>OW285238.1:81667388-82274054 GCA_935421215.2 Melolontha melolontha
CTGATTTGAAAGTTTTATGTAGGAGTAACATAACCATCAGTCAATTCCCCCAACTCCCTTGCGAGGTGCTGACAGCCACAGAAAGATATTCATGTTTTCCAATGCCACTTGTGTAATTTTCTTACATAACGTGATTTCCGTCGAAGAGTTAGTACTGTTTGTGAGTTACAAAACTTCACTAGTCCGTAAAAATTGACACGGCTAGGAAGTCGTGAGTTCGTATTCTCCATTAAATAAGCGACGACGTTTATCCTTAAAACCCTCTGGACTCAATTTATGCAAGCACTTTATGAAGGGATAAGGAAGGACGCATTCAGTTTTGCAACTTTATTCTGGTGAGGGAAAAAGAGAATGAAAATTTCTCATTTAGTGATGAGACAACGTTTCAATTATCTGAAAAAAAACAGGAGCACTGTCCGGACTTATGGAATGCAACAGCCGTACGCTATCATGTAACATGAAAGAGATTCTCTTAAAGTTAACGGGTTTTGTCTAAAAAAATATATTTTTAGCAGATGAAACAATCTCAGAAAACACATATTTTTGCATGTTGAGGGATTGGCTTTTATCACAGTTGCAGCAAAATAATTAAAGTTTCGTATTCTACCAAGTCGGTGCACCACCTACAAGCAAAATGCCTCAACATTGGATTGGAACGAACCTGGATCCCCAGACCTTATTATATGCAATTCATTTTTGTGTGTTTTCATTAAAATTCGGTGAATGTGCCTCTTCGCCCGAATATTTAGATGAAATGACGACATAAATATTTTATTAAACATTTGATGTGTCTATATTTATTTTACATTTTGTAACAAATTTGTATTTTTTTAAATAGAGCACTTTGGGCTTGATGAAAGATTTTAAGACATTTGTATCTTTCATCGCTAAATTATTAACAGCCTGTCTTAAAGTCGATTTCTTCAAACAGTATTTGAATATTGATAGTTCGACTGTAAATTACAATTTCTTAATTTTAACTTATATTACGTATTATGAGAAATAATATATTTTTCCATTTTAGCTTTTAACAAAATTCGTGTTCCAGACACCCTTAAATTTTGTTTTGTCACTTCGTCATATCTTCTCAGACATTTTTGTACCCATTATTAATTTTCGTTTCTAAGCTAGAATCACTTTTCGGTGTCAGGACAAACGCGGCGGTGCGGTGGCCGTATGCGCTCGTCCTCTTCTGGACCAATTAGGCAGAAGAAGAGTGGTCCTTCTAACGAGTTCGGATAATAACATAGCCGAAGCCGCACCGGATACACCTCAACAGTCAATTCACTGCTGTCACGGCCACTTGCCACCCGCAGATTACCGACCGAGTTATGCCAATTCCAGTCTGTAATCAAGGTACCGACTAACAATGACCTCGGCGAAATATGCGTTTGTCTTGGACATATTAGGGCAAGAGGGAGGCTGATGTAAGGACTTCAGATGCTCATATATGAAAACTTGTTACAATTCCCTCCAGTTTTATTAATAATAAAGAACATTCATGTCTAATGAAATGGAATAATATGAGACTTAAGGGTCGCGACTGTGATAAATTGTACTGGTGGTAATGTCATTATTTACTGTCAGTATCTTGTATACTGTGTTTATTTAGTAGTTTCAAACTATTTAGAAGTTCTGTAGTAGAATAGATTGGGGCTTAGTTAGATCACTTTTATAATGAACTTAATGCTTTTTATAAAATAAAAAAACTATATCTTAAATTCATAATTATATTAATCCCAAATATAAATATATTTTGGGATTAACATTTGGATTTTGTAGAAAAGATAGATTATAAGTCTGAAACCAATTGGCTTAAAGAATGAATTAATAAATATATTATACGAAGGACATTTGATGGGAACGTGACTTTTAAATGAAAAGCTATTGTTGGAACAAATTATGTTTTATTCTTCTATATATTCTTCTGGGGTGTTGAATTATTTACAAGATCCACGAAAAGATGATGATAATCAGTTATTATCGAATTTGGAATGGCTTGACTTATTTTCAGTTCCTACACAGGCTTTAGTGGGGGCACAAATAAAGAGCATTGTTAAAAGACTAAATAGTCGAGATGACACGGAAGAGGAAGAAAGGTCAGAATCATAAACAGATGATGAGCCAAGGCAACAAACCTCCCAACCCCAATTGACACTAAAGGAAAAGTTACAGCTGGAAATTAATAAGAGCATGGAATCCACAGATCCTGAAGTACATAATGAATTGGGGTTGGTAAATAGTATTAGACGCGAAATGAGCCTGTTCGAAAATGGAGGAGTTCGTGGATATCAGTTAGAATTAGCATATAAATATATATTGTCTATTCCTCCAACCAGTGTAGAACCTGAGCGAGCATTTTCAGCTGCTGCTTATGTTGGCAATAAACTACGAAGCAGGCTTTGAAGTCAAACAATGGATGCTTTGATATATCTGCGATTGTATTTTCGAAATTCTAAATAGTTTTTTGTATTGTCTTTTTTGTTCCTTATTTTAGTATATTGTGTATTGTTTTGTGCAACAATATTAATAAATTATTAATTAATTAATTAATTAATTAATTAATTAATTAATTAATTTTAATAAATTATTTTATTTTATATTAATTTAAATAATTTTTAAGAAATTACTTAGTTTCTTTTTTTATTTGAGCCCAATTGAAAACACAGTCTAATCCCGGGATTAATCCCGGGATCCCGGGATTACGCTTCAAAAATCCCGTTATCCCGGGATTGAAAAACATGCTCGGGATTGTATTCTCTATTTATTTTTCATTTGTCAAATACTATTGTTACTTTCTCGTTGTTAATATTATTTATTTGGTATTTGTATTGGAATTCTTCAGATTTTTTATAAACCGTTCTTATCAGAACTATTGCTTACAAAAATATTTGTGGTAAGTTACGAAATAATGTAAATAAATTTATAGATAGATAAAAATATTAGTATTAGAGATATATCAATAATGTGGCCTGCAATGAAAAAATTGCGAAAGGTGAATTTTTTACCCAAAAAACAAACAGATGATGTTTATCGTCTTCAACTATTTTCTTAAAAATCCTATGACTGTGCTGCTACTGCAAAAGCGGGTGAAGCCCTAAATTGTTCAGTACATAGCTTCTACAATATAAGAAAGGAACAGCAGAAAGGGCCATTGTCGAGTCCAAAAAAAAATAAACAGAAGAAAGAAAGTTTAGAAGTAAATGCTTGCGTACATACTTACAATGAAGGTATACAATTACTCATACGATAAAAAGTTTTTTTTACTAAATGTTGCACCTATCTTGAATATGGTTTTTGCTGCCGTCAACGTTGACAATAATCTACTTAATTTAATACGATCTACATTATATATGCTTTTGAAAGACATTGGTTTTGAATTTAAAAAAGTAGAACGAAAAAGCATTCTTATTGAACGGAATGACATTATTAGATGGAGACACAAATGTTTACAAGATATTAAACATTACATAAAAATTACATCAAACATGTAAAAAAATTGAAGATGTGATTTGGATTGTCGATGGACAATCCACTGTGGATTGATGATATTGAGGAATTCATAATAAATATGGAAGAATCAAGTTCAAATGATGATTCCGAGCCTGATTTATTAACAGATCCAATTAATTGATTACTCTAACATTCCGTCAACATCAAATGCATGTTCAAACCCTTGATGCTGATATTGAAACTGTAATTTAAACTTTTCAATTTTTGGATACAATAAATTCTATTCAAATAATTAAATGTATTTTTAGTTCTATAAAAGTAGATAAATTGCTATTGTTTATATTATTGTCTCCGTCAATACAAAAAAGATATTCAATAATTATTGCTCTCACATTGTAATTTATAAAACAATGCACATACGATAGAATCTAGTTCAACAGATGTCTCCAAAGCTGATTTATTAAGAGATCCAGTCGATGCCTTCACATCAATTGCAGGTTCAAACCCTTCATGCTGATAATCAATATTGTATTTCTAATTGGAAAAAAAAAAATTCAATATGAACAAGAATTATAAACGTAAAACTGTACTACCACTTTCTTTAGTTATTTCGTCGACCACGTATGAAATGGATGACAGGATGCGTAATTTTTTACAAGCTCAAACAATTCAACCTTTAGGTTTTAACCTTTAAGCATAAGTTTTATCAGTTAAAATTCCTTTTGTTAAAAGCCATTCAATAAGTGCCTGCTTTTTCCATGATGTAGCAGGTGGCTTTTCTGTTTTAGTAGAATGATAAGCCGCATTATCCATTCCTATAACACAATTGAGCTCAAGAGAAGGTTATTTGCATTAATGCGATGAACACCTCACAATTCATATCGTCATGATAATCTCCTGTTTTCCTGGGTTCCAATAATAACAAACCCCTATTCACAAAACCAGTTTCGCTGACAATGTGAAGCACAATTAGTTGCCAGATAGATCTCTTTGCCAGATAGATCTTTTGAACCAGTAGTAAGACCTGCAACAAATACTTGCCTTAGTACCGTTGTATCTTTCGATATTTTTGCTTTTGTGTAACCTGCATTCACCCATGTTTCATGTAAATAATAGATTTTTATCCCTTCTGCACGAAACTTTCTTATACTTGTCAAATAACGACGTCTCTATATGGTAATATCATTTCGTTCAAGTAATCTGTTGTTTCGTGTGCGTTTTAGCCTCACATATTTTTGTGCAAGTTGGTAATTTGTTTTTAAAGAAAAATGCACGTGCCTTCTAACCGTGCTTTTTGATACTTCATTCAATTTATTGTAAGCATCTAGGCAACTTCGTTTTCTTAAAAAAGAATGTGAAATTTCAGACATTTGAATTTCCTTGATAATATCGAACACAGTATTCCTAGTAAGCCCTACTTCCCTTGTTGTTTGACGAACAGAAGCTGTTTTGGACATATCTTTGTTGTTAAAATACAGATTATAAGCCATCTGCCTCTGTCCACTTTTTACATATTTTCTAAAACGTTTGCGATTATATAAATTAAAAAAATAATGAAAGTGGTAAAATATCTTTAGAAAATGAGTGTTTCACTTTAGAATCTCTATAAAGAACTATTTTTAACAAATATTAATAATAAATAGCACAATAAACAACTAATAGAACACGCACTGACAGAAATACTGTTCAGTATTGACAGCAAAAATAAAATTTAACAAATAACCAAATAGACTTGATTTTGCCTGGTTAAAAGCGGCCTCTATTTTAGCCAATCAGAAGCTTTTATTTTAAACCCTATCTTTCCCAACGGTCCAATATTATTTTTACTGGCACATAGATTTGAAAACAATAAGCTATTGTGACAATTTTCTTACGTCAAGTTTCTGTGACATTTTATAGTGTTTCTCCAAATTTGGTTCGAATCGCTTAACATTTGTTACTTTTAGATTCGTAAAGAGGAGAAAATGAGTGATCTGAAACTTGACAACAGCAGTGGTGGCAGTGTATGAAGAAAATAGCCCATATTATTTCCAAGTCAAATTTTGGCGTAAGTAGTTCAAATGATGCAGAGAATCCATTCATGATGACCCAAAGTGTGAAAGACCTTTGAAGGCACGAACTGAAGAAATAATTAACAAAATTGAAGATTTGATATTGACTGACTGCCGAGTAAAAGTTTCAGTTATTGCTAGGAATAACTTAAATAAAATTGCAAACGGGGGATGAAACTTGCAATTTTCTGCACGAAAAGTGATGGCCATAGTTTTCTGGGACGCGCAGAAGATTCTCTTAATTGAGTATATGCCAAAAGGGACTACAATATCGGGAAATGTCTACAAAGACACAATTAAGAACTTGAACACAGCTATACACCAAAAAGACCCCAAAATTTTGCGCAGAAAACTTTGCTTCTGCACGACAACTGCAGGGTGCATTAGGCACAAATTGTTCCATTGCTCATTCAATCAATGAGTGCGACTGTGAGGAATTACAACAGCCACCCTACAGTCCCGACCTCGCTTCTTGTGACTGTTATCTCTCTCCAAAACTCAAAAAAAATCAAAGGGGCGTCGATTTATATCGAACGACGACCTGGAAAACGCTGTAAGGTCGTATTTTGCGGATTTACCAAAATATTTTTTTTCGAAAGCATAGCGTTATTAAAGAAACGTTGCAATAAGTGTGTTAGTGTTAATGGTTCTTACGTTGAAAGATACTTTTTTTGTTTTCTAACTAGTTTTTTTTTTTCATAGATAGGTAGATAAATATTTATAACAAAACATTTATAAAACTGTTATGAACTTTAAGTCAGAAAAAATAAAATATATATACATATATATATATACAGTATGTAATAAGCACATGTACAATAAATAACAAAGATAAGTGTCATGTCATAAGACATGTTTATTGCACACATCCTAATGGGCGAATGCAGTAAATGTCTTATGACGAGTTCTTTATGTTATTTTTCTAATTTGCCTCTATTTATCAATTTTTTTATAAAAACAATAGTAATTTCAAAATGTAGTAATTTTTGTGTTGGTTTGCAATATGTTATGACATTTGACGTACATTTAAAATTTGAATTTATCGTGATTTTTATGTTCAATATTTAATACTTTTTAAATTTAATATAAAATGAGTGAAAATAGTTCATGTGCACCACCTGAAATTAGAGAAATTGGTGAAAATGTCGTGTATAATTTACTTCCCACTAAATCTCGTAGCAATTCTGAGAAGCAGTATATGAAATTTGAAGAATGGTGTAAAGAAAAAGAACTTATGTTATATCAGAAAACGCTTTCATTGCCTATTTTCAATTACAGCATACTAAATATAAACCATTTACAATTTATTCTAAGCTGAGGTCTTGTTTAACTATATGTATATAAGGATGTAGATATATCGCGCTACAAGAAATTACAGGCTTTCCTGAAGCATTTATTTCAAGGCTACCTACCAAATAAATCTAATCTTTGAGGTAATAGATAAGAAGCAGATAATAAAATATATTGGGCAATGAAAGTATAAGTACATTTTTCACATTTATCGCAGCTTTGCATAGGGTGCAATAGGCTACAACGGAGCTTGTAGACGAGAAGAGCTGACAAATGAGTCTGTAGACGACATTGACTACAAGTTTGACACCATCATTATTTCTGTACCTAAAACAAAAAATAATATTCCGAGAATCTTCGTAATTACAGATACAATATGGATCGATTTAATTAAGAAATATTATAACTTACGGCCTATTAATTAGTCATAAGCGATTTTTATTATCTTATCGCAATGGTCAGTGTATTAATAGTTCAATGGGTATTAATATTATAGGCAAAATTCCGAAGGAGATTACAAGTTTTTTGAAATTGCCAAATCCAGAACTGTTTACAGGACACTGTTTTGGAAGATCTAGTGCAACATATTTGGTTAATCATGGTGGTGATTTGTTGACCTTCAAAAATTATGGGGGTTGAAAGTCTTCATCTGTAGTTGAAGGTTATATTGAATCTTGTTTAAACAAAAAGATTAAAATATCTCATATGCTTGGATCTCAAACTAATATAAACATTCCAAACATGTCAAACGAAACCACTACAATTGATGGAAAAAACAGCTTTCATAAAAATTTTATCAACAAGTACGAGTAGTTTGCCAGGTGTTACTATAAATGTTTACATACATCTAACGTATCTATCAATGTATACAGTAACTGTACAATTCAAGAACATAATTCAAAATAAAATATTTTACTTCGCTTTATTTTTATACTTATTCTATACATCGTACATTGCAAATGTAGATCCCATTTTGATTTCTTGATATTAGAATTACAAATTACAAGCGGTCACCCTCGAGAAACCAAATTGAACTAGATAATCTATAAACGCACACTTTGCGTTTATAAGTTATAAACACATCGTTTTAAATGCTTTTATAACGTTGTGATAGAAGCAAATTAGAAAAACAAATATAAAGCAAATTATGGCTTTTATACTCCTTAAACATATATGTATTTACATTTTTTTTACATCCTTTATCTTTATTTATTGCAATTTGTCTTACAAAAATCAGTTGTACAAGTTACTGGTTTCGCGACCAGCATACAAAATAAACAATATGAAGTAAAGGTGAATTTATGTACCTGCATTTGTACTAATATGGTTATTAATTTTAGACGTCTATTGCTATAAATCATGGAATGATAAATGGAAAAAGCAAGTGTCTAAGCGGTCTTGCTATTTGACATCGCATGGCAGCCCTCTGTTTGTTTGGTTATTATAGCACCAGCGTTACAGAACAGCATGTTCATTGAATTAGCCTAAACAAGTGGAAACTGGTTTGGTTATGAAATTAAAGGTATTTTTTCACCAAAGGAAAGTTACTGTGTCTTAGAGTTGTAACCAGTGAAGAAATTGAATCTAGCCTTATTGGAAATGTAGATTAATTGCGCAATGGTAGGTTAATAAGTGGTCGGCCATCTCAAGCCTGCCAAGTAGTAGGGTCCTTTGAAAAAATGATATTTTCTAATTATTATATAAGAGCAACTGACATAATAGAATAAATTTTGTTGTCAAACTAACAGAAGAATTAAATGCCAATGAAAATTGACTTGCCATTTGTAAGTAGAGCAACAGCAAGCAAGTTCAGTACAATTTTGAAGGCTTGCACAAGGAATAAGTATTCACTCTCATTTATTCTCATTATTAAACTAATAAAAAAAATATCTTATGGAAGTATACCATTACATAAATGTTTGTTTGGAAACTAAACGCTGACCTTCCCTAATAAAATGGCACTTATGATGTAAGCACTAATAACGCGTATTTAAGAAAATATAATTTCGAAGCTCGAAGTAAACTGAAACAAGTGAATATGAATTAATTTAGTTTAGTATCGTACAAATATATTCAATTCTTAGATTTATTTATAGAACAGAAAACTTATTTATTATTTAAATCAACCCATTACGTAATTCTCAAAATTAATTAAGGCGATTAAGTTGGCTCTAATTACATTGATCTTCATAACTACCGCATCGCTACTTTTCTGATTGACAGAAGAATCGTGGGTAGATTACAATTAAACTGCGGAAACGGCGCTATCCCGTATCAACTTAACATGTATATATGAATGTTATAGCGCGATAGTAATGATACAAGTTGTATGTTTGTACGTAATTTAATGCAAATAGACGGAGTTGTGAAATACATTTAGCCAGAGTCGTAATAAATACAATGAAATGTATACCGCCTCACTCTGAGCAAACGCAACGATCCGAATGTATGAATATTTCTCCCGCTCGAAATACAAATCCCCTGAACGCGTTTAGTCAATCACAACACAGTCTGTCTCATTCCGAGCAAACGCAACGATCCGAATGTGCAATTATTTTTCTGGCTCCTAATACAACTTCCCTGAATGCTGTAGGCGCGTTAACATCGATGTCATATGTCATACATACTTACATATTATGGAGCCGCGTAAGAAAAATTATCTGATTACCAAATTACTATTAAAGGACTATAAATTTTTTAGTCCTGTGTTATGGTAATGGTTATGGTTACACAAAGCGTAATGATATTATTAATAAGCGATCAAGAAAATTGCAAATAAGGCATCAAGAGATTTAATAAATTAAATTTTAATAAAAAAGGTCACAAAAACTATTCATAGTATACTAAATAAATTTCAGAACTAATAAAAACTAAATTAAATTCTAGTAATGTATAGAAAAATTTACTCTTACAAATAATAAAATAAATTGTTCATAATGAGAAATTAATTATATAATAACGGAAATTCATCCGTTTAAACTCATCGCCGTAAAATAATTGATGATGTTTGGAATATTTATAATTACGAAAACCATTTAATTTTAGTATGCGGTTAACGGAAGAGCAGCATATGCCTAAATCATTGGAAATATCGCTAAGTGTCAAATTTCAATTTAGTTCTATTGCAGCGCATACTAAAATGGACGTATCATTAGGAACTCTGCGATTTGGGAATAATGGTTTTAAATTTTGAACAGAACCAGTAATGTCTATTTTCTTTTTAAGTCTACAAATTGTAGCAAATTAGTCACATACTCTTTGATAAGAATTATCAGCGTGATACCATTTCATCATTTCGGCTTTCTCTTCTAGTGTATAATGCGGCATGATCACTATTCAAACGCTTAAGAGACTCCGTATAGGGTGACAGTGGTGACACTAATTTGTGACATTAATTGTCAAATGGTTGCGCGATAGACTGTTTTGTGATTGGCTAAAAGCGTTCAGGGAATTTTTATTCGGAGCGGGAGAAATATTCATACATTCGGATCGTTGCGTTTGCTCAAAATGAGGCGGTATATAGCAAGCGCCAATTAAGTTTCGCGAGGAGGGGGTGCGCAGAAGCTGTTTTTAAAAACGTCCACCCCCACTACTCAAGTAATTGTCAGAATACATTTGTCATTGACGTTTGACGGAACATAATATCTTTGCTAGGTGATCATAAAGTGATACACACTCAGAGGTTAGAATTATCTGACATTTGATGTAAAACCAAATACAAATCTCCCCACTACTTCTAATCCTGCGCCTCCTTACCCGTCCTCGCGCCAACTTAATTGGCGTTTGCTATACATAAATTTATTTTTACGAAAATAAATAAAACACTGAAGTTAAATGAATTTAAATTAACTTGAATTGAAATTAATTGTATATATGTATATCTGGATATATACAAAATGCATTTACTTTATACTGTGAAAAAATTCAAAATATTGAAAAAGTATAAACTTGGAATTAATTATATCACCTATAATTAAAGTGAATGCTTAGTCACACCACAGTAAATATTTTTTATTCACATTAATTATTACAATATATTCTAAACTTTGTTCTGTAAAGTGCGTTCTTTTATTAGACAGTATGTATTTAAATATAGAAAAACTTCGCTCAGCATCAGAGCTAGTGAGTGGTGCATAGAAATAATAATCTTTAAATTTAAAATATCTACCGATTTTCGTACTTTGAACATTACTACGAAAACCTTTCAGAAGATTAAAATTAGGGCTACGAGCGAATATTGCATCAATTAAGCGAAACCGACTCTGTCTCTGCGCCTGCATGGCTCATTAGAAACTCATTATAATATACCAAAACAGATGTTCTTTTAATAAAACATGCATGATTAAGCATTTTGGCGCACATATTCCAGTTTTACATTAAAAAAATGTTATACAAAACATCGACAGAAAATTGTGTTGTCAGTGTTATTAGTTATTAGTCAATAAGCATTTAAGTATGCAAGAAGTATTGGAAGACCTGGTATATACCATCGAAATAATCAATTCTCTATTTTAATTCCAATTGAAATTATACTCTTACGCGTTTCGGCAAATGGATTTCTGAAACAAATGGGCATTAAAAAACTAATATAACGATCCTGTTCCTCCTAATTTGCCTTTGTTTAACTAAAAAAAATAATTCCGAGTAATATTGAATAGTTTTTGTTCTACCTGCTTATTTGTTTCGGCTGTAATCTACGTCACATTAGCATAATAGAATGGTATTATTGAATGCAAATATAGTGACCATAAACCCATCGACAGTGTTTATTATTTTTTCTTTGGAAATGGTCCCTTTGTACGGGCTTTATAAAATAACTACATTTTCTTTAGAATACGTGTAGTATTCCAATATTACACATATTCTTAATATATTTTATAGTAAATTAAGGATATATACGGTCACTGGCCAAAATATTAGAAGCGCTGGTGTAGTTTATGAAGATACGTGAACATAAATATATATAAACGCATTTAATTAATAGTTGGTAATTTCATACTTAAGCAATTCTTTCAATTTTTTCACTATTCCTTCACATTTCGTAACTACTTATAATTCATTATTATTGGTAGATTTTAATAAATTATTCGTTTTAATTCGCTCCTTACATTTTCTATTAGATTTAAGTCCAGAGAATTTACTAAGTAAGGCAAAACTTCTATATCTGCCCAACTTAAAATGCTCTCCACGTGCATATTCAGTGATGGGCAAATGTAAATATTCGTTAAATTAAAAAAGATTTCAGGCATGAAAATTAGGGTTGTAATGCCATTATTTGAAGTCTTTAAAATATACAGAGTGTTCAAAAAAATAACGTAGGTACTAAAATTATACTTTTTAAATTGTATATTTTACATTTTAGGATTCTCCTCGATAACACGATTTCATTAAACTGTAGGACAGGGGCTTTAAAGTATTTAGCTTGAGATTTACATGCAAGCCAAAATCTGAATCATTAGAATATTTATCTCCCGGTGTTTTGAAAATCATACGTATTGCTTGATACTTAGGTACGATTGTATAAATAAAAACCTTTACAATTTGGAATGTAAGTACTAGAAGTTCTTTTATTTCTTCTTTTGTTGTGGTGATTAAAAAAATGTTCTTCTTGTCGTGATGTGAATATTACAATTTTTAAATTCTAACAAAGTTTGTTAAAGATAAAACCTACATCCTGTGATCTTCGTGGTGGGCCATTGCGCAGAAATTGCTTTGTGAAATTTGTGAATAGCTAGTTCATAATCAGCTACAATAATTTTTGGAGCAAATATTAAATTAGCATTACAACACTTTTCTTTAAGAATAACAAAAAGTCTTTCGTATGTAGACCGAAGCTTATTCAGTAATAAACAAAAAGCCACAGGTATATAATGGCCGTTTTCTACAACATGAATTGTGAACAATTGTAAAAAATATTTAGTACAATATCAAATATTCCGTCGAGACACACTTTCTTACTATTACGCATAAATTTTAAATTAGTATCGCACGAAAATACTACAATATTGTTAATTTTATCAGTGGCCAAGAGAAATGGTTCATCATTAATTGTTTTTAAATTTAATGTTGGCAGAATAAGTAAAAGGTCTGAAATACTGCTTGGTAAACGCGGTTGGACTTTACGTCTTTGGTAATACATATTATTTCTAATGTATGTGCTATCTGTTCTTGTCAAAGAGTCCATTGTATCAGTGTTTTCCTTTATTACAGAATGAATTATTTTTTATGGTCGTTCGTCATATCTTCTGTAGCTTTCCATTTGCTTCCTATCCTAATAAAAATCTCGTTAACGCAATCAACTGTCATTACCTATCTTAATCCAAACCCTCATTACCTATTTTAATCTTTAGTACGGTCCGCAATTCGGTGCACTTATTTTGTCTGGTCAGGTAGTGGTCCCTAATTCGAGAACACCGCTAAATTTACCAGGGAAGATGGTTAAATTTCCTATTATTTAATGAATAACAATTTAATTACTCTATCAATAAATCTCATCACTCATCGTCCCTATGCTTTGAAAGTTTGTGCTGTTTACTTTACGGATTAAGTAATTAACCTAATAACATATTACCTGTCTTAAAATTTGTGCGGTTCGTGTGTGTGTCCCTCTTACAATGCATCAATACTAATATTTTGTGTGCATGAATGGCGAGGTATAAATTAATTTACAGGTAGTACACTTACACATTACAAACTTAGAGAGGTAGTTACAGTAGGTAAACACCTATATTGTATAAGTATATTGGTTTAACGGCTTGTTATTACTACGGTGTTAGAATACAATGCTTTGTGTTTGGGGAAGTGTTTATTGTTTATATTAGAATATTATTACTAGAGACCGGACACCAGAGATTGATGACTCATCGCCCACGAGCAGGCGATGAACATTTGTATTTTTAAAGTTTTTAATTTTATTTATATAATTATAATTATAATTATAATAATAAAACGGGTATATATACGGTTACAAAATACAAAATACATTTTTGTTTGTTCATTTTGTAGTTCAAGTTGAGTAAAGGAGTATTAATATTTACTAGCAATACTTTCTCAAGGTTCTCTTCTGTAAAATTTGTTCTCTTTGAATGAAATATATCCTTGTAAATAGAAAACGTCCTTTCTACATCGCAACTGGTTACAGGTGCATACTGGAAATGTTCTTTTATTTCAGCGTATTTAGCAGTTAGATTTTGCGGAATTGTCCCCATACACAATTGCCGCAATGTTATTAAATCTGGATTTCTATTAAAAACTGCGTCAAACTTTTGCCGAATGCCACATCCGAAGTCACTTGGAATACTTTTCAAATTATTAATAGCCACATGTAATGTCGTTTAACCATCATTTAACTTGAGATTTCGATTTTCAAAATAAGTGATTAGTTTTGGTAAATTTCTAAAGTGTTCCTGAAGAAAGTACAACTGATTTTTTAAATGTGGAATTTGTGTTAGTTCCTTGCGCTCAGAAATACTCCGAGCATCGTCATTTAAACATGCAACGAAACTTTGTAAACAATCGAAATTCTCTGCATTAAAACTAGTAGCTTCCAACCATGCCCCCATCTAGTTATTACTGGAGAGGGAGGCAGTGACAGAGATGGCACTTTTTCCCTGTAAAGAGCTACTCTCAATGGTGCTTTTCTGAAAACTTTTTTAAAAGCGGATACAAGTCTATCAACTTCTGGAAAGGTGTCTCTGATATATTCACAGATTCTGTGGAGAGCATGTGCTACACAAGTAATAGGCAGCATATTAGGATATGTTTCCTTTAAAAGTCTGCCTGTTTTTAACATATATGCAGCACTGTCACTTACAAATAAAAGTACTTTTTCTTTATACTTGTCGTCCGAATGAAGTATTTTTTGAATATTCTCGTTAATTGTTATAGCAACTGTTTCCGCATCAATTGTATTTATAACTTTTGTTGCTATTACATATGCGTTGTATGGAATAGTTGGATGTAGTACACTAGCTACAACATTTACCACCACACAGCGTCCTAATATATCGACAGTTTCATCGGCACTTATCCAGAGGTACTGATTTGAAAGATGCCTTCTAATGTGTTCTACTGCTTTCGTATAACACTTAGAAACATAATATTTTTAACATAAATATTTAAAGTGGTATTATTAAATTTATTTAATGGAATATTAGCCGCCATAAAAGTTTCACAGAGTTCTTCGTTAAAATTGTCAGATACCAACGGTTCCAGTTTCTGTGCATGTGTTTGCGATGCTAAATGACGTTGTACGTGCGATTTCATGGAATCTTTTAACGATATTTTACAGATTTTGCAATAAATTTTGGAATTACTGACAATGGACATACAATCAGTATGACCGTGAATACAAGTCGCCATTGTTTTACGATGCCGTTCTCGACGTTCTTCCATATCATATCTGAAAAAGTAACTTAAACAATACTCTAGATCTAAATAAATAAAAACTAAAAATGTATGCGTGAGTGATTGAAATTGAACCAAATTCAATGCAAAATTACGTCGAAGTAATTGGTAGAAGTAGATTCAATCAAACGATATTAAACAGGATCTATCACAAGAATTACGATGTAATTAACAGGTAAAACTATGAAAACAAGAAACTAACTCACAGCACTTTATTTATCTTACGAAATATAAACTAATAAATAAAATAAATTATAAAACCACGCTTCTATCTACGCTCATGAAAACAAAAATTTAACTGTAAATATCCAACAAAAAACGTCGCAATTGTGGATGAAAGCAGATGTGCGCGCTAGCCAGATCAATAGTGCATTCAATAACTGCGTGATGTACTTACAGATGTTCTAGACTATTTATATCGTCCGTCGTAATGACATCATTTCAACCCGATGTGTCCGGTCTCTGATTATTACTTTTTCTTGTATTGAATTCTCTTCAACTGTTCGTTATGTATATACATCGGGTATTTAACAAGTTCGGAATAATAAAATAAATGAAACTTTTATTTAATTTTTCGCGTAGTTTTCCCTCTCTTCTTTACAGAAATTTTTGAATGCTCGCTTCGATTGTTTATTTCACCTTCTCAACATGAATGTTCATGACTTGGCGTTCTACTACAATCTATCTTTATTATTACACAGCAGATAACTGTAAAGATCGATAGGGGCGGTCAGCTTGATGTAATATACACTGTTTTTACGCAAACTTTTGATGCCATTAAATGCCATTAATCATATGATATTCTGCAGAAATTAAGTGCGTTTGGTCTCTCTAATGCTTTAGTTAGATTTCTTCATAGTTATCTTCAGAATAGGCCCAACTATGTGAATTATAATTGTTTTAGGTCAAAGCCTTACACTTCCACTTCAGGTGTGTCACACGGTTCTAATTGAGGATCGCTGCTTTTCATTATGTTCATTAACGATCTGCTAATTATCATACCTTGTGCAATTTTAGCCTATGCTGATGATCTTAAGATTTATCGTACCATCTTAAAAGAACTAGACATCACTTGTTTGCAGAACACATTGAACATTATAGTTGAATGGTGCGTGAAAAACAAGCTTAATCTTAATATTACCAAATGCAGTTCTGGATCTTACACGAGGAAACATAATGCGTTCACAGCTATTTACTTTATCCATGGTGAACCTGTTACGTGTTCCAATTCTGTTTTAGATTCAAGTTTTATGTTTGATAGTCAACTGAACTTTACGCTGCATCAGACCAACGTCACCTTATCAGCTGGTTACTTGGCTTTATCATACGTGTTACGAGGGATTTCAAAGACTCCAGAACTTTAACGACTTTATATTACATATATGTGCGATCCAAGCTTGTATATGGATCAGTTGGGTGGTATTTCTTTTACGCAATCCAACAGCAGATGCCTGAGAAAGTGCAGAGGAGGTTTTTGATAGTTTATGTCTTTTAAATTGAATGAACCATTTCTCGAAGATAATATCGACTACTATCTTCTCTTGCACCGGCATAACATGAAATCTTTAAGTGCATGTAGAGTGCAAATGAGTGCTTTATTTTTAAAGAAAATTGTCGGCAATGAAATTGTTTCGCCGTGTTTGTTTTCACGAGTTAGTTTTCATGTGTCGCGTCTTTCATCTAGAAACATTCCCATATTCGTTGTGCCTAGTGCTAGAACAAATATTGTAATGAAACGCATGTTTTAGTGAATGCCAATAAACTATGTGATGACATATTCTTTTTTCCGGTTAACTTTGTTATGCAATGTCTATCGCTTTTTTAATTGTTTAATTTTAGTTGCCCTGTAAATGAATTATTCTGTTAGGTGCAAATATATTATTAATATTATTTTTATTATTACTATTATTGTTATTATAACCGTTGAAAAAATCTCTGCGAAATCTTGTTCCGATATGACAAAATTTTCATAATGTTTGTTTGTATGGCTTCGGAGTAATTAAAGGGCACATCTTTTATGGCAATTTGCACTTTTCGAAATAGAAAAGCTCGCCGGTGAATACGGTGACTAGTTAGTCATTGGTATGTTTCCTTTTTGTTTAATGAAAACTGAATAATAAAAACGAATGTGTGTCGTTGTATTGCTGTAAAGAATATCGAAATGGCAAAGATCTGGACGCCCTCGTATTCGCGCCAAAAGGCGATCCAAAACTTCTTTCTAAAAAACTGCATTGACAGTTTGACCTGGAGGGGTGGACCAAAATTAATTAAGCCTTGGGCATTGAAGAAAGTCTTTGGTTTGTTATTGTGTAGCATAGACTTCTACGTTTTCATCTGGATTACCCTATTCTGTCGTTTATTAGAAGGCTGTATTGGAAACACCACCCATAGTACGAAATTTTGTGTAACTGTTATGCGATGTTGTTTTAATCAATTAACGCGTGAGGAACGAATTTGGCGCACAATGTTTTTATCCAAAATATTATGCAATATAGTTTGAATACTATATTGATAGGGAGCTCCTCTGATAAAATTTAAATATTTATTCACAGATCACATTGTCTTAATGTTGAAAGTGGAAGGTCATCCCTTTCTATTTGTTTTCAAATGATCCATAACTATTTTTAAATTACGAATACTATTCAAGTACTTTATTATGATTTAAACAATTGTTTCAATATTTAATTTGCATATTTTTTTAAATTTTGTCCATATTTAAAACGGAATTTTATAGCAATACCATTGTCTATAAAGAAGATATTTCCACGGAATCCAAAACAGAGTTAAGTTTCATAAAAAGCAGCAAGATACTCGACAATATAAATATAACAATTAAGAAAGTGTGGAGTAGATCTAAATACAGTTTTACAAAATTGGGCTTTTTAAAGTTATACCTAATATTATTATTTCATCGAAATTAACGAATATGGGATGCAAACATCGAACCACGATGCAGAACGTGGACTATTTTTCGCAACCAGCGAGTCAGGATCCTGTTCAACTTCAAAATCACAATCACACAAAATATTGAAATCTCTTCTTACAAGTAAAATATTTTTAGCAGTAATAACGATTTTCAGCTAGTGAAGAAACTCGCTGGAATATACGCTAAAACAACAAAATATGAGAATTTTGGCATTTACTTACAATTCAATCTATCAAAGCAACCGCCGATTTAATAAAATACATTAGCTATTCCATTTTTAATTATTACGAAAAGCAACGGAACTTCTACCACCAAGAGATTATATTTCGTAAGATAAATAAAGTACAGTGAGTTAGTTTATTTTTTTCATTGTTTTAACTTTTAATTGGATAAGAAACAGGTAGTGATCTATAAAATACAATATACATTTTTAGTTGTTCATTTTGTGGTACCAGTTGAGTAAAGTAGTATTAATATTAACGAGCAATACTTTCTCAAAATTCTCTTCTGTAAAATTTGTTCTCTTTGAATGAAATACTTCCTTGTAGATAGAAAATGTCCTTTCTACATCGCAACTGTTTATAGGTGCATACTGGAAATATTCTTTTATTTCAGCGTATTTAGCAGTTAGATTTTGAGGCATTGTCCCCATACAGAATTGCCGCAATGTTATTAAATCTAGATTTCTATTAAAAACTTCGTCTAACTCTTGCCGAATGCCACATCCGAAGTCAAGAAAGTACAACAGATTTTTTTAATTTGGAATTTGCATTAGTTCTACTACTATACTAGTCTAGGTGAAAGATATGCATTCAAATAAAAAACGTATGAGGAAATACCATCTAGTAAGCATATTTTATAATTTTTTACACTTTACATTACACTTACATTTATTTATTAGGTCAAGACAAAAAGTATGCCTCCACATTATTATCCTCGGCTGTAGATGCATACAAAGATGTCCAAAAAGAGCAAACCAAAGCTGCTCTAAAACTGGCAATTGCCCTTCGAGAATGTACTTCTGCTCTTAAGGAGTACATACCAGTGCAGCAGCACCAATTATTAAATGCTGAAGCGAGATTAGTAAATCCCAGAGCTAAACATATATTAGCAAGAAGTCAGTTGTTAAATATCGTCAATGTTTGAAAAAATAAAATTTATTTGAATCGGAGTATGTTTGTTTCTTTTATCACACAAATTTAAACATTACAATTGAATCAATACATATACAATAAATTCGATGCAACTAAGAACATGGTCATGAAATTAATAATTATGGATTATATTAGATTACAAAAAGTGATTTCGAATGTTATACTTGCTGCTCTACTCTCTTTAAAGAAGTCACCTTATTGCTTTTCTATTTACTTTTTCATTTAACCTAAAAATATTTATATAGCATTAGTACATATATTTTTCCTAATCTTATTTAATTTGTTTTCTGCGTTTTGAATTTCATCTAACAAAAATAATAAGTAAATAAGTAAACCCTCCATTACACGACACTTAATTACAGTTATTAACTGTAATTTCTCTAACACCATTTAAAATGGTCGCGGTAAAAATTCTCTGTTATAAATCAAATAACATGAAAATATTATATATCTGTTAGAATAACATAGCAGATAATTGATACAGACTTTAAATCTATGTTAGGACATAACATTTACCAAAAGATTTAACAGAGCTGTTAAATCACATGTTTTTGACTGAATGTGTAATCTGCATACATAAACTTTTGTAATTTTATATATTTCTTATTATCATATAAGGGGTGCGCAATATTATATTTTTATTATATTAATAAGTTATTGAACGTTGGTAACCAAAAAAAAACATGATTTTATTTAACGATTTCGCCAGTAACTATTCTCAGATTAAATACATTTTGAAATGATTCGGTTTTTGTTGATAGAAATTCATGTTCATTAGTAATAAATACATACATTGGAAATCTTACTAATTTTTATTTTTTACGTATTGTAAAAAAAACAATCTGTGTTTATTACTAATACATATAATAAATAGTATATTAAAAAACAAATTTCATTGGAATTCATTAAATTGGAATTATTTAATTTGAAAGTTGAGAGTTTTATTTTTATATAAAGCATGCAGTTGGTCACATTGATACTTGACATTTTCAAATTTAAATCTTGCTATCCGCCAAGTATATTATATTACATATTATTATTTATTTTTATTAACATTACTTGATACTTCATTTAAGAATATCTACATGAGTGACATAGAAACTAATATATCTTGTTGTCAATTGTATACAATATACGTTATTTGTGTAGAGTACGTACATATATCATATCTGTCAAATGTACTTAAATTCTTAAAATCAAACGACAGCAGTGATATTTATTGTGTTCGAAAAACGCCAACATTGAGAAATGAAAAAAAGCGCATCGAAATGAAGCTCATTACGATACTGTTTTGGGTATCATAATGAGTTCATTTCGAACGCAAAATAGAAATTAGTATATTAAAAGACAAGTTTCATAAGGCACCTTTTTGCCGCACCAGATCAGTTTAGAAAACGAGCAGCGATAGCGGCGAGTTTTCTAAAGAGCGAGTGCAGCAAAAGGCCTTATGAAACGAGTTTTTTATACTATTTTTTCTATTTTGCATTTTTTACATTAATAAATTGAAATTATTTAATTCGGAGATTCAGAAAGTTCACAGTTTTATTTTTATAGAAAGCATGCAGTTGGTCACATTGAGACTTAATATTTTCAAATTTAAATCTTGCTATCCGCGAAGTATATTATATTACATATTATTTATTAATTTTCGTTAATATTACTTCGTATTTTATTTAATAATATAAACATGAGTGACATAGAAACTAATATTTCTTGTTGTCAATTGTATACAATATATGTTGTTTGTGTAAAGTACGTACATATATCATATATGTCAAATGTACTTAAATTCTTAAAATCAAATGACAGCAATATTTATTTCTGTGTTCGAATAATGCCAACATTGAAAAATGAAAAAAAGTGTGTCAAAATGAAGCTCATTTCGATACTGTTTTGGATGTCATAATGAGTTCCTTTCGAAAGCAAAATAGAAAATGGTATATTAAAAAACAAGTTTCATAAGGCACCATTTTGCCGCACGAGATCAGTTTAGAAAACGAGCCGCGATAGCGGCGAGTTTTCTAAAGAGCGAGTGCGGCAAAAGGCCTTATGAAACGAGTTTTTTATACTATTTTTTCTATTTTGCGTTTTTTACATTAATAAATTGCTTAAATTGGAATTATTTAATTTGAAAGTTCAGAGTTTAATTTTTATATAAAGCATGCAGTTGGTCACATTGATACTTGACATTTTCAAATTTAAATCTTGCTATCCGCGAAGTATATTATATTACATATTATTTATTCATTTTTGTTAACATTACTTGATACTTCATTTAAAAATATAAACATGAGTGACATAGAAACATATATATATATATATTGTTGTCAATTGTATACAACATACGTTGTTTGTGTAAAATACGGACATACTGTCGTGAGCAAAAAAAAACGGGACAGTGCTCCTGCGTGGGTTTTAATTGTGACTACTTAAGTGGCTATCTTTACTCATAATAGTAAATCAGGAATTGTCAAAAATGTGTATCTTATTGACATTTATTAAACATTTTTAAAATAACTGTAAATAAAAATTACTAAAAACGATAGAGAAAGATTATTTATTAAATTAAAACATCGTAATTTGAAACACACTTGAGTGGGTAAAACCTCACTAAATTTGTACAATACAAAAGTATTTTTAATAATATAAAAAAATATTATTAAAAATGGGGTGTGAAGAACACAATACAAGTTCATATATGTATTTTTGAATGTATTTTCTCCAAAGACGTAGATACGTATTTCACATTTCTACATGTTCGTCTGTACGCCCCTGTTGGAGAAGAGACACATTCAACAAAACATAACTACGTTGCTATCTCGCAGAAATTATTAAGACAGAGCGTGAAGGAATATTCAGCGCTGTCTATATAATAACCGCAGAACTAGCTACGTGTTTTTTATAGTCGATAACCACCGTATCTATAAAAAACTGTATTATCGTGTCTTCACTACTTGTCGGCGTGAACCGAATGCGTATATAACAACGTAATTCGAAACATACTTGAGTGGGTAAAACCTCACTAAATTTATATAATACAAAAGTATTTTTAATAATATAAAAAAATATTATTAAAAATGGGGTGTGAAGAACACAAGTCAAGTTCATATATGTATTTTTGAATGTATCTTCTCCAAAGACGTAGATACGTATTTCACATTTCTACATGTTCGTCGGTACGCCCCTGTTGGAGAAGAGACACATTCAACAAAACATAACTACGTTGCTATCTCGCAGAAATTATTAAGACAGAGCGTGAAGGAATATTCAGCGCTGTCTATATAATAACCGCAGAACTAGCTACGTGTTTTTTATAGTCGGTAACCACCGTATCTATAAAAAACTGTATTATCGTGTCTTCACTACTTGTCGGCGTGCACCGAATGCGTATATAACAACGTAATTTGAAACATATTTGAGTGGGTAAAACCTCACTAAATTTGTATAATACAACAGGGGCGTACCGACGAACATGTAGAAATGTGAAATACGTATCTACGTCTTTGGAGAAGGTACATTCAAAGGTACATATATGAACTTGTATTGTGTTCTTCACACCCCATTTTTAATAATATTTTTTTATATTATTAAAAATACTTTTGTATTATACAAATTTAGTCTTCCTGCGTATTCGAAATTTTGTTACGTGCGGAAATTATTTTCCGATTTAAATTATCCTCTTCCCTCCATTTTTTTTATATATTCTTGCGGCTGAACTTTTACTAATATTAAATTGAACCGATACACTTCTTAATGATTTCCCATTTTTCAAATTAGTAACAAGTCTAGCTTTATCAGTTTTCGAAAGATGCGGCATTTTCAATTTTGAATTATCAACTATGATATATAATTTGACGTAGAGTTTGAAAGTTAATCAAATGTTAAAATTACAACGCTAAAAAATAATGGAAATTGACATAACGATTTTGACACTGTCCCGTTTTTTTTGCTCACGACAGTATATCATATCTGTCATATGTACATAAATTCTTAAAATCAAATGACAGTTAGTTTTCTATAAATTTAAAAAATAATATTTGTTGCTATTCTGACATTGAATTACAAACCTTCCAAATATAACAATTTCTATTTCATTTCCATTTATTTTCATAGAAAAACAACGAACTGGGTAGCATATTATTAAGGTTAGGGATTTATGATTTTGAAATGTCACTAAATTAATCAAGTTCCAGGAAGTACCAACTTTACTTTTACGCACTCGTGCTTAAAGTGACTTTTTACGCACGCAAATCGAATCGTGAAATGACAGGTTTTGATAAGCGAGTACAAAAATAAATTTTCAATACTTGTTGACTATATTAACAATATCTACATATTATAAGTTTTCACTCTAAACTTTTAAAATTTTCATGTTTCAAATATTCTTGCATGCAATGTTGAATTTGCAACAGGTCTTCAGCACAGTGTTTACTATAGGGATGTCCTCCTATAATGGGGAACAAAACGACTTTTTTCATTACATATTTCGATAAATCGTCTTTAAAAAGGCAAGTTTAATTGATTATTTTTAAAAAAATCAACTTTTTGGCTTGTAATTAAATAAATAAAATGCTTGCGACGTCACTACACTTTCATTCATTAAAAAACTCGATCTTTGTAGTATGTGCCAACACTGTCTAGAAGAATGGTTCACTCAGAATTCACGTCGTCGTTTGTTTCCTGTTAGCGATCGTATCATAAACACGTTGACATTTGTTTGGTTTTGAGGTTAGTGTGTATTTTATTTCGTTACAAGTTCTAATAAACGTATTTGTAAATTCTGGATACATAAATATATAAAAAGTGTTTTGTGCGCACTTGTGATAACAACACAGAATCTGCACCAAATAAAATATATTTGATGTCCCGAAAGCAAGATACATCAGGGCAAAGTGGTTTGAGGTAGCAAACAATGAATCAACCATAACAAAGTCACAACTGTATTGCTGCGAAGATCATTTCAATGCGAGTAGCCACATAAAATAATATAGTAAAAAAATATTAAAAGTTAATTTCTACGTAGTTTCCCGTTGATTGTGAAAACTGGATGAAACACAAGCTTACAGATTGTAGAATAATATTAAAACCTGATGTTGTCCTACATATATTTCTGAAAATGGCCACCTCCTCACAATTAACAGATTCTGGAAAGAAATGACAACAATAATTCAAATCGAAAAAAGATATACCAACAGGTTCAAAGAAAAAGTTGCGATTTGATGGTAGAGAAGAGGATAATTTTTGTAGTAATAAAAAGCAACTCAAGATTTTATTTAGGCTTCCCACAGGAAATTTATTTTCTTGTTAAATTATTATGTAAAGAACATGTTGCGCTAAAATATTTAGATGTTTTATTGTCATTGAAAAGAATAAGATTGAATGACCCATTTCTTCGATTGTCAATAGATTTTGGTGTGAGTCCATCATATGTTCAAACAGCCTTCAGGAAAGCTGCTCCAGTAATGTCTGCTATAATGAAGCAGTTAATAATATGGCCATCAAAAGAAATAATTACAAAACTATTGCCAATTGCATTTCGAAAAAGATTTAACAATGTGCAGTCAATTATAGATTGTTTTAAAATAGAAATAGAGAAGTCCTCAAACCCAGAACATCAAGCATTGACATGGTCAGCATACAAATCATGAAATACAATTAAATATTTATATCTTGTACACCATATGGCTGTCAATTTTATATTACATGGTTATGGACGCCATGCAACAGATGCAGTTATTGTTTCCGATTTTGGTTACCTGGATATATTAACAGCAGAATGTGGTGTATTAGCTGACCGAGGGTTTAAAAACATTGCAGCTGATCTATCAAAAAAGAAATGCTATTTGGTCCGGCCACCAAGCGTTATTCAAGGAACAGGGCTAACCAAAGAAGAAGTCAGAATGAGCAAGCGAGTTGCTGATGTTCACATTCATATGGAGAGAGTCATAAGTCAGATTAGAGAGTTTACAATTCTAACTCATGCAACTGTAGACAAAAATCTTATTAGTTTACTTGATTTTATAGTTGCTTGTGCTGTTATAAATATGGAAGGTACACTAATAAAACATTAAGAGAAATATACTTTAACTATTTTTTTAAATTTATTATATAACAATACATTCATAAGATAGATAGATAAACAGGTAGGTGTAGTATTAAGTTTTTGATACAAAGCAATACAGAAATATAATTAAATAACTTGTATTATTATACAGAATAAAATTTTATTAATTAAAAAATAAACATAAATGAAGAAAACAATGCAACTGCACAAAATATGCAGTTAGAAAGTCAGTAGATAAATATAAATGCTCAAACAAAATAATAATCATGTTTTTATTTATATAATTAAACTAAATAATTCTTTTAAAAAACAAAATAAAATTTTATGTTTTGAATGTGTGGAAAGATTGTCTTTTTCCAAAATTCTATTGCCTCTTTAATTATTTTATTGCAATAATTTGAATCATACTTACAACTTAAATATTTAAATTGCCTTGTTGTTTCAAAGTTTGGGCAAGCAACAACAAACAGCCCATAATCCCTTTTAGTAACATGAATTTGAATTTGAAGCTGAGCATAATATTTTGGTGCAATGGTCTTTTCATCAAGTAAGTAAGTACACGATGCTAATTCCATCTGGAGATGCTGAAATTATCGGATTTTTTAAATCTATGTGCAAGCCACATTTTTCAAATTTTATTTCGAAACGCCTACACACTTCCTTAAAAACTTCTGATTCTAGTTTTCTACCTCTTTCTATAGCTGCTGTTGCTGGCAATTTAGTGCCTCCCAATACCAATTCTGTTAAAGTTCCATCCATAGTAATACATTTTGATGCTTCATATATTTTAGAAACAGTAATACAAGCATACCTCAGCTCATACCACAGGGGCTCATCAGACTGTTGACGAGTTAATTTTTCTACCTTTGCACATATATGAGCTTGTATACTATGTATACAATATTGCAGAAAAGTGTCTGCATCTGCCACCAAATTATTTAATTCCTTAAAATAATTGATATACATTTGATGAATAGATAACAAACGTTTATTATCTACTACTTTATAATATTGTGGTCGTATACTATCTGCATTCAATAACTTTCCTTCACTAATTACATTTTGCAAAAAGTTATTGGTTATAATAGGCACTTCGACAGCAGGTTCCATATCCATCACACGGATAAATTTTTTTAAACTTCAAACCTTTGAGAGCTCTGATACCGCAGTTATTGAAGGCTCTTCAGATCGTCTTAGCAACCACAATAATAATGCTAATCTGTGTTTACAACCACCTGGAAAACAGTAAATATAAATTATTACTGTTATATACTGATATATTTTATTTATTGTCATATTTTATTTTAATATTTAAATATCATTATATCTTACCTGCAGTGGCAGCACAGTCCAGACATTCAGATTTCACAATAATTCGTTCAGTTTCTTCAATTTCGGCCATAACTGTATAAGGTTTAGATGTAACCTTATGTTTGGGTGTAATTTTGGCTTGTATCTTACATACAAGCCAATTGTACAAAACCAACAACATTATCCCCATATATTTCTCTACTAGACCTTAAAATAAGCTTTTTTTAATACAGAACATCCAACTAGTTTACAGAAAAAATTTTTTTGCTCCACGAGTTTCACTACTAATAAAACTTAATGTATTATTTTAATATTCATCAATCATATCATAGAATAATCTACAACGGGTAAATTATTTGAATTTGCATCTGCAAACCCAGGATTTATGTTGCGAATTAGAAATAAATTATTTATTACAACTTAACCTCACTAACCACACAAAACTGTTTAGTAAACAAATAATAAGCGGAAACGCCGATCGATTCCATTCATAAGTATGACACGGTGTTGTCACATAGTGATTTTAGCGTCCGAGAGCCTTGTTACGTCACGAGATTTTATTTATTTAATTTTTTAAAAACTTATATGTTTTAAACCGTAAAATTTTGTGTATAATTATATTTTGATATGTAGTTTAAGATAATATAGTTTTTAACAAAAAATAAAAAGTTGTGTTGTTCCCTATTGTCATTTAATATCCGTTTTGCATATAATTGATCTAAGAAAAGATTCTCAATTTTTTTCCTATTAAATATGAAGAATGTATATTTAATCACCCACCTTATATTTCTGTGGCAAAAAGATGCCATAATATGTTGTAGCATGTTTAACTACTTCCTCTAAAGTCTTCAAAATTTTATTATTTAACCTATAGTAAGATTAATTTACAAGTAATTTACATATTTGTTGCACAGAGTTCCCCAAACAAACGTTATATATTTCATTCATGTACCGTAACCACAGTGTTTACGTTATGAGATAATGTCGTATACTGTTTGCAAGTTATAATTAGTATCGCATTATAAGTCACTAGCCTATTAGTATATTCTTATTTAAAAAAATGTGAGCAAGTACACTGTTGGCCTATTGAAGTGGTTCATTTAAGCAAACTTGTCTTTTTTAGTGTATTTTTAATAATCTGCAAATTATTAATGCATGTTTACATTATATACGCTTTAATATAAGTTTTCTGATAATTTGTTATTTGTCAGTTGTGTTGTGTATGATGTTTAGTACTAGCTTCATTTTTGCTTACGTACTTTTAGAAGATGCCGCGTCTTAGCAACGATAATTTAAATACAGTGTATCGAATGGTACAAAATGGATGGTCTAACAGAGAAGTTGCTAGATTTTTTAATTAATCACATAGTGTGATCAATCGAGCTATTAAGAGATACAATAGAACAGGTAGTGTGCAATTTACGCACTGAGGTGGTCGCCAACGCAGTACAACTCCATCGTAAGACCAATATCTGCGTTTACTTGTGTTGCGTAATCCAGTGTAATCTTCTAGAGCTCTTAATAATGACGCTGCAAGTGTGGTGGTATCTAATAGAACAGTTAGAATTACATTAAATGGGTTTAATTTACGAGCTCGGTGAACATCTATGTGCCCTTGACCAACTAGAGAACATCGCATTGCCAGAAGACAGTAGACTTAATATCATCGGTATTGGAATAAAGAAGATTGGAGTAGGTGCTTGTTCACTGATGAATCTCGATTCACTTTGCATCATTCAAATAGTTGAGTTTTAGTAAGAAGCTATCTTGAACGTAATGTGGCACCACGTGTATCGTTTGGAGATGGCGGTGTAACTGAATGGGGCGGCATTTCATTAAATAGGCACACCGACCTATTCATCCTGAGAGGTCAAACCATGAGTACCGAGCTATAGAGCTATAAAGCTATAGAGATATGTGCATTATACCTGTTGTTATTCCATTTGCTCAGAATTTTGGACGTTGTTTCATATTAGTGGGCGATAATGCAAGACTGCACCCTATAGTTATAGTCAACGATGATTTAGAAAATCAACATATTGAGAGAATGGTATGCCCAGAAAATGTCTCCTGATTGTAATTTCATAGAACACGTATGGAATAAACTGGAACAACAGCTGCGAGCACTTCTTCAAAAACCTGCGACGCTAGAGGAACTAAGCGATGCGTTACTCTAGGAATGGAATAGACTTGCTCAAAACTTTATAAATGCTCTAATTGGTAGCATGCCAAAAAGATGTGTGTACTACGTGCAAGAGGTGGTTCTACAAAATATTAAAATTGAGTTGGCTTTATAAATTTGAGTCGTTTGTTATTTATTAATGTTTTTATTTGTTCCTTAATTTAGATTTCTAGTAAAAATTGTGTTAAAAATCATTGCGTTTTGAAAGTTTATAATAAAATTGACTTAAGAACTGCTATTATCTTTTATTAAATACATATAATCTGTAACCTGTCGTTTGCTGTATTGTAATATGGAAACATTAGAGTGGACGACTTCAATTGGCTGGCAGTTTAAATACTTGAAATAAATAGGTGTAGTGTCACACACTCATTAGTATTGCAAATTTATTCCTTTACTACATACATCATACAGCATTTGGCATTATTTCTGCACGAAATCGACATTTTATATACACTGACCTAATCTATAAATATTAAATTCAGTAGTGGAGACGCTACAGTTTTATTTCATATGTTGGTTAGTTGTATGTGTTAGTAGTACATATATGTTGGTTAGTTGGTAGATGTTACTTTTCTGTTAATATTTAATATTATTGGAACATTATACTACATTGATAACAGTTTAAAGTATACATTATGCTCTTAATTGTTTAAATTGAGTGTATTGAATACTTTTTCTCTTCTTATGCTATTTTCCAATTATTCTATTAGAATTCAGTAAAAAAACTTGTCAATAATCTATACCTGTTCAATTCTGATTATTTTTGTACCTCTTTGATATTCAATTATAGTCAATACATTTTTGTTTTTTTCTACATTTATAAGGTTTATAAATATGAAAACTTTTGTATCTAAAATACTATAATAATTTAATCTATATTTTTACCTAAACTCTTTTAAAATAATTTTGTAACAATTCTAATTTCACTAATTTTAATGCTAATGTTCGTTATATCTGTTTAGAATTGACTCTTTCTTTTATTAAGCTAGCTGAAATTTCATTTATTTATCTAGAGGTATGTTAGGACAACAAATTGCAGAATTTTAGATTTGAAGGCTTGCGTAATTTAATGAGTTCTACGAGGGCTGCTGAGAAAATTTGTTATTCGTAAAACTTCACATTTTTAATCAGAAATTCTGTCGACAGTTCATACTTAAATCAACTAGTTTTGATTACACAGCATTTAAAAGGAAGTAGTGTTCGAATTATTTCAACAGCTGCTTCAGGCGACGAAAATTGCTGATCACGCATTTTATTTTTGATGTTTTAGTTCAACGTTCATTAGATGTTCTAAAGTTGTGGTTGCGAAAATTTGCTTCGCAGTACTCCGCGAACAAGCGATTTTTTTAGCTTTTGGCTATCTATGAAATACGCCAACGATGGATTGTTGTTTACTTTCATAAGTACAAGTTTCGTCATCAGTAACGAGTTGTGGACTAAATTTGAATGACTTCAGTTGAATTTTTTTAGTATTTTTTTGGACTATTTGACACGGCCTTGTTTTTCAGCTTTTCTGAAACTGTGTGGGATCCAACGACTGCAACGCTTTCGTGCTTCCAAATGTGAATGTAAAATCATGTGTATATGTTTTATACCAATGCCCAAGGATGCTTCTGTTTTACGGTATGTGGAATGCCGCAGCTGTTCAGTAATTTCACGAAAAGCAACACAATTAGTGGTAACAACAAACGTCGATGGACGATCTTCGCAAAATTCGTCCTGAGAGTCCGCTGTAAAATTCGGGAAATGGGATGTACATTATTGTATATTTTTGTTATAGAGCTCCATCCCCAAAAGCCAAATAAAGTCGATCATCCATTGTTTCCATGTTAAACCACACTTGAACTTAAACAACAAAACTACTTTTTTCAAAGAGTTATACAAACAAAATATTCACGTAAGTACAAACTATCAACTGAATTATTGGTTAAGAAATATTAAATATTACGAATAAACAATTGAAAAATACGTGCCCCATTTAAGCTACTAGATTCCAGAAATATACCCAGCAGCCCTTGTATCTTATATTAATTTTATATGAAATTCCTCTAGAATTAAAAGTTTCAGGCCCTTTTTGACACTATTGATCACTTATTTATAAACGGATCCAATTATGCAATACAATATTGTTCACATACGCTGTCTACACGGAGAAAAATATATAGTATAGGCTACTACAATTGTAATTAACGATAGTTCATATAGTGACAGCTATCGAGGTGTAATAAGAAATACGTTATTGGTGGTTTCTAAAATGTATAATAATCTCTTCTTGCTTTATTCTGTTATCCCTCTATTACCTTTAGATGTCGATTGGTTCAACAAACAGACTTCATTTTTTCTTGCTAGTCATCCATCCAACAACTAACCGCGCTAATGTCTGTTTGGCTAGTGAATTGTAAGAGCTTTACCTTGAGTATATGTATATAATTATTTCGTGACCTTGGTATGATATGGTAAATTCAATCAGTTGGCGATTTAAGGTCTGTCTTTACTTTAAAGTATATATATTTAAAACGACCCTACATGTTACGGCAATGATGCCTTTATCAAGGATATAAAATATAAATGACAGTATACAAATGTCATATAATTGAGTTGCTATGGATAAAATTATTCAAAGATACATTCCAATTGACTAATAATAAATCATGCCTTAGTATTCCAAAAACAGATAGACAACAAAAACAGGGAAAAGCAAGACATGAGTTATTATTATGTATGCGCCCGCGGAGCGTCTTAAGATGCAAAGTTGTCGGCATTCGCCTTAAACGAGAAGGAAAACCACGAAAACCTACTCGGACAACCAGACAGGAATCAAAACACGGAACAGTCAGCATGATAAGCAAATGTATATGATATTTAAATGTAATTTAATTTAAATAACTTAAGATATATAATAATATAACAAAAAAAATATATTATGATGCTAAATTGCAGATCGTTACACAATTAAGTTATAGTATACACTGCTTAAATTTTTTATATCATTTCTGTTGTTAATTGAATTTTTTTCCTGTTTAATACTAATCATTTCTTTAATTTCTCTTTTCATTGTGTGTTGTTCTTTATCAATTATCTGTGTGTTTTCAAAATCGAAATGGTGATCGCGTTGTAGTTTGTGTGTAGATAAAGCAGTTTTGTCTGTTTTAGAGTATTTGTGGGCTTGTATACTTTTGTATAAATATTGTTTCTTTTTATAGTAAAACATTTGGTATTGCCATGGGCTCTCCTTTAGCTGCTCCTATTGCAAATCTAGTAATGGAACATTTAGAACAAAACGATATCAATTCATTAGACTTCCACCCCATTTTTTTCAAAAGATATGTTGATGATATCATAACATGTATTCCGACTAACAAAATAAACTATCTTTTAAATAAATTCAACAATTTTCACAACAAATTAAAATTCACTATTGAAGAAGAAATTAATAACAGTATTAATTTTCTTGATATTTCATTGAGCTATGATAGACAGGGTACTATTTATACAAATTGGTATAATAAACCCACAGCTTCTTTTCGATATATGAATTACCACTCAAATGCTTCTACAGTATTCAATAAAATTATTATAAATAATCTGACTGATAGGGCAGTAAAACTATCACATACTCAATAAAGAAAAGATAACATCAAGAAAATTAAAATAATCTTAACAGATAATAATTATCCACCACAACTTATAGACCAAACAATTAAAAAAAGAGTACACCAAATATACAACACTGCAGGCACCAATAAAAATTTGAACAATGACACAACATATATCACGATTCACGATATGTTCCACAATTATCAGAAAAAATTAAATACACTTTAAAAAATATGATATAGCTACAACATATAAACTTAGTAATACTAATAAACATTTATTTTCAAAACTTAAACATAAAATAGAAAAAAATCGAGAAACACATATCATATATAAAATACCATGTCGCGATTGCGATAGTTACTACATAGGCCAAACGAAACGATATTTATACAAAAGAATACAAGCCCACAAATACTTTAAAACAGACAAAACTGCTTTATCTACACACAAACTACAACGCGGTCACCATTTCGATTTTAAAAACAAACAGATAATTGATAAAGAACAACACACAATGAAAAGAGAAATTAAAGAAATGATTAGTATTAAACAGGAAAAAATTCAATTAACAACAGAAATGATATAAAAAATTTAAGCAGTATATACTATAACTTAATTGTGTAACGATCTGCAATTTACCATCACAATATATTTTTTTGTTATACAATTATATATCTTAAGTTATTTAAATATCAATTACATTTAAATATCATATACATTTGCTTATCATGCTGACTGTTCCGTGTTTTGATTCCTGTCTGGTTGTTCGAGTAGGTTTTCGTGGTTTTCCTTTTCGTTTAAGGCGAATGCCGACAACTTTGCATCTTAAGACGCTCCACGGGCGCATACATAATAATAACTCATGTCTTGCTTTTCCCTGTTTTTGTTGTCTAACTGTTTTTGTAATACTAAGGCATGATTTATTATTATTCAATTGGAATGTATCTTTGAATAATTTTATCCATAGCAACTCAATTATATGACATTTGTATACTGTCATTTATATTTTATATCCTTGATAAAGGCATCATTGCCTAAACATGTAGGGTTGTTTTAAATATATGTACTTTAAAGTAAAGCCAGACCTTAAATCGCCAACTGATTGAATTTACTATATATATATATATATATATATATATATATATATATAATATATATATAATTATATTTATATATATATATATATATATATAGATAATTATTTCGTGATCTTTGTATGTTATGGTAAATTCAATTTGTTGGCGATTTAAGGTCTGGTTTTACTTCAAAATATATATATTTAAAACAGTCCTACATGTTTCGGCAAATGATGCCTTTTTCAAGGAATATAAAAGGCATCATTTGCTGTCATACTTGTTTCGTCGGATTTTGTCGGCAACCAGGTGAATACGATCCAACAACTCTTCTCTTGTGTTCGAAACTTGCGCGTAAACTAAATTTTTCATGTACCCCCATAAACAAAAGTCAAGGGATTAAGATCGAGTGATCTGGGTGGCCATGCTACAGGACCACCTCGACAAATCCATCTTGGATAATTGACGTTAACCCAATTTCGGATAGCAATTCCGAAATGTGGTAGTGCCCCATCCATGTGAAACCACATGTCTCGTCGAACATTCAGTGGGACATCCTCTAAAAGACCTGGCAGTTCGTCAATAAGAAATTGAAGGTAATTGTCCGCATTTAACCTGCCAGGAAGAACGACATGACCAATCAACAAGTCATCGATTAGGGCCGCCCAAACGTTAATAGAAAATTCATGTTGAAATTTAGATAGGAGTATAGCTTTGGGATTTTCTGATGATCACCTGTGCAGGTTTCTCAAATTTGTAATCCCACTTCTCATGAACATAGATTCATCTGTCCAGAGGACTGTTCTTCATAAATTAAAATGAAGCCATGTCTGTCTTAATATCCAGGTATAATAAACTAGACGAGCATAGTGGTCTGCCTCAAGCAAACCGTGTCCCCTGCGATAGTGATATGGATATAAGCCCTCACGTCTTAAAATTCGGCAAGCTGTCGTTCGTGGCACTCCTAGTTGTCTAGCGATTCGACGTGCACTGAGAGTTGAATCCCTTGTAATAATAGCTAGTGCTTCTTCCTCTAAGTCTGCTGGCAAATTTACTCCTCGGTCGAAAAGATAATCACGCAGTCCGCATTCCCGAAATTGTCTGTGTACTTCCAGAAACGTTCTGTAATGAGGAACGCGCCTATCGAGAAACCGATGTGGGCACTCAATAATTGCTTGGCGCGCACTGCCATTACAGTAGCCATACACAAAGTGCATGTCCGCATACTCTTGAGAAGAAAATCGGTAAGGCATTTTGAATAAAGAAAACGTGTCCACTCACTAATAAGCTGTTGTATTAACTGAAACGCAATGTAATCCTTTATTAAAAAATGCAACGTTAACAGTCATCTGAACATTTGTTTATTGTATGATATTCATGGTTCAACACTTACGAAATAAGTAAGAACCTTCTTTATCATAAATCAATTTTCAGTACTCTTTCTTGTAGATCTTCAAGAAATTACTGTATGCACTACGACACGTGTTTATTTATTTTAGGATAACATTTTATTATGCAACGTTAGCAATCACAGGCCTGTTATTGAATCGTATAACTTTTTTTAAATAAAATCAGTTTATATTAACTTTAGGATTACATTTTTTTTCATGATCTAACAATCACATTCATAGCTCTGTAACTTTGAAACAAATAAAAATGGATATACAAGTTTTGCGTTTTTGTTACTTGAAATGAAGTCTACTTTACACTCCTAATATTTGAACATAACGATACGGGACACCTGTATATATTGTTGTAGTTCAACAGGGGGAAACTGATAAAGCAGGAATTATTCAAACAACCTCACATAATAAATAGATAAGATATTATATTGATATAGATACATATTGTGAAAATAATATCGAGATGTCAATAAATTAATATCACGACAACTTTGCTTATTTCAAATAAATTTACATTTAAAAAAAAAATTGCTTTTTTTATTTTTTTCATTGTCAGTTTCATTATTTAATTCATTACGTGAAATTAAAAAGATATTTAATTTATTCACATTGAAATTTTGTATCGGTATTATTTTTCAAAAATTGTTTACCCGCGAATGTGCAGTATTTACTAGGTATCTGACACATAACCTAGTATTTAAAATTAACTTTCATTAATGTGTAAAATCTTAAATTAATTTAATCTTCTATTTAAAATCTTAAAAACATGTATATTCTTTTTGTATTATTTAAAATAGAAAGTACAAATTAAGGTAATTATCAATTTTCTAATAAGGCTTTGGAATTGAGAAAAAATGAAAGAGAGCGTCACCCAACATCATCGTTAATAAACGTATTAATATATTTTTCTCAAATTTTAAATTTAAATATCTGCAGAAATACTAGTGTTAAAATTATTAATTTATGCAGAAAAGATATATAAAGTACCAAACTACAATACGAACTAGTTTTTAAAAGAAGCAAATTGATAACCTTATTCGGTCTTCGGACTTTTGAACGAAGCCATATAGAGAACTTCTAGAGCTTAAATTAACCATTTATACATCTGAAATCCAGCCTTGCAGCCTATTGAACCCGATTTCCTTTTCAAGCCATCCAATCTACGAATTACAGGTTTTTAAAAAAACATTTATAGACGCCAACATTATATTTTTCAATCATTCATGCACATTTAATAAAACAACTTGATTTTTGCTTTACAATTTAAATATCTATTACAATATTCTAACTTCAATCTTAATATCATTAATAATTAATTAGTAGTACTTACCATCTTAATATTTTTTGTGTCACTTATTGTATTATTAGATCTATTTTGCGATAAAATATATTTCATAACTTAACTATCTGTACACATGTAATTTGACTATAAATAATCATTCATTATTTCATCACTATAGAAGTTATAAGAACTTATAAGTAACAGGTGTTCAGAAACATTGGAAGTCAAGTGGGCTCTGAACAAAAAATCATATATCTTTACTTAAGTATCCGATTTGTAATAATTATTAAATGTCAATGTTGTCTGTCAAAAATTGTCAGAATCTAATATCGAAGATACTAATTTATATTTTTTAATTTTGAAAATGGTATTTACTAACGTACACAAAGCATTCATGGTTGAAGCATATGTTCGAAATGGTCAAAAGATCGATGGCCAGTGGAAGTATTCAATTCAAGCTTGTTTGGAAGAATTTCGAGATGAATTTCCCAACCTTGCTTTTGATTATAATACTTTTCAGTGTACACTAATCAGAATTGTTCCAGTTTTTCGACAAACTGGTAGTGTGGGACGCCAAGAGGGTGGTGGGCGACGAAAAGTCCGCACAGAAGAAGTGATTGGGAATGTTAGAGAAATAATGACTGATGCCCCTAAAACTTCAGTAAGAACTCTTGCTCAACAAACCGGGTTGTCAGTTGGTTTTTGCCATAAAGTTTTAAAAGAAGATTTACAATTATTCCCATATCGTATAACTTGTTTGCAAGAAATCCTCGATATTGCTTATCCGCGACGAGTAGTATTTTGCGAATGGTTTACAAATAATTTTAATGATGATGTCCAAGACAAAACTTTCTTTTCAGACGAAGCATGGTTTTATGTTTGTGGATATGTTAACTCGCAAAACATGAGAATGTGGAGTGATACAAAGCCCAATAATTTTTATGTTGAAGCTCCTTTACATCCTCAGAAAGTTGGTGTTTGGTGCGCTATAAGTAGAAGAAGGATTATTGGTCCAATTTTTTTTAATGGTACCTTGACCGCAGAAAGATATCGACAGGAAATACTATTGCCTTTCTTTAATCAACTTCGCGATGATGAACTAGCTTTGGGATACTTTCAAACAAGATGGTGCTAGAGCTCACACAGCGGGGGAAACAATGAATATGTTACAAGAAGTGTTTGGAAATCGTTTAATTAGTTTGAACAGCGATCATGAATTTCCTCCAAGATCTTGTGATCTTACACCGTGTGATTACTATTTATGGCCTTTTTAAAAAAATTCAATTTATCAAGTAGCAGTGCAAGATTATATAGATCTCCAAGACAGAATTATAAATAATATTAGTGAAATTAGAAATAGTCCCATACTCCAAAATGTATTTAGTACCATTCGGAGGAGGTGCGTAAAATGCTTGGAAGAAGGTGGTGGACATTTTGAACATCTTTTATAATTATGGTCATTATTGTTGGTAATTTATACAACTTCAATTTATGATATTTATTATAAGGTTGTAATCTAAGGACTCTACAAACAATTTATTTGTTTCAAATTTATTTTAAGCCATTTCTTACAATAATTTGTTGAATGTTAATATATTAATCTAGTAGGATAACTAGATATTATTGTCACTATAAGATGAATAAAACCTTTACTTGTAAAGTTATTTCCTCTTAATTCTGCATTGTCTTTTTACATGTTACTAGAGCTTAGATGAGCTTTATTAAAAAATTTAATCGATTCTGCCTTTACTTGATGTAAATCCATATCAAATGATAAAAACACACAATGTTGTATCAGATTTACACTTTATTTAATAGTATTTAATAATGACTATATAACGGCTGTTTCACCGTACAACGGTTTCTTCAGATATAACAAGCTTTATTACACAAGAATGAACACCATATTAATTGGATTATGTAATTTTTTCCAGTTATCGCATGAAGAGGTGCTATTGTTCAGCAAAAATTCTCTAAAATATCAAAATACTTAATTTGAAATTTGCAAATTAATTACTTGTTACCTTCTAAAATCATTATGTGACTAGTTTATATTAATTAATATGGCATATTAAAGTAATATATTTCGACATAAACTGACATTTGCATGTATGATAACCTATAAAATTGTATTAAGTAAATGTATCAATCTATATCAGACATGACTTCGTATTTTCAAGGACTACTTTGACTTCGAATGTTTCTGAACACCCGTTAGAAAGCTTTGGAAAACAAAAATCTAAATAGTTTTGGAATTATACCAATTTGTTTCGTCTTATAAACGAAATTAATTTGTATTATATATATATATATATATATATATATATGTATGGTATATATATATATATATTGATGTAGGTCAAGCTTACACCTATGAATGCCTCAGTGAGCAAAAGACGGAATTTTCATGTATAGATGAAAGCTTTAGATTTATAAAAAAAAAATATTGAAACTGAATTCTTCATATGTAATATCAATAAAGTTGATTTCGCGTATTTAATTATTTTAAATTCATTCTCACATTTATTTATTTTATTTTTTTTAATTTGTATCTGTCATTTCATTTCGATATCTTGTATTTCAAAAGATATTTCAACTTAATTGATTAATAATAAATGACGCCATTTATTTAGGTAAAACTGTATAAATTCAAAAAGATCACCACGGGAATTTTCCCCACTATAAAATTAGCGTTATAGACCACTATCAACATTCACACGTCAAACATGTATTCACAAATATAAACTAGATAATTTATACTAAGCATAAGTATATTTAAAATGATTAAATTGTCATTTTCATTATAATAAAATGTCGAGACTATATAAATACATACTGTTGGACGAATCAGAAATGAGGATTGAAAAAAAAAAGAAAGTTAGCGTCACTAGAAAATTCTCCATTAAAAACACCTAGACGTATTATAAGTGTCTCTCTGCAAATTAAAAGAAAAAGTATTAATAAATCTAAAAAACCATACGTCAAATCTAGTCAAAACCTTACCAGTATATCCAGCTCCTGTTTAACGCATTTTGCGAGTGCAGACGGTTACCGGTGTCCGAGAAAACATAAATTGCAGTTCGCCGGGAAGCCAGCCGCAAGATCGAACAACAAGCGGGGGACGCCAATCGATCGCCGTTGATACCTGTATGCCGCATCCACAGATCCACCAGCCTGATGCAGTACAATCAATTCCTATCCAAGTCCACTTAAGTATTCTTTAAAAATCCTACGAATTTTGAAAATGATAAATTAATTTAATATCATTAAATAAAACCACAATCGAATTTTTCTTTTTAAATAAATATAATCTATGTTACATATTAAGATTTAGATATTCTAATATAAGTTACGAAGAATACAGTTTCCTGTTTATTTATTAAATTCAATCTTAGACTTCTTTTATGCGTTTAGCTTTATTCATGTCACATTTATTTTGTTGTATCATTTAACCTAGATTTTATGCCATATTTATTTCATCACATGACATGTTACACTTTATATATATTCATAAGTTAATTAATTTTGCCACTTACCTGTTCTTTCTTTGCTATTACTTCATTAAAGTCCATAATTATAATCCTTATCTCATTCGTTTCATTTTGTAGTTTTGAATATAGTAACACTATTATTAATTGCATTAGCATCAGCTGATTTTGTAAGTGTCCTATTGCCGTCACCGAACCGACCATTTAATCAGGCATGTTTTAATGTCCAACAACAAGAGTCTAAACTGTTCTTCTGTCTAGCCGGACATATCACATAAACTTTCGCCCATCTGAATATACTTATAAGTAGTTATATTTATGAACAGCTGTTTTGGTTATGTATACTTCGATATTAACGAATATGTATCTTTGCATCATGCGCAAATAACAGTTTTTGATGCAATACAACCCCATCTATATGTAACTTGTAATAGCCCACTAAATATAGAGATTGATAATTCACAATTTAAAAATAATAACCAACCTATTTATTTAATATTTAAAAAAATTTGCATGTACATTCACATAACAATCTCATCGGTATCTCTTCAATATATATATATTGTTAAAAGGCTATTGGGCCTTATAAATAATTCACAATTTATTGCTTAAATATAGCGGAGCTGGTATATTAAATAGCCCTTAATTGGTTCGACAAATTGTTGTAAAAACAGTGTGGAACAGGTCCTAAGCTGGGCTGACATTTGAATATTCACGTACAGAGTTATAGAAGTAATTTATAGATGGCGTTAAAGTTATATTTTTACAGTTGACATAGGTGTAACTTATATGAACTTGAATACAATAATAAAAACAGTTTATACTTAACTTCTTTTCAGCCTCCTTTACGTGCTAAAGTTATTACTAAGGATGTTATGGGTATCTTAATCACAATGTGGCTAGCTCAGATTATCGTGAACAAGATTAACGTAAATGTAGGTTCGGTGTATTGATAGAAAATAGTTATTCGTTTAAACTAAGTTATGCTAAGTGAATGATTTTCCAAAGTTGTTAAAGAATAAAACAAGAGGGTGTATGGTAAATATCACTGGTTTAATTAGATTCTCAAAGCATAAAAGATAAGTTTTAAATACCACATAGTATTACATTTGCATGAAAAATCACGTGATTCGATATAATATAAAAGTAAGGTTAAATGTTATCATGAAATTGTTATAACTCAAATATTTAAATTAGGTAACACAAATTCAAAGTAAGAAGAACTGTATTTTTCGGTATTAAACTGTATAGTGATCAAATGCTAACATTTTAGGAATTTAAATGAAATATAAACGATCTTTTTCGCAATGTAACTAATAAAATTTTATATTTTAGGAGATTATTAAATAAATACTCAATTTTGATGCTGGTTGTTTTTCTGTATGGATGTTGGATGTTCGAGTCTTGGTACACAGGAAAAACGGGTTCAGGTGCAGGAGAAAAGCTGGTTTTGTTCCAAATTCGGGTTGGCGTCCTTTGGAAATTGGAGTTTTGGTTATCGGTGCTCCGCGGGTTCAGGATAAGGTAACCTCCGTAAAATCGATGCTAGTGGATCGGGAACTTATAGGATATCTTTTTGGTAAGGTTTCGCTAATTTATTTTAGGTTTATATCACTTTATTCCTTCACACACTTTTTATAAAAATTATACGCGTTGTACCATATTTAATTACCCAAGCGAACTCTCTATTGTTATTGTTAATTCTCCAGGCATCTTATTCTGAATGTTGTTTATATTTATTTAATCTCGACAATAATTTTCTCAAAATAAAATAAATTACTACAACCAATCGTTTTGACATTTCATTAAAATTATTGTATTAATTTTATAATGGATAAAAGTTTATTTTAAATGTTGAATTTCCGCTAATTACCTATTTTCATTTGGGATAATTCCCGCCTTATCTGATTTTAAAATTGGTACAGCTATGACCATAATATGTGACATATAATTCCAATCAATTAAGTTAAATATCTTCGGGAAAATTAAAATGTATGTGAAAATGACTAAAGTGAATGGTAACAAGAAATTCAATAATTATGTGATACAAATTTGATAAATTAAAAACGCGGCATTAACTTTATTGATATGGCATGTGAAAAATGCAGTTCTAACAAAAACTTATTCTAAATTAACAATTTTAAATATTAATACTGTATTTTTGCTCTAGGCCCCTCATGTACATGGTTAGCCTCATCACAATATATATATATATATATATATATATATATATAATTATTTCGTGACGTTGGTATGATATGGTAAATTCAATCAGTTGGCGATTTAAGGTCTGGCTTTACTTTAAAGTATATACCTATATTTAAAACATGTAGGGTTGTTTTAAATATATATTAAAGTAAAGCCAGACCTCAAACTGCCAACTGATTGAATTTACTATATATATATTCATTTTGTATATATTAAACATTAGGAATCGTAGAATATAGTATTTAAATCTAATGGTCAGGGACAAAATTTAAACCTTTGTACAACTATATTTTATTATCGTATTAAAATGCAAACGTTTCCCTGAATTTAAGATGCGGCACCGTTCATATTTATCAACCTTTATTCAATTCGGTACTTATTATATTGCTGGCCTCTTTAGACACTTTTTAATTTACCTTATTTTAAGAGTGAACGTGCCATGTACACAGTTTGTAATTTTCAAATGCCTTATCAAGCCCTCGTTCACTAAATTTTGTACCATAAAACATTAGAATGAAGAATGCAAGCATCATAAACTGTGAATTTTAATTATAGTTAATATAGAATTAAAAACCATCTGCAATGTTTGCTATTTTAATAGGCACAGCTTACAAACGTTCTTGGGAATTTTGCCGACCTTTATTCGTCATCTGACCGCATTCTGATGCGGCCTATTTTGTTAATTGTACAAGAGTTTACTGAAGTTAGGGGTAAATTTTGCTTACAATTCTTAAACAGTCTCAACAGATCAGCGTGCTCGACAACAGTCGCAAGTGTCAACACAACAGTGTTCAAGGCAAGACTCTCAACATAACAGCGTTCTAGACAACAGTAAGAACATTGCTCAAGACAACAGTCTACATTTAATATTAAGAGCCACCAGTCTCATTTTGATCAACAGACAACAGTCTTGCTTTATTATCAAATCAACAATTCTTATGTATCAAATAGTGTAAATTTTGAAAATAAAGGTGTTATATTGGAGTGCCGCGTGCCCAATGATGACAATTTCTTCTACTAAAAATCCTTTCACGGTTAAATTTCGATTCATCTGCCCAGATAATTTTAGATAAAAAATTGGGATCTTCTTATGTTTTAGTTATTATAAACTCGCAAAACTGAATTCTTCCATCTTGATCTCCTGGACAATAGGCCTAAACTGAATAAGGAAAAGAACTGGAAAGAACAAGGATGCATTCTATTTTTCTTTAAAATCCTTTGATGTACATGAAATTCCTGCATCATTTGCAGGTGCCGCTGGTATAGAACTAGTTGGATGCGCATGAAAATAACCCAAAACAACGATTTCATTACCTTCGTCGACCGTAATCGGTTTGGAACTGTCTTCTCGACTTGAATACCAAAGCGACGATACTTGAAAAAGTATCCTAAGGCGTTAACATAAACAACTTCTAATGAACGGATTACGTGAAACCCTGTATATACACTCACCGGAAAAATTAAGGCATAATTTATTAAAATGTTTTTTCTCGAAATTTAAATACTTCTATTTGGCTTAGTCTAATATAGAATTTAATTTAGATACTTTATGTTTAGAATAAAATCCAAATATACGCCTGTCGTTAACTAACACAGCTATTTGAATTCCATCAATCAAAGAAGTGCACTTGATAAAAACCGTATATACGTCGCAATTGCTGTTTTTTTAAAGTTTTGGCGTTCGTTTGTCATTCTGTTATTATTTAAAAGCATTTTTATTTAATATTGGGATTTTAACACGTGATTGCTCTAGCATGGAAGAACCCAGCAGTATGTCGCAAATATTCTTGGAGTAAACCAATCTAGCATATTCCGACTTGCTAAAGGCCTTAGAAAAACTGGTGCTGAGGAGGAGATCAGGGCAGCTAGAAAGCGTGCTATTTCGGCGGTAGATGATAAGATTTTTAACTTTAAATTGCCTTCGTGATCGCACCACTACTGCAGTACAGTTTAGAGGCATGCTGTATGCAACTCGAGAAGTACAAGTTAGTGAGAGGACAATACGAAGAAGGTTAGAACAAGCCAATCTTTATGCCCGTCGCCCTGCTAATTTTATTACTACATCATCGAAGAGCTCGGCTAACTTTCTGTCGTTTATATACCAACTGGATATGACCGACTGGCAAAGGGTTCTTTTTACTGATGAATACCGGTTTAGTATACAAGGTGTCGACGGTTGGCAGAGAATATGGAGACGGCCAGGTGAGCGTTTAGTGGACTGCGTGATTGTAGAGAGGAACCGATTCGGTGATGGCTCAGTTATGGTATGTGGTGGCATTTCTATTCATGGCTCTACGAACCTAGTCACTCTTGGTAGACTTGCTTTGAATGCTCATAGGGACATCGAAGAAGTCCTGCAACATCGTGTAGTGCCATTTGGTGTAACACGCGGTCCAGATTTTCTGCTAATGCAGGACAATGCCCGACTCCACGCAGCTGCTGCAGTTGATGAATTTTTAAATGATGCTGATATTCACAGTCACGACTGGCCATCTTGCAGCCCAGACGTAAAGCCCATAGACCATCTAACTGTTCAAACTGATTAAAAGCACGAGGAAGCCGTAACCATAAATAAATTTCGTTTGTAACCACCATAGTTTCTTTCGGTTTTGTACTTTTTATTAAATAAAAGAATTTTAAAAGCTATAACTTCAAATTAATGATTTATTCAAAGAATTAAGACTGCTCATTGTTTGCACACTTTTTTTGATCATTTAAGATTTTTTGCAATAAATATCATAAAAATTCAGACTATGCGTTAATTTTGCTGGTGAGTGTATATATATATATATATATATATATATATATATATATATATAAGTGTTTAGATAATTTAGATAATTACTTAAGTGGTAAAGCTACTTAAGTGGCAAAGCAACGGTTCGGCAAACCGTAGACTTGGGTTCAAGTTCCAACGTAGACAATATTTTTCAATTAAAAATTTCGTATGATTTGCTTTGTAATTTGTAGACAGCAATGTTTACATCCTCATTTACTTTGCAATTACAAACTAATTTGATATTTGTAAATATTTTATATAAAAGACGAAAAACTCCAAGAATTTATCAATTGACATATATATAGTATTATTGTCAGTATTATCAACCGTACTATAATAATTAAAGACGGCAGACTATGTGCCCCAGCAGTGGCGTTGCGTGGAGAGTTTAGCAGAATAACAGTGCGCTTACTTAAAAATAAATATATCGAATCCCTATACAAAACGTTAAGAAAAAACATAAATAACTTACCCAACATGTTTACATTGTTGCAAAAAAAAATCGGATGTGCGCGATGAAAAAACTGCACCATAATATATGTTTCTGTATTAGTCTCGGAAAGGTTCGTACGTAGCGACGTATATATATGTTTATATACAGAGAAGGATTGTTCGACGTTGAGAGATGTTATATTTGCATAGTTAAAGCGCTCTTTGTATCTGTACAACGGATCTTCAGTATTGGTAAAAAGTTGCCCTAATTTTGTAAAATCTACATTTTTATCTAATACACTGTTAAATTTTTCACGGACACAATCACTTTTTTCATCTTCAAGGATATGCAGCACTAGTTTTACGTGGTCAATAATTGCTAATGAGTCCGATAAGGACAGCGCAGTGTTCTGTAAATTTTTAATTGCGTTCAGTATTGGAACGTAACTGTCGTAAATAATTTTTAAATTTGCTGCAACTTGAGAATTGTTAAATTGAACCTGGCTGAGCCGTATTGCAGCTGCTTCTTTGGCATCTAGTTGTAAAATCACTGATTTATTTTTTTCAAAATGTTTATAATAATAAAATGCTGCTTCTAACCAAGTACCCCATCGTATAAGAATTGGTTGCGGCGGCTCGGGTATATCAGGACACAGCGAATGAAATAGCCGAATCCGTTTCGGAGATTTAAGAAAAACCGCTTTCGTTTGTCCTATCAGTTGATCTACATCAGGATATGTTGTACGTATAGTGTTTGTTACAAGGTGTAAAGCGTGAAGCAAACATGTGACATGCAGCAGGTTTGGTTGAATCGTTTTGAGTAAGTTTGCCATGAAACACATAACCTTGGCAGCATCGGTAACTAACATTAACACTTGCTTCGGTAAAATCTCAAATTTGTGTAGTGTTTCTATTAATACATCATATATCGCTCTGGCAGTACACCCTTGCATTCGTTTACAGGTTAGTAAATAAGGAGGAGAAGGTCCTTGCGGAGTCAGCGTCCGTACTAGAATGACTAGAATGGACTGTTTTTTAATATCTGTAGTTTCGTCTATTGTTAACCACAGGAATTTTTTTTACCGTATTTTTCGCACAATTTACAATTCTCTCACGCACTGACGGTACGTAATTCCGTGGCGTGCTTCTTGCTGGTAATTTCCACGTAGTATTGTATTTCTTCCAAAACTGACGAAACATTGGGTGTTCCACTTTCTGCATTGGTATATTGGTCGCAATTAACATCATTGTTAAATCACACACAAATTTATTATATGATCTGCGTCCACTATTATTCGATTTATGTTTGTCACTATTTATATGTCTTTGGCAATGACTTGCTTTCAAAGTTAATAAAGTTGTTTCACAAACTAAACATTTCACTACGGTACCGTCATATATTAAATCGGCAAACCGATGTAAAAATTTCTTTACTACGTTAGCATGCAACCGAGTCGATGCATTGTTTCTACGCACTCCCGACATTTTCAACACGATTGTGTTAACAATGTATCGCTTACAACGTCTCAACGGCAACTGAATTGATTGTCGTACGCCCCTACTCGATCCCTCCACATCACGCTACTGTTCGGGCACATAGTCTGCCGCCTTTAATAATAATGAATAATTAATTAATCCGGTAAGCGGTCTGTCAGCTAAAAAACTCATTTATTTTAACCTCTATATTTCGTAGCCGTTTACTACTTCTTCAGGAGACTAAAAACAGAGTTAAAAATTAGCCGTGAACGTCACTAAACATGTTAAAATAGATTTACATTGGTTAACGTGTTTAGTGACGTTCACGGCTAATTTTTAACTTCGTTTTTAACTCTGTTTACCGCGGGAAGGGATAATGTTGTTGGTAACGGGGTTAGGGTTACGAATATAGAACCGGTAAAATATTTTAGATTACGTTACATTCACAATTTGTCGCATCATTTATCACGGATTCTAAAGTTTAACAATGTTAACTTCGGTTACTATAACAAATTAACTGTAAACAACTTCCTCTCTAACTAACAGATAAAACACCTTTTAAATATAAAAACAATGTTATTTATTCTATGAAATTATGATAAGGTATACACCGGCCAGACGGATAATTGGCTTTCTACGAGACTGACTTTACACAAGAATGGCATCAGAACAGGAAAAACTAGATGCGCTTTAGCCAAACATATGTTGGAGCTTGATCATAATTAGAGACCGGACACATCGGGCTGAAGTGGACGCCATAACGACAGACGATCTAAATAGTCTAAAACATCTGTAAGTACATCTAACATCACGCAGTTGTTGAAGAGCACTATTTATTCGGTTAACTGCACATCTATTTTTTTGTGTGCGATTAACCAAATGAATAGTGCTATTCAATAAATGCGTGATATACTTACAGATGTTGTAGACTATATATATCGTCCGTCGTAATGACGTCGTTTCAGCCCTATGTGTCCGGTCTCTAATCATAATCCACGTTTTGAAGATACATCTATCTTAAGTTCTGATAGTAACAAAACGATTAGGGAAATTTTGGAAATGATTCATATTAATAATAACGAAAATAATATGAATTTCAGGTCGGATATACAAAATTTAAACATAATTTATTCAAACTTATTAGATCGGTAATTATATAAAAGTACTCTGCTCAGTTTTACAGTAGTCTAGATATTTTTACTCACAATAGATGGCATTGCCAATTCTCTAGTATTTACGGGTAGCTATCAAACATTTTTATCACCTTTTATTAGAATATTAGTGTAATCCCTTGCTAAGATATTGTACTGATATCCCCAGATTTATTAGCTCTTTGATATGTTTTTGGAATATTTAACTTAGACAAACTATGATGATGTGTTATTATTAGAGACCGGACACATCGGGTTGAAATGACGTCCTCGTTACGACGGACGATGTAAATAGTCTACAACATCTGTAAGTACATTACGCAATTATTGAATGCATTATTGATCTGGCTAGCGCGCACATCTGTTTTCATCGACAATTGCGACGTTTTTTTGTTGGATAGTTACAGTTAAATTTCTGTTTTCATGAGCGTATATAGAAGCGGGGTTTTTATAATTTATTTTATTTATTAGTTTATATTTCGTAAGACAAATAACGTGCTGCGAGTTAGTTTCTTGTTTTCATAGTTTTAACTGTTAATTACATCGTAATTTTTGTCATAGATCCTGTTTAATATCGTTTGATTGAATCTACTTCTACCAATTATTTCGACGTAAGTGTGCATTGAATTTCATTCAGTTTCAATAACTTACGCATACATTTTTAGTTTTCATTTATTTAGATCTAGGGCATTGTTTAAATTACTTTTTCAGATATGATATGGAAGAACGTCGAGAACGGAATCGTAAAACAATGGCGAGTTGGATTGACGGTCATACTGATTGTATGTCCATTGTCAGTGATTCCGAAATTTATTGCAAAATCTGTAAAATATCGTTAAAAAATTCCATGAAATCGCACGTACAACGTCACTTAGCATCACAAACACATGCACTGAAATTGGAACCGTTGGAATCTGACAATTTTAACGAATAACTCTGTGAAACTTTAATGGCGGCTAATATTACATTAAATAAACTTAACAATCCCACTTTAAAAATATTTTTCCAAAAATATACTGGTCGAAATGTTCCTGATTAATCCACCTTACGCAAATATTATGTTTCTAAGTGCTCCATGAAAGCAGTAGAACGCATTAGAAGCCATCTTTCAAATCAATACCAATGGATAAGGGCCGATAAAACTGTAGATATATTAGGATGCTGTGTGGTGGTAAATGTTGTAGCTGGTGTACTACATCCAACTATTCCATATAACGCATATGTAATAGCAACAAAAGTTATATATACAACTGATGCGGAAATAGTAGCTAAAACCATTTACGAGAATATGCACCAAAAGCTTTATTCGGACGACAGGTACAAAGAAAAATAACGTATGATCAAAAAGTCTTTGGATCTGATAGCCATGAAATGTAAAGCTATCTATAAAATTATTTACTTCTGTGATTCATTACCTTGAAGTACGCATAAGTCACAAATAAAATAGATTTTAGGTTATGGTATTTATTTACATTTTATGTATGTTATATTTAATAACATTTATAGAGATTACAAAATGCATTTATAAATAAACGAAGTTCTAATAACCAATAAAAAAAAATAAGGCTCATTACAGTTAAGAAAATAACTCCCACAATGAAACACTAACATTCAGGTAGGTACACTTTTACAATAAGAAATTGTAAAAGATGTTGAACATGTCTTCCCTGTTCTTGAATACACCGGTTAACACGTCGGCCCATATTATTAAAAACTTTAATTAAAAGATCAGGTGTTACTGTGAGACAGTTTTCAACAATACGTTCTTGTAATTCATCTAAAGTTTGAACTGGAGTTTTAAAAATGTTATTCTTAAGCAATGGGAATAAGAAGTAGTCTAAAGGACTCAAATCACAAGACCTAGGTGGGTAACGTCCGTCCTATATTAACCTTTCATCATAAAATTGACGTAAATATTCCATGGTTACTCGAGCAACATGCGGTCTCGCGTTATCTTGCTGAAAGTATCCATTATGAAGTTCATCATCGTGGAATTGATTGATAAAAGGATCAAGTATTTGATTTATATATCTTTCAGCATTTATGGTATCTTGAAAAAATATTGGCCCTATTACTCGTCTACGGGACATTGCAACCCAAACACCAATCTTAGGACTATGTAAAGGAGCCTCACTATGAAAATTAGGATTATTCTCGCTCCACATACCAATAACTTGTTTATTAACGTATCCACATAGGTAAAAATAAGATTCGTCTGTAAAAAATGTTAAATCAAGGATATCGTTATTCATATGGTCATTAAACCAGGTACAGTACGATACTGTCTTCTGATAATCTGGTGGCAGTAACATCTGTCACATCTGCAGTTTATAAGGAAACATGTTCAGTTTATAAGGAAACATGTTCAAGTCATGTTTAACAATGGTTTGACACGTCTTATAACTTAAATTGATTTCTTGTTTCAATCTACGCAAGGATAAGGTAGGTTCTTCCTGCATGCGTTGCCTAACCTCAATATCATCATCATTTATAGCCCGTCTTCTTCCAGATCCTTCAAATTTGTCCACAGTTCGTTGAAGTTTCCGAAAAAAAACTCGTTCGATTATTGCGAAGTTGGGAAATCTCTCACGGAACTCATTCAAACATAAACGAGTGAATAAACCCAATTACCATTTTCACCTATATTTCCATTACTGTAGTATGATTTGATAATAAAAATTTTATGCTCTAATTCAAACATTTTGAATTATAACCAGCTGACTTGAAAGTTGTCAAGTAAATGTCAAAACTAATTGAAATAAAAAATTTCATAGATATCTCGTAAATTCCACGGCAATAGCGATCCAAAGACTTTTTGATCATACGATACCTTCATTTGTTAGTGACAGTGCTGCATATATATTAAAAACAGGCAGACTATTAAAGGAAACATATCATAATATGCTGCATATTACTTGTGTAGCACATGTTCTCCACAGAATCTGTGAATATATCAGAGACACCTTTCCAGAAGTTGATAGACTTGTATCCGCTTTTAAAAAAAGTTTTCAGAAAAGCACCATTGAGAGTAGCTCTTTATAGGGAAAAACTGTTAATAACATTGCGGTAATTGTGTATAGGGACAATTCCTCAAAATTTAACTGCTAAATACGCTGAAATAAAAGAATATTTCCAGTATGCACCTATAACCAGTTGCGATGTAGAAAGGATGTATTTCATTCAAAGAGAACAAATTTTACAGAAGAGAACATTGAGAAAGTATTGCTAGTAAACTCCTGCTACTCCTTTACTCAATTTGAACTACAAAATGAACAAATAAAAATGTATTTCGTATTTTGTAGCCGTTCTATTATTATAAGTATAATTATATAAATAAAATGAAAAACTTTAAAAATACAAATGTTCAATAGTGCGCTCGTTTATACAGTTTACTTCTAAATGTAAAATAGTCCATATGTCGCAGTATATTTAAGTAAAATATATAAAATGTAAAAGTGATAAAAACAAATAAAACACCTTGTATTATCAACAATTTATTCTGACGAAGACAATAAAAGTCGAAACGTTAATATAATTCATGAATAATTATTAAACCGAACCCCATGAAACAATTAACTATTTATAATTAATAGAAATTAATAGAAATAAAATATATATGTAGAAGGAATTTCTTCTTTTCTTGGCCGTAATTATAATACTAGATAAAACTAATGTTTTTGGGAGTAGCAGTCGGATAATTAAAACAATTTTAATTTAACGTTTCGGTGCTATACATAGCACCTTTTTCAAAACCTAGAAAACCTAAAAAAAAACTTATTTGTAATAGCAGGTAAACTGTTTTCGGGGCCATGTGTTTTTTGGGGACGAGTGAAAAGATAGTGGCTTTGTCGGCACTTTGCGAGGGGGGGGGGGTAACTGTTCACGGATATGTTTTTTTGTGATTTTTATATTGTTATTATACGGAGCGTGTTTATATAATGGGTAAGTATATTGTAGACAAGTTGTCTAAAACTGTACGGTCGTTGATTGAATTTGTATTTTTTTGTATGTGGAAGCTTTCTAGTATATTTCTTGCTTTGTTGTTTTCTTCAGATGTAATTATTGAAGTTTTATCGAAATTGAAAGTGTTTTTTGTTCGACAAAGTTTAGTTTTATTTAAAAATACAAAACAAATACGTCGCAATATCTTAATACCAAAAATATTTAATGTAAGTAGATTTATTATATCATCTTTTACCTTTTTTAATATTTAAATAAATTTTAGTTTTTGAAAAAGGTGCTACATATAGCACCTAAACGTTAAATTAAATATTGTTTTAATTACCCGGCCGCTATTCCCAAAAACATTATCTAGTGTATATACAGGTGATTCTAAATATATGCGATAAATTTTATGGGCTGATTACTAGGGTTATTATGATCTTAAATGTTCATATTAATGTATGTCTTAGACAGCTTAGTTTTAAAGTTACGGGATGTTTAATAGTAAATGAAAAGTTCATACAATAAGACGTACTAATACAACAATATTAACTTATAAAAAGTATTGGAAACAACCACAATACAAGCTTCTACATTGATTGGTGAGTGCGTTCAAGAATACCGGGAGTATTTTGAATTGTCTAAAATTCTGCAACAATGTAATTTACGTGCAGCTAGACATCTTTATGAAGAAGTCCAATATTTTTGCCGATCTTGACGAGGAACTGTTGGAAGAAGTCCTGTTGCAATTAAGAATACATGTATTTTATGCACGATGGTGCTCAAGCACATTTGAAGCAGTTTACTTGCTAGTGAGTTTGTGGACGGTGCTTATCCAAATCGGCGAGTAGGTCGAGGAGGTCCACAAGCGTTCTTCTGGGATTTCCAGACTTAAATTCTCTAGATTTTTTTCTCTGGGGTCACCTTAAATCACTAGTTTATACGACTTCCATTGAAAATGTTGATGAACTGAAAAATCGTATTGTTGCAAACACCCCCGGTATTCTTGAACGCACTCCCCAATCAATGCAACGGAGGATACAAGCTTGCATTGTAGTTGAAGCGGTCATTTCCAACAATTTTTAGAAGTTAATTTTGATGTATTAGTACGTTTTATTGTATGAACTTTTAATTTACTATTGAACATCCCGTAACTTTAAAATTAAGCCATTTAAGGCATACATTCATATGAACTTTTATGATCATAACAACCCTAGGAATCAGCCTATAAAATTTGTCGTACATATTTAGAATCACCCTGTATATATATATATATATATATATATATATATATGAATCCTGAGGGTATAAAGTAGTACTACGTACATTAATAGATACATTAATAAAAAATGAATCATTTTTATTATTATTATAGCATAGGATTAGGTACTTATAACAAAAAATACTCATTGGATCAATTTTAATAATCTCTTCCAATAAGAATCGAATGCACCTTGTTCATCATGCAACGGTTTATGTTACTTTTAGGATAGTCAAATTTTATATTTACATTTCTCTATTTGGCTCCTAATTGTGTTGTGTATTAGCACAACATGCTAGCTTCAAAAATATCGTTTTATTTACATATCAAACGTTTGTAAAATCTACCAAAATATCACAGTACAAAAGAATAGTTTCTAGTACTTGTACTCTGGCTGCTATTAATACTCATTTTCTTTAATGAACTACAGTTGTAGTGTATATTTCTACAATACATTCACTACAAATATTTTGTTCTTTGTATAACTACATTTTTCTCAGTTAACGAGTTACTTGAATTACTATTTTTAAAATTCTTAAATTTATTAGTTTAGCAACTAAGTAATTGTGGGGTTTTATATGAAAATGAAACATAATTTTTCGCAAAAAATAACCAAGTGTGATTTGACACCATTATTATTATTTAGTATTTAGTATTAGTATTAGCATTAGCATTAGCATTAGCATTGGCATTGGCATTGGCAATAGCATTATTATTTATTATTCGTTATTCATTATTCATTATTCATTATTCATTATTCATTATTCATTATTCATTATTCATTATTCATTATTCATTATTCATTATTCATTATTCATTATTCATTATTCATTATTCATTATTCATTATTCATTATTCATTATTCATTATTCATTATTCATTATTCATTATTCATTATTCATTATTCATTATTCATTATTCATTATTCAGTATTCATTATTCATTATTCATTATTCATTATTCATTATTCATTATTCATTATTCATTATTCATTATTCATTATCCATTTTCAATTATCCATTATCAATTATCAATTATCAATTATCCATTCACCATTCACCATTCACCATTCACCATTCACCATTCACCATTCACCATTCACCATTCACCATTCACCATTCACCATTCACCATTCACCATTCACCATTCATCATTCATCATTCATCATTCATCATTCATCATTCATCATTCATCATTCATCATTCATCATTCATCATTCATCATTCATCATTCATCATTCATCATTCATCATTCATCATTCATCATTCATCATTCATCATTCATCATTCATCATTCATCATTCATCATTCATCATTCATCATTCATCATTCATCATTCATCATTCATCATTCATCATTCATCATTCATCATTCATCATTCATCATTCATCATTCATCATTCATCATTCATCATTCATCATTCATCATTCATCATTCATCATTCATCATTCATCATTCATCATTCATCATTCATCATTCATCATTCATCATTCATCATTCATCATTCATCATTCATCATTCATCATTCATCATTCATCATTCATCATTCATCATTCATCATTCATCATTCATCATTCATCATTCATCATTCATCATTCATCATTCATCATTCATCATTCATCATTCATCATTCATCATTCATCATTCATCATTCATCATTCATCATTCATCATTCATCATTCATCATTCATCATTCATCATTCATCATTCATCATTCATCATTCATCATTCATCATTCATCATTCATCATTCATCATTCATCATTCATCATTCATCATTCATCATTCATCATTCATCATTCATCATTCATCATTCATCATTCATCATTCATCATTCATCATTCATCATTCATCATTCATCATTCATCATTCATCATTCATCATTCATCATTCATCATTCTTCATTCTTCATTCATCATTCATCATTCATCATTCATCATTCATCATTCATCATTCATCATTCATCATTCATCATTCATCATTCATTATTCATTATTATTATTATTATTGAAATTTTCTTCAGTCAACATGTTTTGTATGGAAGGAAATAAGTGGTAATCTCATATTGCGAGCTCCCCGCATTCCAATAAGTTGTGGAACATAATATCTTTATGATCTGTCAATTCTGGTCGCTTTTCTCGAATTGCATTGTTTAGTTTGGATAGCTGTTAAATGTAAACTTTTGAATTGATTAGTTGGTTGCGTGGCAAAATTTCAAAGCAGACAATTCCCACTAAACTGATAATCTTTTTTGATAAGTATTCGCTTTGGATGTTGTTTGTGCTGTTCTTCTTGCTTATTCCATTATCTTCGATCGACGTTTTTGTAAACATATTTTTCATTGCCAGTTATTAATTGTTTCAAACAAGGACCATTTTGGTTGCGTTTCATAAGCAAATCGCAGGTGTTAATGTGTTATATAAAGTTAATTAAAATTAAATCAAATATGTCTGTATACGCAAAATAGTTTCTATGCATCTTTATGTGTCGTGCTATAACAATCCGCATAGTTCATTGCTTTAATTTGGTTGTCAGTCAACTCGAACTGGACGACAAGAATGTTGTTAAATTTTTAGTGAAAAATCATCAGAACCACACTTAACAAACCAATTTCGACGTTGCCGTTCTTTTAAGACTTGTCGTCGTACACCGTACATAATTTTTTGTGAATTTGCGATGTATTCCCTTAATTAATTTAGTGGAATTAATTATTTTTCAATTTTCGATTCATTTTCAGCCTGTACAAAACGTATTTTAAAAATGGTTGCTTAGCAATGTATTATTTTAGTTACCGATATGTGATCCAACAAAATTTTAATCTTGAACTATACAGGACAAAAAGAATTCCTGCCGTAGAGATGTTATTTTTTTGCCCAACAGTAAATCCTAACCAAAGAATATATATATATCTCGAAAAAAACAATTATATATTTATTCCAACATATGTGACATTGGGCAATTTATTACGTTTATCTAATACTATTGAAAGGGAATATGGGTTAAACAAATTCAAACGCCAATTTTTCAAATAATTATTATAATTTTATATAATATTTGTATATACAGTCTGTACAAAATTCTTATTTATACTTAAATAATATAACTACATATTTATTCTTATCTTTTGCGCGTTCTCTAAATTTCTTTTATTCGTCTAATATCCATCTATATAATACAAACGACTTAATTATAATAATAACTGTACAATATGCACACAAAATTACACATAAAGTTCAATAAATATCCTTAGCAGGTACTTTAGACAATTTACATATATATGACTGTGACGTTAGATATTTATGTACTTTTTCTCATTTTGAGCACAATTTCCATTAATTACTTAAAGACGTATTTCTTATGTTTCTACAATATTTTCGTTTCTATAAGGGAAACATATAAGAATTCCAGAAGAAAGATTTATAAATATGAATTCGTTCGACGCACTTATGTATTCTATAATAGTCACTAGCACGGAAGCGTTAAGTCAATATTGAGTTTAACATAGTAAAAAATAAATGAAATCCAATAAACATTTGTATAACTATCCTAATTTAATATTTACAACATACTAATTTATAATTATTGTCATAATTATCAATAATTAAAATACATTCAATGTAATATTATAAAAATAGAGATATATTAATTTTTCGGTTATTATTTATACAAAATATATTTTGTTTAAACTATTTTGGAGATTAAATCATTTTTATTTTAAAATAAATAACGTGGCACGTATAGAAAATGATGAACGATCGTTTTAAATTGGTTAAATTTTTTTAGAACACCAATTACCTTTCAAATTATAAAGTAGATAGAAAGTATGTGGACGTTACACTTATGACGGTTATGTAATAATTATGTATAGAATTTTGTACAAGTATTATATATATATATATATATACATATATATATTTGTATACATAACAATTCGGAGTGATTTTTTTCTATTAATATTTCAGATCTTGCGTTACAATATTTTTCAAACATAATTTTTACGTTTTCGATTTACCCCATTTAAATTTCAATTAAAATTATTTCACTTGATTGAGTTATAACAAAAGGTTGGCATAATCGAAAAACATTTTTTTCTTCATTTAATGTTTATAGTGTACGAAATTATTGTATAACATAAGATATGTATTATGTGCCCAGTAGCAATTCTAACGCGGTTAAATTCAAGATTTCAACTTTCACAAGTTGTGTGGTCATGCTTGGTTCACGTGACACTCAACATTACAATAGTAACAGCAAATAATAATAATTAATTATAACATTCTTTCCATCATACTAGAGATAGTAACAATTAAAATAATATTGAATATCAGTATTAGCATCACTATCATTTATGATAAACATCGGGTCAGTTCGTGTAAACTCGTTCAACGTACGATGAAATTATAATAATACAATACAATATATATTAACATACGAAATTAATAATTTTGAATTAAAATTATAATCACAGATGAAGAGACAAAAACAACATAATGGTTTAATGTTGTACTAAGCGGGATCTATCTAATGTTACATAAAATAAAAATATACATTTATTTCTTATTATATTTATATTTACGGGGTATGAAGGAGCGGAGTGAGGGGGCAAAAAAAAGTAATATTTTCCAGATATTACTTTGATATAACTATATTTCTTTCGTAGTAATGAATATTGTCTATTTTTCTCTCTCTTTTTTGGAAGACGTATTTAAGGGAATATCCGGAGAGGATGATATTTTTCACATTTGTTTATTATCACGGTAGGAAAACTTCACTGGGAGTCCTCTTATATGAGACACATTATCGAAAATAGCCTCGTATTTCGTAAACAAAACATCACAGTTTTTTTCTATTTCATTATTTTAAACCTGTACACTACCGACAACCACAACCTACGACAGCCATCTCTTTGTAATTCTTAAGGACTACTTTATTTTCATCGTCGAGATATAACATTGATATGCTGTTTAATTGTGTAGGAACGCAACAGGCTTTGGGAACCAATGAAGGATTTACAGAATTCACTAAAGTTTGCACTATAGCGTGATTTGTAGTGTTCATGTGATCTGCAAAGGGGAAACTGCATTCACCATGACAGTAATAAGCGTCGTATCCTGGTGGTGCTACTATCCAATTATTCCAACCAACATCTGTGAAATCAACATACATTTGATGTCTCTTGCAAGGCTCCTGATCTCGCCTACGTTTCTTTTTTAAATTTGCTGCTCTCCTTAACCTTTTCTGGAGTATTTCTTTGCCAGTAGGTTGTTTGTTTTTACCATCATCTGTATAAGTGAACAGAAGTGGTTCTTCTAATGCCCATTTTGTTCTGTCTTCATTTAAATCTCTTCTTAAGCGCACGTGTCTTGCAGGGGATGATTTATTGGTTCCGAATCCATGAACTGTTATAATTAGACCATGATTCTTGGATGGTGATTCTAACCACCTTTGTACAGCCGGAAAAACATCAAGACTTATAGAGGAATTTTTCCTGGTATCTATTCGTTTGGAATCGATAAGTCTCATAATGGCATCCTGTTTCCCTTTGATTCCTGGTCTTATAATATCGTTTACTATAATTTGTTGAAAATGTTCTTTTACATTGTCATTTACTGCTGAATACCAGTTGATTATTCGACGATGAAGAACCAATTCTGCTGCTCTAATAGTTTCTCCAGATGGAATACTAGTTAGATCAAATTTCAAGCGAAACCTGTTGTGTCTTGGAAATTTCTTATCAATGGAACTTTCTGAAAAGAACAGAAAACTAGTTTAGTTGAAAGTTAAATTCAGTACAAATATGTAATTAGAAAATTTTAGAATTTGCGATTTAATTTTTATTGATTAATCTAATCTTTCTTGTTGTTATTTGGTTTAACGTTGTTTACGGAAATGTCTCTATATTTAAAATACAGTTTAATAGTTTTATTAACGAAAAATTTTTCAATTCACGACGTTCTATTTATATCTTGTTATTTGCACTTGGAATTTTCCTTTGCTGTGTACAGCTATGTAAATACAAAACAACAGCAACAGTAACAATAACAAATAACGATTCCACAAAATGAACAAGCTCAAAGAGACGAAAGTGGGACGGTCAACATCTCGGACGCTAAATTAAATAACCGGCCACTTCACCCCAATTCACTTGTGAATATTGTCTTTTAAGAGTGGTGTCCGAAGTGTCACGACGGAGCCGAGCCCACACGATGAGGTGTGAAAATTTCATCGGAATAACGTTTCGCAATCGCTGGTTACGATATAAAATAATAATACACTTAATGTAAATACCTACCATACGTGTAGCGGTAATATCTGGTATAATTGTTCACATTATAAAAAGGTTGCTTTTTATTTAATGTATAATCTTTACGCAACTTGGAAAATAGTACAGTTCTTATGAGAATAATAAGCATCTTCAAGTTTCTTTTTCACAATATAATTGACTAAAATTAGAATTTTTATTCTGAAATGTTAACTATATTAATTATATAATTATTGCAGTTTTTCTTCGATAATTGAATTTTAAAATATTTTTTGAGAAACTCTATCCGTAACTATACATAAGTTTTCTATTTATTGTACACATAATATTGATTAATATAATATCATCATTTGTGGATAGCCCTTTTTTCATCATAATTTCGTCTTGCGTGTTTATTTAGCCACACTAGAAACTGTTACTTAAATCTCATGTGGCATAAATATCAGGATGTTCGGGAAAGTTCGTAACGATTTTACTTACATATTTGAGTGCGCCCGGACATGCTACATAGACCACACATTCGTGTGCTAGTCTTTGAGACGAACACACGTATATTGCATTTAAACAGACGACGGTAACCGTCAAAGCGAACCCGGAAGCAATGGCCGAACGATATATCACTTCTACGATTACCAACCTAGCGCTGAATCCAATTTTTAAAAGAAGATGCACTCCGCAGCAACGCGAAGACGCGGAAACCATTATTAACGGAACCACGGAGGAAGAAGAGATTCAAAATCTATTAAAAAAACAACCGCAAACATTCATCATAGATCCCGCCGAACCAACGGTAAAAATAGAAATACTAGAATCGCCCAAAGAGGAAACAAGTTCAGTAAAACCGTCAGAAAGCAAACAACAACTCATAGATCTACAAAAATTCGCCATGGATATCTCAAATAGTTTTATAAATCCAAAGAAAACAGCAAAAAAACAGAAAACAGAACACGCAAGCACACCAATAGAAACAAAAAACTCGTACAGTGTCCTCGAAAAAACCAACACCGAGGAACAAATGGAAGAAGAAACCTCCGAACACACTCCACAACCGTCAACATCGAACAGCACACCCAGGGTAAGTGATAAGACACACACTACACTTAACACAAAAACTGAAACAAAAAAAACACACAAAATCGCACCAATTATCATAATCGAAAAAGACAAATGGACATACATACGACAATTACTTAAATCAAACAGCATTAACACAGTAGAAAACAAAATGGTGAAACCAGGAATACACATCGAACCGACAACAGACGAAGACTACCGAAAACTCAAACACACACTAGACAACGAACAAATACAATATTACACTTTCCAATTAAGAAGTGAAAAGACACTAAAGGTGGTGATGCGTGGCATTCCCACCTTTATAACAGACACTGACATTACAGACGACTTGACAGACCAAGGATACCCGACTTTAAAAATTAAACGCATGAACGGCAAACACGGAATACCAGCACCTCTTGTATTAATCGAACTGACGAGACAATACAAGTCAATCTACAACTTACGCGACTGCTGCGGACTTGCAATCAAAATAGAACAACTAAACAAACGGACTGACATTATACAATGCCACAAGTGCCAGACTTTCGGACATCACCAACGGAATTGCAACATAAACTACAAATGTATGAAATGCGGAGACGGACATTCGACACATCTATGTACTAAGACAAAAACAACCCCGCCAAAGTGTGCAAACTGCGGTGGTCCTCATCTATCCACTTTCATAAACTGTCCCAATAACCCAAACAATCCTACAAATAAAACCACACCTCAACCTAAATACGTACCAGCACCACCCCCAACAAGTAATCCATGGACACAAAGACAAAACAAGACAAAACTTAACACAGTTGACGAATTAGCACTTGCCTTAGGCAATATGCTAATAACACTACAATCGACTAACGCAACAAACGAACAAATACAACACTTCGTTACACAGACACAGACAATAATAACACTATACAACAAAACACATTAAACACACACAACTGAAACGCAAAAAAAAGAAAATGTGATGATGACCAACAAACAAACACACACGACTTAAGCGCAAAAACGCGACTGACGCACAGACTGCACACACAACACATGACCGCACAAAAACAAACACAACAACGCACGATATTAATCAGACACAAACACATCACAACCCTGGGAGATACATAACAACGGAGTGGAAATGGAGGCAATCTTCGACCACGATTCAAAATTCAAGGACCCATGGCTACATAGATGAACTAATAGTGGAGTCATGGAGTGTTTAAAAAGCTTCACGGTACGGCGCAATTACGTTTCGCTTAACAGTTTGGTATAGTTTTCGTAGTAGAAGCAATTAAAGTACTTTTTGGCTCTTTTATTATCGGGCAGGGAAAAATGTCTGCGCATAAAAATATGTCGTACTTTTGACGATAGTTCAACTAAAGGCCTTTCTTGAAAGCAAGCAATGTTACTCTATAGTCTATACGATCTATAACAGAAATATTGAACATATAAAAGAGTGCCGTATTTAACTATTTGCAAAAGCTTGGGTATGTCAACCAATGCGATGTATTGGCTTCTCTCTTTAATAGGAAATAATTGAATGGATCGCATTTCAATATGCGATGCTCTTTATAAAGGCGATGACAATGTCAATAACATTAAACGTAACAGATTATGAAGTTGGAAAAACGGCCCATCCTTAATATCTTCGAAGATGGCTAATTTTAGTAGAGCGGCATTTTTGAACTTCCCGGTAGATTATAAAAAGTGCGGGAGCAGTGTGCTTACTTTACTGATTAATTGCGTTAATAAGCTTATAATGATTTTTTTATAAATATTTCTATGCACTTTTACATATGAAGAATGTGTTTTGATGTGTATTATACAGCACTTATTTTCTTTTAAAAATTTTATTATTTTCTCAAAAGAAACTAGTTTTCGAAATATGTTTTCTTTGTTCCTTGAGGTATGTTATTTATATCTCCTTCGAAAATCTCCACAACTAAATTACATTTCCGGTAACTTATTTTTGGCGTGTTGAAATAAATAAATTAAATAAACTATTGAGACTATATGGTGGATGACGTTAATGATGTTATTTCAATGTTCTGCTTGTTTAAATAGTCCACCGTTCGAGATATGGTATATGGATAAATATTATCATGATACAGTTCATTCAGACTTTTTAAGGATTTCGAGTAAGCATATTGGCTATCTTCTTATTGCAGCTTTTCCCATAGATATTTTTTGTTGGGGCATATTTTGGAAAACACAAAGATCTGAGTATAATTTTGTTTTGAGATCATATAGATTCAATTTTTACTCATACAATATAATTGGGTATTGCACGAGTTAATATCAGCCTTTAAAGCGGGTGTTAAGCTAGATGCCAATTAGTACATCCAAATGCACGTATTACGCACAAGCGCATTTTTTTATTCAGCTGTTTATGGACTCATGCATGAAGCTTATCTTTTAAAGACTCATGGTTAAAATTAAATTTATTATACTATACTAGTGTTTTTACAACCTCACACCAATTTTTTAATCCGTAATTTTTGTTAAACCTATAAAAGATGAAATGAAAATATCACAATAAATCATTGCCATTGGCTAATTTCAAAATTAGAAGAGCATTCCTCATATATATTTTCTGTGTTGTTATTAGTGTAATTCAAACAGGACTATATTGATAAAGTTTTATAAATATGGAATTCCTCTATTTGATACATCTTGTTTAACCAAAATAGATAAGAAACTCATTGGGAAAAATAAATAAGAATATTAATTGAAGGTATGTCTTATTTATTTGGTCAAAATAATTAGTCCATTCTTCATATGGAATATGTTTGTGTCCTGTCTACTAAGGATTTAAACGTGCAATTATTTGGTGTGGTTTGACATTTCGGTTGATCATATTATATTTATCACTTGACAGTAAATTCGTGACGTTTTGACAGAAAAATGTTATCTAATAACTATTATCCATTATAAATATAAATTGAAACACACACAACTGTTAGTTTCAATCTTGAATTTAATAGTTACTGTAAAAAAAGGCATGTGTTAAAACATTTATTGCAAATTAAAATTTAATTAATACTTTGTATATGCACCGCCAGCATTAATAACAGCATCAATTCTACTAGGCATCGATGTAACATAGTTGATGATAAATTCTTGCGAGAGTTCCTCCCAAGCTTCAAGAGTGGCATCCAATAGTTGCTGCTTATTGTGAAATTGCATGTTCTTCTTTTGGATATTTAATCATTAAACCCCATACATTTTCAATCAGATTCAGATCCGCGCTGTAACATGGAAAATTCAAGACTTGAATATTATTGACACGAAACCATTCCATAGGAGTATTAGCTACATGGACTGGGTAGTTATCTCGGTGAAAAATGAAATCTAATTCAGGGTATAACTCCGTAACCGAAGGTAGTCTAATGTTTTCCATAATGTTAACATATTGAACACTATTCAATCATTCCTCAATGTTCCACAAGGCACCCAGCCCACCTGCTAATATCAATCCACTATAATTCGTCCGTTAAATGATTGAAAAATGTTTTCATCACTAAAAATTACTTCAACCATATATCATTGCCAATATATTCTAAAAAAAATCCCATTCTTTGTTCCTTGCAAGCATTTGAAAGGAGTGTTTTACTTACTGCAGAAAAGGAATATCGACCATTATTTCGTAGACGACGTCGTGCTGTACTACGACTCCCAGGATAATTGCTGTTTCTAATAGCAGTAATTATATTTAGAAATGGATTTTCAGTAATATGAGTAATCAAACGGTCATCCTCCTGTTGTGTTGAAACGCATGGTCGGCCTGAACCAATTTTTCGACTCAAAATGCCTTCTTCTCTCTATTTCCTATAGATTCTACACACGGTGGTCTTGCTAATGCCGAACTCTTCTGCAACACGTCTTTTCGACCATTTTTACTCTACTTTTGTGCAGATCCTTGCTTTGTCTACTAAACTTAGTATAATTCTTACTAAAGTTATGAAAATTATATTATAACTTTGACAAAAACAATACTAAAAGCATACAATGACAGTTCGTTATAATTTTGACAAAAACAGTATTAAAAGCATACAATGACAGTTCGTTGCTATAGTAATTTAGGAGGTTTAAAGCAAGCAATAATCAATATATGTAAATTAAGCCAAAATTGCAATAAGACATGGCCCATTTTTTTTAACATGACAGTATTTAGATAAAAAAATTGTAGTGAGGATTTAATGGCTTACTGTAGATTATTGCTAGAACTAAAACTATTATTTGTGAATATTCACTAATGCCCACAAAAAAGTCCACGAAAGAAGTGGTCAAATTAACAGTGATGTAATTCTAGTGATATAAAGGGCAATCATCGGTCACTTGACAGACCGCCGTTAACGATGTGTCAACTCAATAATTTAAATTGTCTTAGAAATACAGAGTGGTCCTTAAGTTTGTCGAGAAATTTTAGGGTGCGATTCCTTGGGTTATCTCGAGAGAAATAGTTCCTATAAACATTTGTCCTAATGTTTTCCGTTGTAGAGATACAGCCTGTTTAATTTTTCAAAAAAAAAAAATTTATTTCAAAAATATAAGAAACGGTTACAATAAACCCTAAAGGTACTGTTGAAAATGACCACCAACAGCTAATATGCAGGCTTCTATCCTATTCAATTGCATACTCACACGCTGAAGAAGTCCAGGAGTGTTTCGAATTGTTTCGCATCCAACAATTATGCGATTTATTAGGTCATCTAGATCTTGAATTGGCGAACAAGTGATTTTAAATGTTCCCACAGAAAGAAGTCTAGAGGGTTCAAATCAGGTGACCTTGAAGGCCACAGCTGATTCGGAACTTCCACTCCTCGACCTATCCATCTATTCTGATATGTCCTATTTAAAAATTGCCTAGCTTGTAAACTAAAGTGTGCTGGAGCGCCGTCATGCATAAACCAAAGTTCATTTCGGATCAAAAGTGGAATATCTTCTAAAAGGCCAGGCAACTCGTTTTCAAGAAATAGCCGATATGATGCACCATTAAGTCGTATAGGAAGGAAAAAGGGACCAATTAAATAATTATTAATTATCCCTGCCCATACATTTAAGGAAAATTGCTCTTGAAAGTGCATCTCCCTTATGGCATGCGGATTTTCATCTGACCATAAATGGTTGTTGTGGAAATTCCTAATACCATTTCTGGAGAAGTTCGCCTCGTCAGTAAATAGAATATAGGTTAGAAATTGTGCATTTTGGGCAATTTTTTGTCGGAACCAATCACAAAGGACTAAGCGTTGCGGAAAGTCACGCGGAAGAAGAGCCTGTACTCTCTGAATATGGAAAGGATATAATTGTTGATCGTGTAATATCCTTAAGATGGTTTGATGACTTGCGTTTACCGTTACACCAATCATTCTTGTACTGGTTTCTGGATGTTCATCGATTATCTGCAGAACAGCTTCCTCTAAATCGGGTGTTCTTTTAGTTTGAGGTCTTCCCGGAGTATTTTTGTTTCTCTCAAATGTACCAGTTTCTGCTAGACGACTGTGAATATTACTGAAGGTTTCCGCACAAGGTACAAGTCGTCGAGGATATTTTTGTTGGTAAATACGCCTTGCTTCATAACTATTTCCATTAGCTAGACCGTACACAAAATGCATATCTGCCATTTCAGCATTTGTTTAATTCACCACAATTACAAAAAAAGATTTGTAGGTACGAACTTTCAAATTAATTATTGTTTGACAATACTTATGACAGTTACGTAAGTACAAATAAATGCTGTAAACATGACAACCAACACAACAGTTCCCTAAATCGATTTCTAAATTTTTGAGATAAAAATTTTTTTGGTGAAAAATTAATCAGCCTGTATCTCTACAACGGAAAACTTTAGGACAAATGTTTATAGGAACTATTTCTCTCGAGATTACCCAAGGAATCGCACCCTAAAATTTTTCGAAGAAATTAAGGACCACCCTGTATAATTAGTTTGAATGTTCAATACGTATAATCCAAATAAAGATTTTCCTAGTGAAAGCTACCAAGCAACTTTCACGAATTGCTCAATTGCAAACTGTTCTAAAGATACCATCAACTTTTAAATTAACTCCGTTGAAAGACAAAAACGTTCTGGAAGGAAAAAAATAAAGGCGAAAAAAGTAATTGAAGAGTTTAAGAAAAAAATCAAAATCTTTCTGACCGTAATGTCGCATACGAATTAGGTGCATCAAAATCCCACATATAAGCGATTTAAATGATAACGATTCTCAAAAGTATCTGCAGTCCCCAATCGTGATTTAACAAAAGAGCAATTGTGTAAAACGTGTAAATGTAAATTGTATAAAAACTTCTGGATGAAAATTGATTGCGTTGTGATGGACGATGAAACATATCTAAAAGCCGATTTTAAACAATCACCAGGTTTTATGTTGCATATCAACGAGCCCATATTTATGATAAATGTAAAACGAAATTAAAGGATTTGATAAATTTGCAGTAAAATTTATTATATGGCAGGCAATTTGCTCTTGTGGCCTAAAAAGCAAGATATTTGTTACTATCGGTATAATTGATCAGCAAGTATACATTAGTGTTGGAAGAACCGTTTCTTATCATTGACAAATTATTGTGGTTCACTGATGATTTGGCCCATAGCAGAAGTCTAACGAATGAAAATGTTGTAAACGAAGTACAGATGTTGAAGAGAGGTATCAAAAGAAAAGTAAAACTAAAATAAAGTTGTATCTAGTCTTTCGTTTCACTTCTTGATGCCCACATTTCTTGTGGACATTAGTTGTGTCTGCTATTGTCTGAGAGATAGAATGTTCAGATTCTATGATTCGAATTGCGATCAACTGGTATAAAAAGATTGAAACTTACACTGGCCTTCAGGCAGGAAATCAGTCGGAAAAGCAAATTTGAAGCAGAAGGCTTCTCTGCTCGTACTATTTGAAGATATCTTGTAGAATCTGGCTTGAGTAGTTTAGCTTGAAAAAGACCATCTGTGGGTATTGAAATAGCTATCACGATCACCCAACTTGTGATGCATTAAATATTTTAAAGCAGAAATTGTTACAAAAAATGTTTAACACAAAGGATATTTAAAGCATGGAATGAAATTATTCCTCACCAATGGGCACCATAGTGTATAGAATAGATAAAAAAGGGTGCGATTATAAAAACTCATGGAGGAACTATACAATGTAAATATTTTGTAATAAATTGATATTGCAAGTTGTACTACTTCCGCCAGTAATTAATATTTATCAATTTTTTTGGAGAATTCTGTTATGGAGTGAGTTTGTAATCGATGCGTTTTGAAAAACATTAACTAAATATTACAGAGTAGTTTATCCAGTGCTTTCTTTTTTGGAATTTTTGGCCCTTTTTTCTACGGAATATAGTTAGCATATTTAATTTATCTATTTTATATTTAAACAATATCCTGGCGGATTTTATTTTTTTAGAGAAATTGTGCACCGAAAAATTTAAATAAACTTGGCTTGAGTAAGACGGGATAATATAAACTGAAGAATATTTTCGAACATTTTTGGATTTAAACGGTAAACTAAACTTTGCCCTTGGGACACCTCTCAATATACGAAAGACATCTCTTTCGTATATTACATTTGTACTTTAAATATAAATATTGTTAAAAAAAATGTTTAATAGACTAGATTCGAAATAGTTTCGAAAATATGAGTGGTAGTTTAAAAAAATTAAGCGTACTTGCTATACCTAACAATGGGTCAATAAGAAAGCGTCGATTATTGTATTAGTTCTTCTCTGTTTCTCTAATATAAAATACTTGACACTACAATTTTTCTTCAACAATTTTTAAAAAGAAAATCAAATATAGAATTATAAATACTTCTATGCTTGATTAATTTGACAAAAATTATGAAATAAACATAAATTTCGTTTGTTGATAATACACTACTTTTCGCATTGAAAAAACAAAGAAATTTTCAAAATTTGTACGGCGATTTCGCTTCAGACGAGCGCTCAGGTTCTTTATTTACACTATTATACTCTAACGATTAACAATGATAACCGTGATATGTATGATGTTGAAAGATGATTAATTGAACATGTACGAAATTACTGATGTAAACATCTGTACTGAAAGTGTATTCAATAGCTTGCACGAATATTTTTATATGAAAAGGTTATCGGTGAGAAAAGTGCCGCATTTACTGTCAGACAACTAAATACGAAATTTCGTGACAACTTTAGGGCAATGGTTGAATATGTACAAGTGCAATAGAAGTGAGTTCTTATGGCCCTATATACTTCAGGGCGAAAAGTGAATCCATAGCTTCACGCCAGAAATGTAAGAACTGAAAATAATCGATTTTTATTGGAGAACGAGCACCAAAGAAACAAAAGGGGTTCTATCTACCGGCAAAGTTATGGTTATGGTGTTTCGCACGAATACAGGACCTATTGTGCTTATTTATTCGACCATTTCAATGTTCAATTAAAGAAAAACAACTTCAAATTGTTCAAATTACATTTTGAATTTCTGTCTGATTTTCCCATATTTCCCTGACTCAGTTTTTGGGGATTTCTTTATTGCCAAACCTGAAGAAATGCCTCAGCGGGCGGAGCTTCTCGTCAAATGAGGATATTATCGCCGAAACAAAGACCTGTTTTGATTATAGTTTTTGCAAGGCATAAAAAGTTGGAATATCGTTGGTCTAAGTTTATAGAAACGCAATAGACAAATAAAACTTTTTAAAACCAACAATAGATTTTCATCGCTTGTAGTTACGATAGCGAATTAGTTGTAGGTAGTTGTTATTAAACTGGCGGACAAAAAAACTGTCCGACTCATTTTGACGTTTAACAACATTTTAATAAAATTTTAACACGTTGTGAATCAGTTTTTAAGTTTTGAAGGTTATTGATATGCAAAATATCAATGTATATGTCAATATAGATATATTATCTGCCATATGGATCTATTTAGATATTTTATTTATAACCTATAACAAACAATTCGTATGCCATTTTTGAGAGATCGATAACCCATTTTATAATGCAAAAAACGAGTCGGGCAGATTTTTAGTCCGCCAGTTTACAACAATTTAAAAAATGTGATTCATAGAAAGTTTTTTTAGTAACGATAAATGTTTTAAATAATATCATCTAAATATAGAATAAGGCATGAAATGCTAGAGGCGTAGTAATTTCGTATCAAAATTATAAGATATCTTAATTACACTTTATCGATTCGCATTCTGTACGAAGTTTAGCTGTTAGCGTTAGTTATACACACACGTCAACGCAGTATATAAATATATCAAATAAAATGTAATCATAGAAAATGGTGTATATTAACTATATTCAACAACGAATATTTGAACATGTCGTTGACGTTTCAAAGTGTCAATACTAAGGTGTTTTAGAATCATAGTCGCCATTTTCGTCATTGTTCTACTATTAGTTATTGCCCTATATAACGAGAGTTCAATTAGTCTTTACGTCCGGGTGTAAAACGCATGTCGTTACTAATTTATAAATGTCATGAATTACTACTTAATTGACAGAAGTTTGACTTAAGTCAAAACATACATTACCTATTTTCTGTGTGTCACTTAATAGATTACACTTAATAGGTTATATTAATAATTTGAGCACAGACATGACTGCCCAGGACGTAAAAACTAATTGAACGCATGTTATTATTTAGGAAATAATTTAATCAATATTGTTTATTTATTGTTTTCAATATTTACTGTCAGTAATTCTAAATTTTCTTGGTTTGTAAAAGGTACACAAAAATATGCTTCAATATTTTTCGATGTATATTTTGCGTGCTAAAGATATTTTTAATTTAATTAAATACATTAAATGTCAATGCCGTTACTTAAAACGTTAATAATATCTCTCATCTAAACAAAATTCCGGAACACACTGTATATTGCACTCGCAAACATTCTTAGCATTTTATAGACTTCTTTTTGGTTTACTGCGAAAATATATGATAAAAAAATTCCATAACATATTTGTCCAGTTAACCTTGCAATAAACCATTTTACCTTCGAGCGCATTGCATAATTTACAATTAACACCTGTACTGGTATTAAAGATACTGTCGATATAATTATATTTTCTTATGTAGTGGTATATATATATATATATATATATATATATATATATATATATATATAAGGTAAACTTAATAAGTCGGCGACTAAAGGTCTGGTTCATTACTTCAAAGTATATATATTTAAAACAACCCTACATGTTTCGGCAATATGCCTTTGTCAAGGGAATACAAAATATTTTGTATTCCCTTGACAAAGGCATATTGCCGAAACATGTAGGGTTGCTTTAAATATATATACTTTGAAGTAATGAACCAGACCTTTAATCGCCGACTTATTAAGTTTACCTTATCATACCAAGGTCACGAAGATATTATATTTATATATATATATATATATATATATATATATATATATATATATATACACAAATACTTAATTAATTAATTAAATTTATATTTATATATATATTAAACTTTCAAGAATTAATTTACAGGAGGCAGTTTTACATTATTACTAATTTATTATAATGTACATTAAATTTAAAATCATTAGGTATTTGAAAAGGAGGTATACTCATTAATTACATAGAAGAAAAATCCCTTATTTCCGGATGTAATTTTATACACTGTTTTCTTAAAGGTAATTTGAGGAATAAATTACAAGAGTCTCTATTCTAGTTTTATTGTTATAAATAGAAAGCAGTCGTTGTGCTTATAGAAATAAATATATATTTTTTAGATCTACTATATCTAGATCAAATTAAATACCTTTTGTTTGTAGAATTGTACTCTACTTCAACAAGAATTGCACTAGTTGAGATTTTTATAGAAGGATATTCTTCGTCTTTGAAGAATAAGAAATGAATAGGGACGTATGTATTTTTTCTTTTAATTTGGATAAATGTGTATATAACTTCCGAACTTTGTGCCTTTAAGTGTATTATGAAAATTACTAGGACTAATAGAGTTGATAACAGTTTCTTTAAGAATAGGGAAATTTTGCATTATATCTAAGAGAAATTTCGGTAGGTTAAAGAATAATATAGTTCCCTATGAAAAAATTAACATTTTGCAACTCGTTTGGTGCTACTTAAAATGAAATTTTTAGCTTACAGTTAGATTAGTATGTAGCAGGAAAATTTAAGATGAATAACAAAAAGAACACGATTAACTATTTGAAAAAAAACAATTCTTTTTTTCTAACCATATGCTAACTATTTAAATGTAACTAGAACAAACTAAGTATGTGCACACATAGGCATTAAACGCTGTTTTGTTTTATAATTGCATGAAATTAATGAAAGCACCGTTGAGGTTATGATGAATTTTTACAATATTAGTCGATAGTCTCAGATTATTTGCGATTTGTTAACGTTCTTATAAGCTGATTGATAATCAAAACTAAACAAATGGCAGTATTTTGCAGTTTAAAACCTTTTTTCTTAGATTTTTAGTAGCGTAATTTGAACGCCGGCGCGGCTCGTAATGACGTATTGTTGAGGCACGTACAATGATGCGAGTGCTTCGTGTATTCTCGTGTACTAACTGTAGCGTTTTCTTAGTAAACACCGAAAACACAGGAGGCATTCGCATTATTGTACATGCCTCTACAGTACGTCATCACGAGCCGCGCCTTTTGAACGTTTGAGAAAAAAAAAATTTGCGATTTTCAAGTTTGTTTATTATATTTATAAATAAAGAAATTTATTAGGTTCTTATTTAATTTATAAAGCAGAAGGCGAACTAGAACAAGCTAAGTATGTGCACACATAGGCATTAAACACTTTGTTGTTTTATGATTGCATAAAATTAATGAAAGCACCATTGAGGTTATGATGAATTTTTTACAGTATTAGTCGATAGTCTCAGATTATTTTCGATTTGTTGACGTTTTTAACAGCTGATTGACAATCAACAATAAACAAATGGCAGTATTTCGCTGTTTAAAACTTTTTTTCTTAGATTTTTAGTATAATACAGTGTAGCGTAATTTGAAAGTTTGAGAAAGAAAAATATTTTGCGATTTTCAAGATCGTTCATTCATTTAGCCATTTATAAAAAAAAATTATTAGGTTCTTATTTACCTACCAACATGGTTAAAACTCCTCATTGTATTTGCAGTTTTCGAGTACAGACCAGGTTTTGCTATGGAAGCCGTGTCCAAATAACGGCCCGTTTGTTTATGGTAGAGATCCAGCATCGCTTGTGGTATGACTATCTTTGATTTGTCAACTCGCGGCCGCCTTTTGAATCCGAAAAGAGACATCAGATTCGATTCGACTTCTAAGAGGACGTCCTTGGAAGCTGATGATGATTGAACAAATAGTAGTGACGTTAGTTTTAAAAAAAACATCATCAACCAAAGACTATACAACTGCATTGTCGTAAACCTGTAAAGAAATAAATTGGAATAATTAAAGGAAATAATGGAATGTGATTTTAAATTTATAATTTTAATTTAATTTATTATTATTTGATTAATACTATATCATTAAAATAATAATTACTATGAACATTACTACACCTATGATATCCCTTTTGAAAATATATATTTTTTGTCTTTATATTTTTTTAATTTACAAATACGTATGTATATAAAATTATCAGATATAACACCACAGAAGTAGATTATTTTTAATAAATTTTTTATACAGACTGCTTTTTATAAAATTGAAGAATATTTTAAAATTTATTTGCTTTGGTGTAAGTTAATACCACAAAGTATTTACCAACAAATATGCTCAGAATTTATAGAATTTAAATAGAAAAGGTCTTATGAAAAAAGATTGCTTTCAGGAATATTACAAAATATTGTTAAACATTGTCAGCGAATGGCATAAAATTTTCGAAATTTTCCTTTATATAGGTACAAGTAGTATATTTAGAACGTGATAAATACATAGAAGAATAGTAAATTTTCACTACCCTTAACATTAAATTGTTTTTAACGATATATTTCTATTAAATATTCTAATACATAGGCGTTTCTGTCAAATTTATTTTTTAAATTGATATTTGTACATTGTTTGATTTTTCATAGTATAATCGAAGCGTGTTATAGTTTTTCACTCTTGTTGTAAAGTAGAAATGTAATATGATCATTTACTTTCTATGGTTATCGTACATGCGTATATGAATAATTTTAAAAATTATTTTTCTTTGCTTTAGCTATTATTTTTCTTTTCATTGCAGTTTGTAACAAAAGTCTATTATGTGGTTCAGGCTGCGGAAGCCATTTTTTTAATTTCGGTTAGTGTTTTCTTGTTATTTTCCCTCAGACAGGTAGAGTCTGTTCCTTTCTTTAATCAATTTTCTTCCGACGTAGATGTTTAAAATTTCTTCCGGTTTTCTTTGATAGTCGTTGTTCTATTCTTTTTGGCATTATTTATTATTTTTCATCTTTTTGCAATCTATTGTTTTCTATCCGTTCTGCATGCATACAAATTTGGCTGTCATATGAACTTAGCTAGATCCCTTCCTTAAGGTCTTCATTACGTATCTGATTATCTCAGTGCGTTTTCTTTTATTTTTATTTAAATGGACTCATTACATAAATGGTTTTTCTTGCATCTCTCCTGCTTCGTCTGCAGTAGTATGTGCCACCAATATTCTATGTGGTTTAGTACTTTCTTTAAGTGAAATTTATAATTATTGAAAATGATCAAAGAAGAATACCTAAATATTGGAGATATCTTTGACTAACTCATTTTGGGGACATTATTTACAATTAATTTATAAACGAATTTTATTAAAAAAATAGACAGAAATTATATATTTCAATAGCAGATTTTCTAGTAAAGCATATGTGCTATTCCAATTGATCTTTAATTAATTAAAATGCCACAGTGACTTGGTACATAAGAATAAGTTGTTGCATGCAGTTTTTGTTCTATCTAACCCAACTAGTAAGAAGCTATAACTAGTTTTGCTAGATCTGATAAAATGGACTATGCTTGAGTTTTTTATAATTTTAAATACAGAAATTTATTCTTTTTGAGAATTACGCGGAAAAATAATACAATTAAATTTATTTTCTAGAAACAAATAAAAAACAGCTTCTATGTGATAGAAATTTAATTAGTTAGACAAATGATCTAATAAAACTGTCTATATTTAAAGGAATGTCCTTTTCTTGTTCTAGGAGTCTAGCTAGAAAAAGAAGTTTATAAATTTTGTAATAAAAACTTTTTATGCATGCTGTCTAGTTGAAGTATACGGTAAATCAACTCTTCAATAACTTAGCACAGCCAGACTTATATTTATTATACGATTTAATTTCCAGAATACTGAAAAAGTAGAAGTTCTCAAAGCTAAATTAAGCATATTCAGTATATTAAAGCTAATTAAGAGATATATAATTTTTACGTTCACTACGCATAAATATTTAACATTATTTAAACTACTCAATTAGTGATAGATTTACGTCTAGGTTCTCCTGGTGTGCCGCATGGATGTCTTTTGTGTAATATACTCATTAATAATTTATTGTCTGCCATAAATTGCGATGTTTTAGCTTGCACAGATCATCTGAAAGTATTTTCTAAAATTACATCTTCTGTAGATTGTGTCAAACTTCAGAATGATATTCAGCTTAGCTCTCTTATTAAATCTTCCAGAAACTTTTCGATCTTTCAACATTCAAAGTTCTATTTTTCTCCCTAGTTCGCTCGAAACTACGCTTTGGCTGCCTGATACTTGTACTATTAATACTGACAGTACTAGAGAGAATTAAAAAATGTCACATGTAAAAAAATGCGAACACATTGAATATGTAACTATTTCATGGCTGATGATTTCTATACACTATAGCATGTCTTTTTAATTTTGTTAATTTTGTTCCTTACATTTCTTTTGTGTATATTTTTTTTTTTTTACTTTTGCTTACATTATTGTGTATAGATATTAAAATTTTTACTTTTTCTGTTGTTATTATGTATTTGTTATTTATTTATATATGTACTGTAAGGTATGTAAGATATGTACCGTAAGATATTATCTTTTATATTCAATTCCGTACTTTTCGCTTTTATTTTTTGAGCTATTATATTGTCCTGTTAAGGGCTCAACAGTTAGACAATGAAGATAAATTATTTTTATTTTTACTATTTTTATTATATACCAGAGTATACCAAAGTTGTAAACAAATATACATACTCTTAAAATTTCAACCACGTGTTTTCCAAAATTATGTTAGTGTTAATATTTTGAATATCCCGAAATCCAAATATGTAATTACTTGCGTATTCATGTAATAGGAAACGAAAAGGAGTTACATTAAGAACAATTATTTCTAGATCACATAATAGCCAGTTTAATTTGAAAATTATATATATTTAGCGATGTGATTAAGTTACTTTTATTGTTTCCTCAAAAATAAGCAAAATATTTCTCAAATATGATAAGTGATAAATAGACTGCGGAACAGACGCTATCCTCTAATGAGTCGTGCAGATGCAGAAACAGAGACGGTTTCGTTTAAATAATAAGATTGATACAATATTGGCTCGAAGTCCTCATTTTAAAGTCACGAAAGGCTTTTGCGGTAATGTTAAAAATACGGAAATTAGTAGATATATTAAATTTAAAGTTTATTACTTCTACTCGCCACTCACTAGCTCTGATGTTGAGCGAAGCTTTTCTTTATTTAAAGACATACTGTCTAATAAAAGAACGTACTTTACAGAACAAAGTTTGGAATATATTGTAATAATAATTAATGTGAATAAAAAATGTTTACTGTGGTGTGACTAAGCATTCACTTTAATTATAGGTGATATAATTAATAATTTCAAGTTTATCCTTTTTCAATATTTTTAATTTTTTCACTGCGTAAAGTAAATTCACTTTGTATATATATCTGGAATTAATTTGAATTTAAGTTAATTTAGCTTCATTTAACTTCAGTGTTTTATTTATTTTCGTAAAAATGAATTTTCGTGTATACATTTCATTGCCTTTATTACGACTCTGGCGAAATATTTTTCACAACTCCGTCTGTTTGCATTAAAATACGTATAAACAAACAACTTTTATCAATACCATCGCGTTATAACATTCATGTACACATGTTAGGTTGATCGGTTGTACATTGTCGACACCGATGAGTCACACCCGATACGGGATAGCGCCGTTTAAGCGCCGATAAGATAAGGATACTTTAGATATGATACAATTTAAAAACCGATGGATGAATTACAAATAGATGTGTATAATGTAAAGCAAAAGTTTTAATAGAACAGACAACTTATTTCCACTGCATCCCTTACAATTTGATTGTTTGAAAATAAGAATATGTTTGAAAACAAATTTTCCCTAAAAAGTAACAACCTAAGCATCTCACCACAATAAAGTCTTGCGGTAATCGCTTTTCACTATTAGAATTAAATGTTTTGTAGATGTAAGAAAATAATTAAGTTTATAGAATATATTCTTATCACATCACATACTTGTATGTATATAACCAGACGTTAATATTTTATTTTCTATGTGTAAATTCTTATAAAGTAGAATTTAAAAATAGTATAGGAGAGCACTTAAATTTTGTAAAAAAAATTTTCAGGGAACTAGAGTTACATTAACATTCATCAACCGCAATTACGTTACTATGAACCACAATGTTTTTAAAAATAGATGAATAGATGGAGTGCTTTAAATACACTTGCGAAATATTTATTGTATTCTTCAGACAAGTTGTTGACAGTAATACATTCCGAGAATCAAAAATTGCAATAAAATATCACTCATAAACAACGTGTGTGTTATTTTGTTTTTTTTTCTAGGTAAGATCTGGAAAAAAGTACGATATGGCTTTATAATACAGTAGATACAGAAAGGTTTAAAGAATCATTTTGAATCATATTGAAAATCATTAATCATCAATAAACAACTTTTTTTTGTTGGACTCGTGTATCTGTTATTGTTTAATGCAGGCGAACAAAGTTCAAGGCGTTTCTAAAAACTAATCGTATTAATTATTAATAGATTTTTTTTCCAATTATACGCTGTGTGAATGTGTTATTATATATTTTTTATCTATTGTCAAAGTAGAGTTTCGTTCTTATTTTTAACATTAAAATGCGCAATAGTATTTGAACTATGAATAATATAGAACATTATATGTATAATTCTTTAGCATTTCCTACTTTCGAAAATGTAGTCCTATATGCACAGTCCTATTTTCGCAAATGAAGGAAACAAATGAAAAATTCGTAAAATATACATTATGTATATTTAGAAAAGTAACCTTACTAACAATAATTAAACTTTATTTAATCAGCGTAGTTAAATAGATTTCTTTTACTAAAACGAACTTTTGGATTAATTACTAATTACTATCAGGTAGTTAATTAAAAGGCTTGTAATTACTTTAATACACAGCGTGATGTAGACCAATTTATATACCAATCTTTTCTGAAAGTTTATTTCATTTAGAAAGAACAGAGTTTTAAAAATTTTATATTAATAGAATAATGTTTCGAATGTACTTCTTCATATAAGAGACAACTTTGGAATAGTTAATTAAACTATTATTTTCAGTATTGTGGGTAATGATATCTAATCAATGGATCATCCCTATTTCAAAATTTATACAAACAACAGTTATATGTTTTCTTTATAAAACGTAATTAATATCGGACATGCTTTGTGTTGCCTTCCCAATTTAGTATTCACTCGTCTACTGTATCTAATTCTAAATTCCTTATCTATTTTAATGTAGGTTGTATAGGCTTATGTCGATTAATTACAAAGAACATGTCATTAGACCTAATTTCAAAAATAGAATTAATGTGAAAGGCTTAACAACGATAGTATGATTCAGGGATCTCATCGCTACGCTGATGGCCAGAGTGATCCAACGAAAATGAAACGTAGTACATTTGGATTTATGGTATCCGAAGGGATAAATTTACAGTTTTATCGAAGATAGCTAGTTTGACCGGGTTAAAGGTGGATGGAGTAGTAGAAAACCAAACTTCATTTAATTTGGCATCTTTTCCTTTTGTGGATCTCCTGTTTTTATTTCTCTTCATTTCTTCTCTTTACCTTGGCTTTTGTGTATATGGGACTGTTCTCTTGCTGCATGGTTTCTCCATTTCACGATCATCATTCTTCCCACATTTTACTTCATTATCGTTGTATTGCACGTGTAATTGATTATTTTTTGACATTTTGATGCATACAACATGTAACTAATATGTTATTTGCTGTTATAAGTAACAATCGAAAGAACTATTTCTATTTGCAAGTATCTTTTGCGTGAAATTCTAGAACAATGTACGTTGATTCTATGCCCACTTAAAAACTAAATATCGTTTTGAAAAATAAAATCGTACATATTCGAACTTGTAAAAACCTAAAAGATAATAAAAAATATCTTTATCAAATGTCATAACTTCATCAAAAGTAAAAAAAACATAATTAATATTTTTATGTCAAAGATAAATATAGTATATATATACTTATGTTGTATTTTAAAATTTTGATTGCACTTAAAATGTATTCAAGAACGCTGGAAGACGAGAAATAATACTAATTTATAAATGAATAAGGAAATCGTAAAATATAAATAACCGCGGAATTATGGTTCATTGCTCAAATATAATAGTCACATTTAACCAAGTTTTTTTTATGAAATATTTAAGAAAGTGCCAAGACACATTTTGAAGTAACAACGATCACCAGGCTACCCAAAAAAGGCACTTCATTCTCCTTCCCTCTATTTCTCTAAGACATAAGATTTGTGATAATAATCTCTTAATACTCAATTTCGCTTTTACCACATCGACTTTTCCTAATAAACGAAAACATGTTAGAATAATTTAAGTTCTATACTGTCTAGCTTTGCAAAAATTCTTGAACAAGTATATATGTATACTTCGATATGTGCTAACAGAAGTTCATTTATTTTTTCTCGGCAACATACTTTCATGCCTGAACGTTCCACATCAACAAATTTGGCATCTTTTATATATCTTCTCTTATATAGACTTTTTATGTACTTTAACCTCTATAAATGATCATCTGCTTCTAACAAAATTATAACAATTTAGGTTGTCTTTTAAAGTGAATCTCATGAGACCATACTTATTGAATAGACAGAGCTATTTATATTATAAGGGGTTTATTTCGTATACTTTCTGTTAAACACCTGGTGCACCTTGGGGATCGAAACTTCTTCTTAAACCTATATATTAATGATCTAAGTGATTTATTGCATGCATATGCATTTAACGCATTTTTTTGTTTCATTGTTGTATATTATTTCTTAATGTAATTAATTTTGTCCTGTAATTGGGGAAACCTAAAGGACAATCCAACCAGGACAAACCATCTTTTGTATTGTTCTTTAGCATATATAGGTAAGTTCAATCTCCATTTCTAATTTCGATAAGTATATTATGCGGTAAGTGTCTCAGCCGATTCTAACACCTCCTCATTGACCTTGATCGTATATATGTATTGGCGATAAAGGTCAATGAGGAGGTGTTAGAATCGGCTGAGTGGTCAAGGTCACTTAAAGGTCAAACAAGGTTAAGGTCACATCAAGGTCAACGTAATTTTAAAGGTCAGTCAAGGTCATGGGAAGGTGAAGGTCGCAACAAGGTCAACAAAGGTTATTGGAAGGTCATGTCAAGGTCAAAACCATTCTAAAGGTCAATCAAGGTTATGTGAAGGTCAAGGTCGTACCAAGGTCAATGTCATATGAAAGCAATGACAATCAGAGGTCAAGGACATATGAAAGTCTATGTTATTTAATTGTCGGATCGTTTGGAGGTCAAGGTCACTTAGACGTCGATAGGGATCTTAAGGTCATCACTTAAAGATTATATCGAGATAGGGGTTCAACTGTTAATATATTAATAATAACGAACGAATTTTTCTTTCATAAAGTGTTAAGATTTCTTAATATTTGCTAAAACATATAAGTGGATATGGGTGCTGCACACGAAAGAAAACATAGTGGAGTGGAGAGTGAAGATTTTAGTGGAATTAGAATGGAGTAGTGACGATGAGTTAAGTGAAGCTGAAGACGATATTGAGGACGATATTTAGGAGGAGCAAGGAGATGATATAGACGAGGTAGATATTGAGAAGAGAGAAATTGAGGAAGACATATTTGAAATAGAGACTATTATTCTAATCGATGATATGGACAGAATATATGACTTTGATTAATTGGATTCTTTTAATTATACATATAATGCTAAGATGTTTATTGTTACTAGTATAAATAAGTAAATGTAATTTATAAGTTTGAAATGATTTCACACCTAAAATAGTATAAGATTAAGCATGACCTTCGATGAGGTGTATATATGGTGTTGGTCGTTCCATTCCAGCAACAGTCGAGCCGGTACAGTGGAGCTGTTGTTTTTATTCAGTGCATATTTGGAAAATATTAAGATAATATGTTTGAATGTGAATACTGCGGGAAGACGTTTACTCGAGGAGACAACAGAAGTAGTCACATGTTAACTTCTTGTAAAGCGAAAAGAATTAAATTTAGCGATAACGAAGTAGAATGAATGAAATGTGAAATCTGTGATGTATATGTAGAAACAAATTGTTATACTGCACATATCAGCAGTACTTTACACAGAACTAAAGCGTTCGCAATAATCGATAACGGTGTAAAGAAGAGTGTAGGCACATTTGGGGATAGAATAGTAATTTATCAAGTATGTGATTCGTCTCACATATACGTTGATGTGGAAGAATTTGCAAATAATATTAGGGAGAAAGTGATAGCACTTATGGATAGTATTCTAAGTATACATACTTCTATGAAAGTGAATTTGGAATTGTATAGTTTATATTATTTATTGACGAAGGAGAATGTAGAAATAAAATCATTTAATACTCGAAATAAAGTCATAATCCATGGAAGTAATTTATATGAGCTATACGCAGATTTTATTGATGAGATTAAGAATAAAATGAGTGAATTTCAGGAGCGCGATTCAGGTAAAATAAGATTGTTGTTAATTCCTCACAGTGTTATAAATTACTATTTTATTATATGTATTTCAGAGAGGTTCCACTTACATGGACTTACCACCATCAATAAAGAAAAAGAAAGCTGTAACAAATGTTCAAAATTTACCGTTACTTCTGTTTTAAGGAAACCAGTAGGACTCCCGCAAAGAGTTTCATCGTAATCCACATTATAGTACAGTTGCAGATTTTACTGATATACATTTCCCTGTAAATTTGAAAGATATCCATAAGTTTGAAGAGCAAAATAATATATCCATTAATGTATATGGTATAGAAGAATGTTTTCAGAATAATGTGAGAGCTCAAATAGTAGTGGGTCCATTATATTTTTCGAAGCGAAGAAGAATTGCTCATATTAATTTATTACTTGTTACCTCAGAAAATGTAAATTCACATTATTGTTGGATAAAGAATTTGTCGCGACAAGTTTCGTCACAGAAATCTTTATCAGGATATCAAAAATACATATGTGAAGGGTGTTTAATTTTCTTCACATGCGAAGATAAATTATGAAAACATAGAAATGAAGATTGTAAGCAGGTGAAAGCAGTGTTTCCCGACAGCGAATTAAAAATAAATAAGTACGGAGAGGAACTACCAGAATATGTATTAAAATTTGATAAATTTGAAAGACAATTAAGAGATCCTTTTGTGGTTTATGTAGCTATACTAAAACCTATTGATACGTCAGAACCGGATCCTTCCAAACCATTTACTGTGAAATGTTTCGAACATGAACCATATTCTTTTGCCTATTATGTGAAATGTAGTTTTGATGATAATCTGAGTAAATTGCGTTTATGTCGTGGAGAAAATGCAGCCACATCTTTTATTAGAGAGCTACAAACTGATATTACTTTTTTATATAAAAATTATTTAAGTAAAGAGGTAGAAATGAAACCTTTAACTGATGAAGAGCGTGATAAATATGAGCAAGAGATAGTGTGTCATATTTGCGAAAAAGCAATAACAGTCCCTGAAGAAAAAGTTCGTGCCCATGAACATATGACTGGATTGTATCGGGGTGCAGCACATATGGTATGTAATATACATTATAAAGAGCTCCGATATATACCTATTAACCTTCATAATATATCAAATTATGATACACATTTGTTTGTAAAAGTACTGGCACTGGAAAAGGAGGATGTAGATGTTATTGCACAAAATAAATAGAAATATATTTCATTTTCAAAAAAAGTTCACGTGGGAGATATAATAGATTGTAATGGTAAGAAAAGAAACGTGTTCTACAAGTTAAGATTTATAGACTCACTTCGATTTATGAAATCCTCTTTAACGAAACTATCATCTTATTTAGACAATGAACAATGTGAGAAAATTAGAAGATATGGTTGAAAAGTTTGAATTAATGCGGCAGAAGGGTGTATTCCCATGTAACTATATTATGAAACTCTTTCATTTACGGAATTACCCAACAAAGAGTGCTTTTATGATATACTATCAGACGGTAACATAAATGATTAAGACTATTGCAGAGCTCAAAGGGTTTGGAATTTATTCGATTGTAAAACATAGGACAATATAGTGATATATATATATATATATATATATATATATATATATATATATGATATATATATATATATAGTTACAATTAGATGTATTATTACTAGCAGATGTATTTGAAAATTTTCGAAACATTTGCCTGCACAATTCCAAATTAGATCCTGCACATTATTTTACTTCTCCAGGATTAAGCTGGGATGCTATGCTGCGTATGACGGGAATTAGTTTGGAATTACTAGCAGATGCAGATTTGTTTCACTTTTTTAAAAGCGGTATACGTGGAGGTGTGAGCATGTGTTGCAAAAGAATGGAAAAGCTAACAATGAATTCTTACCGGATTTTGATTTATCCGAAGCGAAAAAATATATTATATACTTAGATGCAACGAATTTATATGGTTATGCCATGTCATTCAGTTTACCAGTTAGTGATTTTCAATGGTTAGCAAATGAAGAACTACCGACGATGAATATACAAGTCTTAGAAGACGATAGAGATTGTGGTTATGTTTTCGAAGCAGATTTAGAATATTCTGCAAATCTTCACAAACAGCACAATTAATTTCCTTTTTGCCCCGAACATGTTATTCCACCTAATTTAAAATATGGGAAATTGATTCCAAATCTTGTCGATAAATCAAATTACGTCATACATTACTTAACTTTGAAACAATGTCTTAATAATGATTTGATATTACGAGGAATACGTCGAGGAATTAGATTTAAACAAAGTAATTGGTTAAAGAAATATATTGATTTCAATACAAAAAAACGAAATGAATCCACCAACGAGCTTTTAAACAGTTTTATAAATTAATGGTGAATAGTATATTTGGAAAGATGATGGAGAATGTAGAAAATCGAGTAAATATAAAATTGGTTTCACATTGGGAAACTATTCATAAAAGTCTTGGCGCTGAGGCGTATACAGCTAAACCAAATTTTAAATCTTGTAAAATCTTTTGTGACTCTCTTATAGCCATCGACTTAACAAAGGTACGTGTAGATTACGTAAAACCTATATATGTGGGATTCACAATTTTGGAACTAGCTAAGAGGGTAATGTATAGTTTTTTCTATGGTTTCTTAAAGCCTTTGTATGATACAGACGTTTCATTATTGCATACAGATACAGATTCATTGTTTATAAGTGTGCAAAATTATAATGTATATAATGATATAAAAGAACATTTACATATGTTTGATACATCGAATTTTACTGTCGATAATATTCATGGAATACCTACCACTTCACCCAGGTTGGGGAAAATGAAGGATGAATACGCTGGCAAAATTATTGAGTGTTTTTATGGAACAGGTGCTAAACCTTATTGTCTAAATTATTTCATAAAACTGTAACAACTGCAAAGGCAGTAAAGAAATACGTTATTGATAAAAATTTATCAGCAACTGATTATAAAAATGTGGTGGAAGATGATGGAAATATAATGAGGAGAATGTACATATTTCGTTCTGAATTACACACAATATATACGGAATTGAGGAATAAAGTTGCTCTCTCATCTAAAGATGATAAACGATATACTGATAAAAGCAATACTTTGGCGTGGGGTCATTATAAAATCGAAGGTATTACACGGGAAGAAAACTTACAAAATATTCTTTTAGAACTAAATGCTCTGACATAGATATCTAATAATTTTTTGTAAATGTATTAGTCATTAATGTATTTTAACAATGATATAAATTATATGCATATTTTGTGAATGTGTCTTATAAATAATTGTAAGTTGTTTAATCCAACTTGATATTAGTTAATTCTACTTATTTGTATTAATTATTTATAAAATAAAAAAACATTTCAAACTTATTTAGTACTTTTTTTATTTTAAACTATATGAACAGCTAAACCTCTACAGCACATTATCCTTAGAAATCCACGAGTTGTGTGATGAAGGTATGCCAAGCCACTTTACGAGAACATTACCCTTCTGTCGTCGTATAATTTTTTCAACAAGCTATACGTCCGGATGCTTGACTTTCAGCAACTCTGATTCGTAAAACCCCCTAAAATATTCTGTTTTTGCGAATCTTGTAGTAGATAGGTACTGGGGAAGGTGTTCTGAACTTTTCTTACTGTGAATATCTTATTCGACCAATTTGGCGTATACATTTTTGAAAACACGTGCTTATATTTACTGATACGAACAGAGTCTCCCACCTTAAAATTTGAAATTCTTGGATCACCTACTTTAATATTCCTGTAAACTGAATTCAAAATACTTCTAACATTTCTTTGATTAACTGCTACAGGTTTGTGCCTTTTATTCGATGTACGGTGTTATTATAATCGTTAACTAATCCTTGCAACATATCAATCCAACGATAATTCCCATTGAAGCTGAATTCCTTCCACATCTTATTTTTTAGGGTTCTATTAAAACGTTCAACAATGGAACTTTTTAGATTGGAATAGGTAGTGCAATGATTAATATTATACTGATCCATAAGCTTCTTGAAATGAGAGTTGAAAAATTCCTTTCCTTGGTCGCTTTGAACATTTATCGGAATATTTTTTTTCCAGTTGAGAGTATGAATTTCATGGCGTTCATTACTTCAGCCGCTGTCTTATTTTTTTATTGGAATTGCCCAGGCAAATTTCGAAATCGTGTTTATACATACGAAAATGTATTTGAAATTGTCGTTTTCTTTTGCATACGGTATCATTTCAACCAGATCGATTTGAAATAAGTCCCGCAATCCTTTTACGATGACCCGACGTTGAGTAAACCTCCTCCGAGCTGGTCTATGTATTTCATTTACAACATTCCTCCTAATTGACGACATTTCCTTCGATAACTATTTCCGCAAATACTGCTTCTGTTTTTGACGGTGTAGGTTTGGTACCAACGTATATCAACTTAAACGTTGTTCCTTCTGTCAATTCTCTCGGTGTCTTGGGATTTAATAGTTCCTTATTAATTTGCAGCGGTTTTAATATCTCGTTGGAATAGTGGACATTTATAACCATCCCACAATATAATTTATTCTTATATAAATAAGTATGTAGTATCGCCAATGACGTACATACATAGTAACCCATGAGGTCATGGAACCGTCACTATATATGTATGTATATATGTATTTTAATAATATACTTCGAAGTTGCTGTTGCACTGGGAGGAGGAATATTTTTTCTATGCATTTGTAATACTTCTTGAAATCTAGGATGTTTGAGAAAGTCTGAGACTACGTCAACATCCATTAAATGTCTCTTAAGAACATGCTTGTGTATGTGCTTTCCAAATTTATCTATTGTCATCGTTACCTATCATTGGTGTCGAAATATAAACTGTCATACAACCAAGACATTACAGAGTATAGAGAGAGACTATTTTATAATTTTTGACTCTTTCAACTCTTCTATTATTGACAATATCTTGTTCTGGTGCCCTGAGTGACCGGCATCCTTCGATGCTACTAGTAGCTTCAATCTGTCACACAGTTCATTCACATCGTCCCAGTACTTATATTCAATTTTACTTTTAGGTACAACCATCTTTTGCATGGATACCTTATTTGAAAAACCTAAGCCAGTCTTCCAGGTTCGACTTCACCAAACTTTAGGTTTCTTCCCTTATATAATAGATTTTATAATTGATTTGTATTTAAAACCTTTACTGGTTGCAAGCTTCTTGTCAGGATCGTAATCAACTCGATGAGAGTGTATAGCACTGAGAATGAATTTATAATTCTTTGCATCAGCATATAAAAATTTCCCTGGTTTCATCTTGAAATGCAATTCTAACATCTAATATTAGCGTTTCCAATTTTTAAATCCCCGCCGACTTCGTGAACACCATACTTTTCATCAAATTCATCGTTTTCATCGGTCATTAAACCGATAAGATATGGCGGTATAGTACGATCATAATTTCTCAATGATTCTTTTACTTATCCGTTTCTATAAAATTTTATTCAACGATTTGTTAGCAATTATCGACTTAGCTGGACGCGTACTTAATAGTGATACGGCATGCGCCATTGATTTATCTAAATCCATACTTCCACTTGTATCTGTTGCGTCTTCTTTACTTTCATCTCCTTCCCTTCCTTCTGGCGTTTCTGGCAACAGGTGACCTATGTATTCATCTTCTAAGAATGTAGGTTGTGTATGTGAAGGTGACATCTTAGGTTTTGGGGATCTGGTGTAGACTCCGGTGTTGCTAGAACTTAGATGTTCGAGGAGTATTACCAACTCCTTCCAATTTGCGCTTGGTCGGGAAGGAATGAGTGTATGGGCCCCTTGTACTGCTGCATAGGATTTTTCTGGAAAAATTTCAGACCATGAGTCTGGTGTATCCTCCATAGTGTCCTTTGAGTGGGTTCTACTTTGCTTCGGAATGGTACTACCTAATTTCATGGCAATTTCTTGCAAAGGTTTGGATTATGGTGCATACTGTATATCAATATCTCTTTGAGACTTCGCGATATTAGCCCTTAGTGTTCTCAATTCTTCTTTTAAAACTATGCGAGATTTTACTAAATTATTTATTAATTTATCTTCCATGTCCCTTTACTATTTAACGAATACTTACATATTGATGTAGATTTACTAAAGTAGGATCCTTTTACTGGTGTTTTTAGAGGAACTTATTGTAAATGTATGTAAGTATCAAAACCTAAACGGTATCTTCCTTCATTATACTTACAGTCAGTATCGATAAATAATAGACCAAATGATTTCTTCCAACACATTCTGCATACGTTTAAAAACTGTTCAAAACTTAAGTCATGAATGTGATCGTTAAATATATGTTTCAAATTAGTACCATCTTGTTGAAATAAAATTAAAAGATTCGTATTATCCCTTAACAATTGCACTAAAGGTTTGAATTAAATAAAAACAATCAAAATTCCAATGCCTACCGAAAGAGAAGAACTGCTTTACAATATTCAAATTAATAGTGGGAATATCGTCAAATATAACGACTGAATAGTCGGCAACTTGATGTGGTATTACCATATCAATCGGATCCGTATATTCAAAATAACCTATCTCTGGAATAGTTTCCATTACATGTTTAAGATATTCATATTTCTGTTGATGAAGAGATCTACAGCAGATGTAGATATTTTTGAAGCGCAACCCATTAGGGTGTAATAATAAGGTAAGGAGGGCATTCGTTTTTCCACATCCTGAAGGACCTACTATTAGTGCTCTCTTACAAGTACCACCGTATAGATGCAGAATCGTAGTTGTATAAAGGTAACGATAATGGTTGTGCTTCTAACTGCATACTGCACTTCATGAATTCTCGTTGTATACTGAACCATATTAGTTTTGTACGCTTCTTATTAATTGAATAACAAATGCAAATCTTTCCTAATTAAATATAAATTTTACATTAAATGACATATATAAATTTCAACATCTTAAATTTCATTATATTTTTACATTTCATTATATTTTTACATATTAAATGACATTAAATTTCATTATTTTATTTCAAATTTGTGCAATATTTGCTTTATTATTTTTGGAGGTACTAGCTGTACACAAGCTTGGCGTGGGTCATATTCATGATGGAAATGGGGGATCATATCCTGATGGAAATGGTGGGTCATATGCTGATGGAAATGGTGAAGGTGTCGGTGGAGGTGTTGCAAATGATGAAGTACAAACGTTGAAAATGCTGAAGGACAAACGTTGGAAATGGCGAAGGACAAAAGTTGGAAATTATTGAAAAGGTATGAAAATAATAGACAAACAAATTATTGAAAAGATATGGGGAAATTATTGAAAAGATATGAAAATAAAGCTATGGGGAAATTATTGAAAATATATGAAAATAATAAACAAAAATAAAACAAAAATTGATTAATTTTGTTTATTTTTTCATATTTTTTCATATCTCCTCAACAATTCTTTGATGACCCTCTGTGGTGCCATCGGTACCGGTTTCGGTACCAGTTGGTTCGGCGTCTGAACTTCCGGAGCCTGAGGCTTCGGGTCTTCATCATCAGATGATCCCCAATTAGAATCATCCGATACTGGAATCTCTGGTGAATACGGTGGCGGTTGGGGTGTCGAAGTTGGTGGCTGTGGTGGTGGCGTTGGTGCTGTAGGTGTTGGCGTTGGTGCTGTAGGTGGCATCGCCGCCGATACCAATACTTTGAGTATCGGTGAACGCTGGCCAGGTGTCGACGTCACCGTCACATCACTTCAGTTGGTATTGTCGTATTAAGTTTGAATTCCTGTAAATCTAATATTTTTATATTGAGCTCCATGAAAATGCATAAACAACCAAACGATAATCAATCCGATATCACTATTTCTTTTGACGAATATCAGCCCATGGAAAAGACAATGTAAATATTCCCAAATCCATATTTCCTTACCAGATGTCACCCCAGGATGTCGACAGTTAGACATTTATCCTTACAGTAATATACAGTAATATATTACTGTAAGGATGACTATAAGGATGTTGATAGTTATATTTACTGTAAATATTACTACTGTAAGGATGACTGGAAGGATGGGCAGTTATATTTACTGTAAATATTACTACAAATATTACTGTAAATATTTCCAAATCATTATTCCCAAATCATACTATTATGGTCTGTCTACATCCAAGGGTCTAACTTCGTTATTGAACATATCAATAAATCAAAGTCTGCAGTGAAGCATGTAATTAATTTAAAATACCAATAAATCAATCTGCAGTGCAAAGTTTAAAAGCATGTAATTAATTTAACTTTCATTCCATATAATTAATTATCAATTAGGTATCACTGTCATCATCATTACTATTGATATGTTCAACTATCAAAGTTTTGATTTGTCCGAATCTATTTTTCTTCCTCCGGTAAGATTGAACTTTCTGATTAATATGAACATCTGGGATGTTGGTAGTAATGGCATCATTATGGATTTGAAGATACAGGTCGAGGTCTGCAATTCAATCGGATACCTGCTCATTAATATGGGCAAGGGAAGCATTTCTAAATGACGAATTTCTCTCAAGGTGCGACATAATTTTGTCAGAAAGTTATTTAAAATCCGCAGCGAGAGTGTTGCGTGGTTGACGTTGACCTGATGGAAATGGTTAAGGTTCTGATAGGGGTGGTTGTGTTTGAGGTGGTTGTGTTTGAGGTGGTTGATATTCTGCTTCTAATGGTTAATATTGAAGTGGATGATATTCTTGTTCTAATGGAAGTGGTTGTAGTAGAGATTCTAATGGAAGTGGTTGAGCTTCTCCATTTGATCTAGGTTCAGAGGCTTGTTTTGTCTTTGGTAGGGGGTAATCAAAGGCGAAAGATGGGATTGTGATGAATTTTGATCTCGAGAAGGATCTGATTGGGGATGATCTCGAGAGGGACCAGGTTGAAGCGGTGGATTGCCAGGTGAATGAGCAGATAGAAATATAACTGATAATGACTCATGTGTCACTACTGGTTTTTCTATAGGTGATAGGTCCACCGGTGGTGTTAACTGTAATATCACCGGTGGTGGTACTGCAGTTGACACCATTACACCAGAGTGTACCTGCCTACCTAGAAGTAGTCTCTTGAGAGTACTACTACTTTCTACGGTTCTTGCACTGGAAATGGATGTAGAAGCAATTGCATGCGTCCAAGTAACTGTTTGCGTCCGTGTATTTGTCAGTTGACGTTATTGTCGTCGTTTTTGTTCTCGTTGTTGTTCTCGTCGTTGTTTTTGTTCTCGCTGTTGTTCTCGTTTTCGTTGTTGTTCTCGTTTTCGTTGTCGTTCTTGTTCTCGTTGTCGTTGTTGTTGGTACTGTTCGTGCTGATTTTGTTGAAATTGTCTCGAGTACTGTTCGTGTTGGAATTGTCTTGCTGTACTCATTTCAGCAGTTGCTCTACTGATTTCAGCAGTGCCCAGCGGTGTAATAGAGTAGCAATTTGAGACATCAACGTCAGAAATTCTGTCTCTGTCATAGTAGGAACAAATACGCTAACAGTTCTCATTACAGCTGCCCTTGTAATTGTTCCCACTACATCAGCAGGGGCAACGGTAGATTGTGCAGCCGATGGTGGAAAAGGTTTCATCGATGGTAAAGGTATCATCGATGGTGGTGGAGGTGTTACAATTGATATTGAAGCACTTCCAATATTTTCAATTCCAATTCTATCTACCGCTCTATCTACCGCCTTCGACAGTATTTCATCATCTATTTTTTCAAATTCCAGTTACTCTAGCTGCTGCATAAAAGAATCTGAAGTGGAAATATTTATGAGGTTTACAGGATTGCCAGTATCAGGGGGATACAACCTGCTGTAGTGAAGTGGGTGAATGCGTGAAATTTGGTGTTTCCTAAAGAATAATCAAAATGAGGAAAGGAATTAAATTAATTCGAATTAATTGGAAATTAACAGAAAGAAAATATCAATTTCTTAATTTCGACTTAATTTCGAATACTGTTCGAATACTGTATTATAATCTTAAAATTTCGATTAATGAATTATAATTCTAAAATTTCGAATACTGTTCGAGTACTGATTTATAATTTTAAAATTTCTGAATTATAATTTTAAAATTTCGAATAATTCAATACTGAATTATAACTTTAAAATTTCGAATAATTAATTATAATTCTAAACTTTAAAATTACTTTCGAAATAATTGATAATTATCAATTTGTAAATTACTTTGAAATAATTACTTAATTATCAATTTAATTATTATTTCAGTAATTATATCAAATACATCAATGAAATTTCGAAGATATAATTTACAGTGAATTATAAGAAATATATTACAGTGAATTATAAATAAACAGTCTAAATAAAGAAATTATTTAAATACTGATACGAAACTTTCAATTTCAAATATTGAATTATAATTTTAAAATTTAAATAATTAATTACTTTTCAGGATACATAAAGCAAGTAATTACTTTCCTACTATTAAAACACAAAAGAAATAAGTATTTTCAAAATTAATGTATTATAAATGTAATACATTAATTTTGAAAATGCTACATTTAAAATTTTATTCACATATAAGAAATATATTACAGTGAATTATAAATAATTGAATAAACAAATACAAGAAAAAACAAATATAAATATGGTAATAATATTAATAATATAGATATTTACTTACCATTGTATAACTTGTTATGTCTACCTCAGCAAAACTTACTCGTATTTATACGAAAATAGTGTCAATTAATTATGTAAATTAACATTTTAGAAATTTCCATTGACGTCAATTTTGACCTACTACATAATACGTACCAATTTGCACATGTTAATAAAAAATTCCGTCGCATTTTTTGCAAAAGGTCAAGTTTCAATTAATTATGTAAATTTACATTTTAGAAATTTCAATTGACGTCATTCTTAATCTGTTACATAATATATGTACAAATTTGCATTATGAATTTGCATATGTTAATCAAGGTTAAGTTGACATTTTACATATTAGGTGTGACCTTGAACAACAGGAAAATTCTTGAGTTCTTCCTCAAAAAGTGGAGGGGGAAATTTTCGAATGTAGGTCACCTGGGGGGAGCCCCCTGCTCCGATCCCCACCTCCGCGCTAACGCGCTCCGTGGCGTCGCTACAGTGTGGATTGGTTCGAGGGCTGGCCCAACCCCCCCGGACTCTCCCTCTTTTTTCCTTTCCCTTTTTTTCTCCTTTCCCCTTTTTTCCTTTGTTTCTAAAAAAACCCTCTCACACCCCTCGTCTATATTCAATACCTAACATTATATTAATACATATATAAAATTTTAAACTCAAATATTTATTCATAACTGCATAGATAAATAAATTTCAAGCATTAATACCTATAATAATACAAAAACTATAAATCATTCTGTCTACACATATAACAATTTCTTCTCCTAACAGATCCATCAACTGCATCACCATCAATCACATAATGACTTACACATGGTCTACATCCAATTAAATCAATATCTCCTTGATAGCTTCTAGGTACTCGACGCCAAACAAATTCTAAACTTAAACATCTTATATTTCTCATTAAATAGGTCTTAGGCACATAAAACAAAATTATCAACATTCACTCCAGAAAAGTTTCCATCAATTTCAAGTCGTCGCAACACATTACCAACCCTCTACACAACATAACTCCTCATAGCACTCCACGCATAACCCATTACAACAATAATTAAATATCACCAACTATATTATCCTTAAACTTTATTTCTAACAGAAGCCTGTACAATCGTTCCACATTAGACAATGCACAAACAACATAATTACTAGCATGAAAACTACAACTTGGCTCTCCTCTTCTAATTTTTTCCGCATATACTAAATCTATTATTCGTCGATCTATAATACGTTTCAAAAAATCCAATTTTTCTCTACCCTTAACAAACACTAAATCAACACCTATACATAATCGTTTAATTATATCATCAAACTAACTTGCAGCTAAATAACCATCTTCCTACTTCAAACCATGATGACAACTAAAAGCATATCTTGCAATCTTCCGATCTTGCCGATCTTCTTCTGCCAATACACCAAAACTTAAAACCGGTTTAAATATAAAATGACTCCTCTTAAATTCAGCTAACTCCTTAGGCATCAAACTATAATTATTAAATCGATACCATTGAATATCTATAATTATATATTTCTTTCCACTTAAATCCAACATCTTTAACCAAACAACCTTCTCACCCAATCAGTAACCATACACTACATAACCACATTCCGTAAAATTTACTAACCATATCTCCCACTACCCTCAAACAAACAAAAATACTAATACTGTCGCTGTACCACCATGTTAAATGATGAATACTGATACAATTTACTATGTAATATCAAATAATACATAGCCGTATCTTTTGGTATATTATCTTTCGCTGTAAATTAAATTCTAATCTCCACACCACTTCTATGTATAGCACCTTTCTAATGTGAACAATCAATACTAATTAATGGACACAATTTAAATTGACTTAACTTTAACATCGGCTCAGTATATTCATGACCGTAATAAACTTGTTGAAATCTAACATACATATTATATAAAACAGCTACACGATTTTCATCAAAATCCACCCGAACATTTTCATATGGATATTTTTTACCATTTCCCATCAGTTTTCCCATCACAATTTTCCAATTTATTTATATAACTTGGACTATGAGAAAAATATCCTTTTATAGTCGATGTAATACCTACATTCCTTACTTCATAGATATATATATATATATATATATATATATATATATATATATATATATATACAGTATATTTTATTAGTTGGCGATTTAAGGTCTGGTTTCTTAAAAATGTATATATTTAAAACAATCTTACATATTTCGGCATACGATACCTTTCTCAAAGAATTTAAAATATAAGTGACAGTATATTAATGTCATACTTATACATTTGTAGTTGCCCTAGATTAAATTATTCAAAGATACATTCCAGTTTAATAATAATAAATCATGCCTTAGTATTCAAAAAATAGTTAGACAACAAAAACGGGGAATGGCAAGGCATGAGTTATTATTATGTATGCGCCCGTGGAGTGGCTTAAGATGTTAAGCTGTCGGCATTCGCCTTAAACGAAAAGGAAAACCACTGAACCCTTTGCGGACAGCCAGTCAGGGATCTAACACGGAACTGTCAGCATGATAAGCTAATGTACAGATATTTAAATAGCATAAGATATATATATTTATATAACAGCAACATATATTATGATGGTAAATTGTAGATCGTTATATAATTAGATTATAGTATATACTGCTTAATTTTTTTATATCACTTCTGTTGTTAATTGAATTTTTTTCCTGTTTAATACTAATCATTTCTTTAATTTCCCTTTTCATTGTGTGTTATTCTTTATCAATTATCTGCGTGTTTTCAAAATCTAAATGGTGATCGCGTTGTAGTTTGTGGGTAAATAAAGCAGTTCTGTCTGTTTTACAGTTTTTGTGGGCTTGTATTCTTTTGTATAAATATCGTTTAGTTTGGCCTATGTAGTAACTATCGCAATCGCGACATGGTATTTTATAGATGACATGTGTTTCTCGATTTTTGTCTATTTCAGGTTTTAGTTTTGAAAATAGATGTTTATTATTATTACTAAGTTTATATGTTGTAGCTATATCATATTTTTTAAAGTGTATTAAATTTTTTCTGATAATTGTGGAACATATGGAATCGTGATATATGTTTTTTCATTGTTTAAATTGTTATTGGTGTCTGCAGTGTTGTATATTTGGTGGATTCTTTTTTTAATTGTTTGGTCTATAAGTTGTGGTGGATAGTTGTTATATGTTAAGATCGTTTTAATTTTCTTGATGTTATTTTTTCTATATTGAGTATGTGATAGTTTTACTGCTCTATCAGTCAGATTATTTATAATCATTTGATTGAATACTGTAGATGTATTTGAGTTGTAATTCATATATCGAAAAGAAACTGTGGGTTTATTATACCAGTTTATATAAGCAGTACCCTGTCTATTATAGCTTAAAGAAATATCAAAAAAGTTAATAGTGTTATTAATTTCTCCTTCAATAGTGAATTTTAATTCGTTGTGAAAATTTTTGAATTTATTTAAAAGGTAGTTGATTTTATTTGTTGGAATACATGTTATGATGTCATCTACATATTTTTTGAAGAAAATGGGGTGGATGTCTAATGAATTGATAACGTTTTGTTCCGAATGTTCCATTACCAGATTTGCAATAGGAGCAGCTAAAGGAGAGCCCATGGCAATAACGAATGTTTGACTATAAAAAGAATTTTTGTATTGAAAATATATATTGTCGAAACAGAAATGTATATCTCTAATAAATTCGTTTTTATTTAGTGATGTGTGTGGACTAATTTCATCCCATTTGGATTCTATTATGTTTATAGCTACATCTGTAGGAATATTAGTATATAAAGATTCTATATCAAGTGATATAATTTTGTGATTAGTTGGTACATTTTGTCCCTTGATGAAATTTTGAAATTGCCATGAGTCAGTCTTTGGTATGATATTTCGTTTTTCCTAACATCTTAGATATGCTATCAACTAAGAATTTTGCTATATTATAAGTAGGGGCTTGAATGTTTGATATTATTGGTCTTAAAGGGACATTATTTTTGTGGATCTTTGGTAAACTATTTATTGATGGAGGTTGGGAATTAAAAATGCGAAGTTTATTTTTAGTGTTGAAATCTATTAGGTTTTGTCTATGTCATTTATTTATTAAGTTATTATTTGAGTTTTTTCTGTTCGATTATTTCTTTCTCTTTTGTAGGTAAATTTATCGTCTAATCGTTTTTCTATTTTTTGCTCATATTCCTCTTTAAGAATGATCACTGTTTTATTTGATTTTTCTTCTGTTGTTATTATAGTGTGAGGGTTGTCTTGGACAAATCTTTTTGTTTCTTTAATGAACTTATTCATATATAGATTTGATATATGTTTTTTATTATTTATTTTCTTGTGTTTATGGTTAGTGATTATATTACAGATTTTGTTACGTATTTCGTTCTGTTTGTCTTGTGGTAAATTTTGTATTCCAGTTTCAATGCTAGCTATATAGTCATTAATGGGTATTTTATTTGGTGGCATATTGAATTTGGGTGTATTTAACATTATCCGGAATATTTATATTGGTCGAATTGATAATCCAGTTATTGTTAATTTTGTAATTTATCACTAAGTTTGTTTCTTTATTAGTTTCTCTACTTTGTTTTTTAATTTATTGTTGTTTGTCAGGAAATGATTATTGTAAATTTTAGATTCTATTTTTTCGAAGCTGTTTAAAATTTGAGGAGACAATTTCTGTATGATAATATTTTTCAAACAAAATACCCAACGAGTTAGTTCCCTTTTTTTCATTGTTTTAACAGTTAATTACATACTTCGTAATTTTTGTAATAGATTCTGTTTAATATCGCTTCATCGAATCTACTTCTCCCAATTATCTTGACGTAAAAGTCCAGTGAATTTCGTTAAGTTTCAATAACTTACGCATACATTTTTCATTTTCATTTATTTATAACTAGAACATTGTTTAAGTTACTTTTTCAGATATGATATAAAACAAAGTTGAAAATGGCATCGTGAAACAATGGGGTGTTTGATTTATGGTCAAACTGGTTGTATGTCCATTGCCAGTGATTCCAATATTATTGCAAAGTCTGAAAACTATCGTTGAAAAATTCCAAGAAATCACACATAAAACGTCACTTAGCATCGCAAGCACATACACAGAAATTAGAAACGTTGGAATATGCCAATTTTAACGAAGAACTCTGCGAAAATTTAATGGCGGCAAATATTTCATTAAATAAACTTAACAATCCCACCTTCAAAATATTTCTCCAAAAATATACTGGTAGAAATGTTCCACAATGAATCCACCTTACGCAAATATTATGTTTCTAAGTGCTACACGAAAGTAGTAGAACGCATTAGAAGCCATCTTTCAAATCAGTATTTATCGATAAGTGGTATATTTGGACGCTGTGTGGTAAATGTTGTAGCTGCTGTACTACATCCAACTATTCCATATAACGCATATGTAGTAGCAACAAAAGTTACAAATACAGTTGATGCGGAAACAGTACTAACCATTTACGAGAATATGCACCAAATGCATATTAATACACATAATAATGACGACAGGTATACCATTTACGAGAATATGAACCAAATGCATACTAATACATATAATAATGACGACAGTGTTGCATATATGTTAAAAACAGGCAGGCTATTAAAAGAAACATATCTTAATATGCTGCATATTACTTGTGTAGCACATACTTTCCACAGAATCTGTGAATATATCTGAGATACCTTTCCGGAAGTTGATAGACTTGTAACCGCTTTTAAAAAAGTTTTCAGAAAAGCACCATTGAGAGTAGCTCTTTACAGGGAAAAACTTCCATCTTTGTCACTACCTCTCTCTCTAGTAATAACTATATGTGGAACATGATTGGAAGTTACTAGTTTTTATGCAGAGAATAGTTTACAAAATTTCCTTACATGTTTAAATGACGATGCTCGTAGTATTTCTGAATGCAAGGAACTAATACAAATTCCTAATTTAAAAAATCAGTTGTACATTCTTCGGAAACTCTTTGGAAATTTACCAAAACAAATCACTTATTTTAAAATCAAAATCTCAAATTAAATGATGGATTAACCAGATTAGACGTGGCTATTAATAATTTGAAAAATATTCCAATTGACTTCGGAGATGGCCTTCGGCAAAAGTTAGACGCAGTTTTTAATAGAAATCCAGATTTAATAAGATAGCGGCAATTGTGTATGGGAACAATGCCTGAGAATCTAACTTCTAAATACGCTGAAATAAAAGAATATTTCCAGTATGCACCTATAACCAGTTGCGATGTAGAAAGGACGTTCTCTATCTACAAGGATGTATTTCATTCAAAGAGAACAAATTTTACAGAAGAGAACCTTGAGAAAGTTTTGCTATGATGTTTCAGAATAAGAAGGTGTGGCTCAAATATACCACCAAGACTTAGTCCACACAGCTTAAAATTTGACCTACCGTACGCACCTGAGAGTGTAGTTGTTTGTTGTAATGTCATTTATTTTTATTACATACTTAACATAAACTATTTCTAACGTTCTGAAAAAGCACAAGCACAAATATTTCATGTATATGTTATTCATATTCCTACTAAATGTTGAAAATTTAAAGTAAAACAAAAACGGTATTTTAAATTTATTGCAAAACTACCAACAATCTAGGTCCCACATTCTATTTTCTACTTCAATAACATGGTCAATACAATTTTTCCATTCGTTTGCTGTAACATTTGTAAGTGCTTCCACTAAAAGTTCTTGCGCATGTGATATTTTGAACGTTTTATTTTTTGAAACAACTTGAATTGCAGCTTTTATCCAGGAAGAAGTTGGAATGTTGCATTGTCCATCACTATTACAACATGATTTGGTAACTTTGGCAATATCTTTGCAAACCAATCTACAAAAACAATGCAATTCATTTCAACGTGATAGTCAGCCGAAAAAAAGTTACATATAACAATAATAACCGCAGTTTTTCATTTACACTTACTTGAAATTAAAAAGTTTTAAAAATCCATGTAAGAAAATTAAAGAAAATAAAACAAAATAATTAAGGAAAATAAAATACACTTGGTATTATTTCACAACTGTGAAATAATACTAAGTGTGTTTCATTTTCCTTAATTTTTACAATGTTTCACTAAGAGATTTCCATCACTTCAGTTAATTCGCTAATGTAAGTTTAGGAGGCGCGAGTTCGCACGTTTGTTTGTATTCTTTAGTTTTCCAGTTGATTCCGCAACCCTACAACACATTCCTTATAATATATTGTCGTTGAAGTAATACCTAAACCTTACTTAATGTTTTGGAGATGTCAATTACAATTGCTGTTGTTCCTATTCTCGGAGATACCAACGTTACATTTTATATTCAATTTGTTTTTCGTCATGCGATAAATGTCCCAAACGTTGACGCTTTCGTGGCGGTGAAACTGACATGTTAATCGGACCTGCTTGATCGCACATATTGTTTTGCTATTAAAAATACAGATATGATTTAGTACAGCGGTAGATAACAATGACAGAAAAATGCAAGAAAACGTTGACAGGTTATATTTGTATACACTTGTCAACCGGCCGACATTTCTAGATTATTATCCATATTGAACTTGGCTGCAGAAGAGCCAATGAAATTCTTGAAAAATAAGTAGCTTTTAGGGGGATATTTGAATTACTCCTTCTTATTCTTAGACAAAGATTAGTTAATATTAATACTCCTTTACTCAACTTGAACTACAAAATGAATAAATAAAAATGTATTTCGCATTTTATACATCACCATTGTTTTCCAATTATATAAATAAAATTAAAAACTCTTTAAAAATATAAACGCCCGTGGGCTATAAGTTATCGGTTTCTCGCGTCTGGTCCCTAATTATTACACAACGTAAAGGTCGACTAGATACTTTCGAACAGACAATTTCCAAATAGAAGTTTCTGACGAATGTTTCTGCAAATAACTTTTTGCCAAAATTAAACAAAGAAAATTTTCTTTGACTTCTTGACTTTGACATGGGTACAGAATCTACATACATATATTACTCATTCACTTGATCTTAATTCTCCTGAAGCTTACGCTTGGCGTATGTAAAGAAAATTCGTTTTTTGAGAGGGCGAACCGACATCCATTGACGTACCTCGCAAAAAGCTTATAACCTGTGTCAGAAGAATGCAGCTATCTATTTTTATAAATATGACTTCTAGCTTCTCGCGGTCGTTGTTCATGATTGTTTCTGGGATTCCGAACTGGAATCGCGTTCTTAGCACTGGCCGACATTTCGTTGACTGTTGCAAGAGACATATTTGGAGTTGCTACTACTGTACTTAAAATCTTTCCAGTAGTAGCAGCCCTGCTCTGCAGATATCCCTTGCAGTAGTGGACGAAACGTCGGTCCAGGATCCCAGAAGCAATAATGTTAAACACTGCATAGAATGCAACGGCGAGCACGTTGAGCATATTTTATAATTAGGTTATTAAAATTATTAGAATTTGTAGATTTAGTTTATCATTAGCTTTCAATGTCTTTGATTACGGCACATACAGTAGGTATCAAAAAACTTGTTATAAAATATTATTTAAAAAATCATAAGCAAATAAAGAATCAAAATATATAGCAATTGGTCCACATAAATTTTCTGTTTTTTTTAGTAGTTGTATATTCAATTATATTTATTAAATTAGAATAAATGAAAATTATACAATCTATATTGAAAAAAAATATTAAATATAAAAAAACTTCCATGAATTCGTTATTCATAGTCGATGTGATTTTAATATATTTATTTGTCAAGTTGTGTTATTCGATGTTTTGGAAGTATCGTTATAATATTATATCAGCTTTCTCTGGCTTCTCAAAGGTGAACAAGTCCACTCTAAATGACCTCTCTTCTACTACTACAACTAGTACTACTATATTCAACATACATAGTACACCACGCATAACAGTCATTTAAATCTACATTTTTAATTTATTTCCCAACACTACTTTCAAGAGCATTTAACTGCAAAAGGAAAGATTACGAATATTTCTCTAGTGGTTTTTTTACCTGTTGTTCACTTATATGCCACTTATTTTAGATATTTGAAAGGCAGCAAACTGCTCTTAATATACAAAATTCAGCGTTAATCTTCTTTGGTAAACAAGTTATTTCTAGAAATAAAGGCCTCGCAAGCTCCGCGATATATTGATATAAATAACTAAATTTTTATTTTCCTTCATCTCTTTTTAATGTAAATTCAACTTGTTGGCGATTTAAGGTCTGGTTTTAATCAAAATGTATATATTTAAAACAATCCTACATGTTACGGCAAATGATGCCTATTTCAAGGAATATAAAATATAAATGTAGGATTGTTTTAAATATATACATTTTGAAGTAAAACCGGACCTTAAATCGCCAACAAATTGAATTTACCATAACATACAAAGGTCGCTAAATAATTATCTGTATATATATATATATATATATATATAATATATATATATATATATGTATATAAATAATTATTTCGTGACCCAAAAATGCATATATATATTTAAAACAATCTTACATGTTTCGGCAAGTGATGCCTTTCTCAAAGAATATAAAATATAAATTATATTTTATATTCTTCGAGAAAGACATCACTTGCCGAAACATTGTTTTAAATATATGCATTTTTGAGTAAAACCAGACCTTAAATCGCCAAGTATATATATATATATATATATATATATATATATATAGTTAAAATTTCCTTGAAATGCTGGATCAAATTACTCTCTCTATACTAGTATGTATATAATTTCGCTGTTAATAAAAACATAATTTGTGTCAATGTATCAAACAAAACGGTCACTCCTTGCATCTACGGCAACTCTAAAATACATAAACCTCATATTCCCTTGAGATCTATTGTCAACAGCATAAGCACAAATAGTAAATATCTGGTCAAATATCTTGCTGATATACTTAAAATATCCTTCAAACACTATAACACCTTCAGAGTTGTCGACTCTTTTCATTTTGCCGAAGCTATAAATGATTTTAGTACACCCAATGATCACGTTCTGGTGCCCTTTAACGTTGTTAGCCTGTTCACCAATAGCCCTACAAATTTAGTAGTCGAAAGTTTAAATAATATAACAATAAAGTTTAAATTGGTTACTTATTGAACCCGACAGCATATAGTGCTGTCGGGTTTTAAACCAGAATTTATAAATAATTATTATAAAAAAATTACCTTAGAAAATTGATGCATAAAAAAATTACTAATAATCTCAATACCAAAGAACGCACATCCACGTTTACTAATGATTACAATGGTCTAATGAAATACATTAAAATTAAATTAATTTGATTGTTATATTTTCTGGCCTGATTTTGTGTCCAGTTCTCGTATTTAATTTCATTTTAAACTGTTACATATATAATTATATTTTTTTTGCCACATCTGGTTTTTATATCTGTTATTCTCAAATTCAAAGAAGATGGATAGTATTTCTTTACGGTTGAAATACCTATATCGAAGATAGTAAAATTAGTGTATCAAAAAAGCTAGAAAATATAACAAAAACTCTTGTAGGTAATAAATATGTTCTATTTCTTTAATAATCACAATAACGTTTGGATTGTACAATTATTTGACAGCATCACTACTGGAATTAAAGATTGAGGGAGGAATGCACGGCTATTTTCATATGAAGGAGGATCAGTTACTAGAGTAGCAACTGTTTGAGAACCTCGATTTAAAGGGAAAGTTTTCATTGTACTGAAAATGCTACCGGGGTTAATTCTTTTCTAGATCAAGAAAAGTTTAATATTATGAAGAAAGTAGATCCTGAAAATAAAGAACAAATGCCTGTAATCGAAACAGACATTAGTCCCACTAAAAGTCACTTTGTTTATTTCGGATTTTTGCAAGAAAAAATAAGAGAAAGTAAAATCAATTACAGCCGATGTAATAATAACTATAGGGCAATACTTCGAAAGGCCAAATTAAAATCAGGACGTAGATCCTCTTTTATTTTGGATGGTAAATTTTAAGAAAAAAAGGTAAAAACATTTTTAATTTGGATTTTCTTTTAGGTAGCAGGAATGGAGATGAAACCCTTAAAACAATGTGCTAAGAAATATTTCTGTATTCGAGCGAGTTCAGAAGAAAGTGAGAGTGTACAGTACAGCTCGTTTAATAATAGAACAAAGGTGTGCAAGACTAAAATCGAAAAATCTGAATATAATATTGTTCCTAAATAAAAATATTAATAAGTAAACTAAGTATTTATTTTATTAAAATTACAGCCAACCTTTTTCTATTATGCATTATACCTATGTGTAATGACCAGAGACAGGACACATCGGGTTGAAATGAGGTCATCAATACGATGGACGATATAAATAGTCTACAACATCTGTAAGTACATCACGAAGTTATTGAATGCACTATTGATCTGGCTAGCGCGCACATCTGTTTTCATCGAAAATTGCCACGTTTTTTGTTGGATATTTACAGTTAAATTTCTGTTTTCATCAGCGTAGATAAGAGCAGGGTTTCATAATTTATTTTATTTATTAGTTTGTATTTTGTAAGATAAATGAAGTGCTGTGAGTTAGTTTCTTGTTTTCATAGTTTTAACTGTTAATTACATCGTAATTTTTATGATAGATCCTGTTTAATATCGTTTGATTGAATCTATTTCTCCCAATTATTTCAACGTAAGCGTGCATTGAATTTCATTCAGTTTCAATAATTTACGCATACATTTTTAGTTTTCATTTATTTAGATCTAGAGCATTGTCTAAGTTACGCTATCAGATATGATATGGAAGAACATCGAGAACGGCATCGTAAAACAATGGCGAGTTGGACTGACGGTCATACTGATTGTATGTTCATTGTCAGTGATTCCGAAATTTATTGCAAAAAAATTGGAACCTTTGGAATCTGACAATTTTAACGAAGAACTCTGTGAAACTTCTATGGCGGCTAATATTCCATTAAATAAACTTAACAATCCCACTTTAAAAATATTTCTCCAAAAATATTCTGGTCGAAATGTTCCTGATGAACCACCTTACGCAAATATTCTGTTTCTATGTGCTCCACGAAAGCAGTAGAACGCATTAGAATCCACATTTGGAATCAGTACCTATGGATAAGTGCCGATGAAACTGTCGATATATTAGGACGCTGTGTGGTGGTAAATGTTGTAGCTGGTGTACTACATCCAACTATTCCATATAACGCATATGTAATAGCAACAAAAATTATAAATACACTTGAAGCGGAAACAGTGGCTAAAACCATTTAGGAGAATATGCACCAAATGCTTCATTCGGACATCAGGTACAACGAAAAAATACTTTTATTTGTCAGTGACAGTGCTGCATATATATTAAAAACAGGCAGACTATTAAAGGAAACATACCCTAATATGCTGCATATTACTTGTGCAGCACATGTTCTCCACAGAATCTGTGAATATATCAGAGACATCTTTCCAGAAGTTGATAGACTTGTATCCGATTTTAAAAAAGTTTTCAGAGAAGCACCGTTGAGAGTAACTTTTTAAAGGCAGAAACTGCAATTTTTGTCCCTGCCTCCCTCTCCAGTAATAACTAAATGGGGACATGGTTGGAAGTTACTAGTTTTTATGCAGAGGATTTAGATAGTTTACAAAATTTCGTTACATGTTTAAATGACGATGCTCGGAGTATTTCTGAGTGCAAGGAACTAACACAAATTCCACATTTAAAAAATCTGTTGTACTTTCCTCAGGAACACTTTGGAAATTTGACAAAACTAATTGCTTATTTTTAAAATCGAAATATCAAATTAAAAGATGGATTAACCAAATTAGATGTGGCTATTAATAATTTGAAAAAGTGACTTCGCATGTGGCCTTCGGCAAAAGTTTGACGCAGTTTTTAATAGAAATCCAGATTTAATAACATTGCGGCAATTGTGTATGGGGACAATTCCGCAAAATCTAACTGGTAAATACGCTGAAATAAAAGAACATTTCCAGTATGCACCTATAACCAGTTGCGATGTAGAAAGTACGTTTTCTATTTACAAGGATAACAAAGAGAACAAATTTTACAGAAGAGAGCCTTGAGAAAGTATTGCTAGTAAATATTAATACTCCTTTACTCAACTTGAACTACAAAATGAACAAATAAAAATGTATTTCGAATTTTGTAGCCGTATATATACCTGTTTTCTTATTATAAGTATAATTATATACTTAAGAAAAGGTATATAACCCCTTACCACAATTATTAATCGTATCCTAAATACGTATTTCGACAACTAAGTTGTCATCATCAGTAGGTAAAACCACTAATCAAGGTGTCGCACATGGGGAAAATACTATCAAAAGTCTCCTAGGGAATACCAAAGATAAAGTTAATTTTAATTCGAAATCAGGTATAAGGGTTGAAACTTGCCAAAGCCATTAATAACCCCCGCGATCTTGATGACTAAGAAAGTATTCATATCGCTAAAAACAAACATAATTCTATGAACAGAGATAAAGCACCGATCCCCTTCACCTGTCTCTTTTCATTCTTAGAACCGTAAATAAAAAGGTCGTGGACGTTTCAAATTGGAGTATAAACACATGTGGGTGCCGTTTTCCTTAAAAGAGGTAATTTTTTGTCGATCCTTTCGTTCGATATATTTGCATGTTTAAGTTAGTGTATACGTGGACGCCGTGTAAAGTTGTTGCGTAAGCAGTCTACTAGCTTTACTGTGCCCCATGTGCGACACCTTGATTAGTGGTTTTACCTACTGAGGATGACAACTTTGTTGTCGAAAAACGTATTTAGGATACGATTAATAATTGTGGTAAGGGGTTATATACCTTTTTTTAAGTTTTTACTTAACCACAGTCTCCAAAGAAAGACCTTTTATAATTATATAAATAAAATTAAAAACTTTAAAAATACAAACGTTCAATAGTACGCTCGTGGGCGATGAGTAATCAACCTCTCGTGTCCGGTCTCTAGTAATGACAAAAGAAAAACCCGGTATAGGTATCAGGATATATAATAAGCTATCGGTTTCACTCTGGAATAAAAATACTGTAAGCTATTTAAATTAGAGACTAAGAAGTTCTTTACGAGAAATTTATTCCGTTGATGAATTTCTTAACTCCAATGTTTTGTGTAAATTTGTATTGTATTTATGCGCATTTTGTCAATGCCAACAATTATTATTATTATTATTGTATTATTATTAACACTGATGAAAATTCAATTTCTTTAAATTTAATAAATATGTTCGCATTGAATCATTCGGGACTTCTAGCTCACGAAACGTTCTTTTAAATTAGTCTCACGCATAAACTATACGCCAACTACAGAATTATATTTGTTTCAAGTTTACAGCATCCTGGAAGGAAATGGTTGGTCTTCATAAACGATACATATTTATGTTTAGATATTGCTGCAAAATATAACTTAAGCTATCAGACTATGTTTGCCAATCAAAACTAGGTGTGTAAAATAATAAAACACACGTGTAATGTAAATGTAATATAAATTGGTTTGCTGAGTGTTTACGCCATTTGTGAGAATAGTTGAACTTTTGAAAGCAAATATAAAGCATTCAAATCTCATATCCAATGTTTAAATAAAATCCTTAGGTTCGCATTAATTATAGACATAAACTAAGGTAAGCCAAAATTTATACTTTTGATAAATACATATATTATTATACAAACAACCCACGTGTTTCATGGAATACATGAAATACGACAAGTTTTAATAATTATTTTGTAAATACATATTGTTGAAGATGTAGTAACTAATTTACCTGCAACAAATATAGACTCTATTATGTTTTTAATCAAAATATACTTTTAAATAAGTTATTCTCTTTTAAATAAGTAACGTTCTCGGAAATTGGATATGTGTATCAAAACTTGAATAATTCAGCTACCAAAGACTTGAACTTCAAAACACTAAAAATATTTAAAAACATTATTATGTATCTGCTAATAAATGAAATATAATAACATTGAAAATATTGACGATGTTAGTAATTACCGGTGCACCTATATTTTCAAAAATATGGTTTTAGAAGTAATTATAAATTCAAAAATTTGATATTTGGAAATTTTGAGAACAAGTTTTATACTAATGCTAAATTTTTTTATTTAAAAAAGGCTTTTGATTGTACTAATCATTCAAATTTAATTAGTAAACTTAAGTATTATAAATTTTCGAAGAATAGTGTTACATTCTTGTGATCAGACAACTTATCAAATATAATTAAATATGAAGACTGTAGTAGTAGTATATGTTGAGCACTTGTGAAATTATTACACGATTAAACTTAAATAATACACAATAATACATAATGTATTATTTAAGTTTAATAATTAAGAATGTAGTTCCGTAAGTTTCTATCATTGGCCCATGCTTGCTTCTAATTTATGTAAACAATTTAGTAGATTGTGATAGAAATGTTATTCTATTTGCTGATGATTCCAGAGCAATAAATTACATTATATCTTTCTAAGGGTTCAGGTAAATTGCCTCCCAAATAAAGAGCAATTATTGCCTCCTACAATTTCCAGGTGACTGATATATATATATATATATATATATATATATATATATATATATATATATATATATATATGTGTGTAAATTGGGTCCTGGTTGATAAATAATAAAACAAAAATGTAGAATACAAATTATAAGAAAATATCTAATTTTAAGTTGTAAGATGTAACATAAACCTTAAATCTACCCATAATACTAGTGTTAATCTTTAATGCCACAATGAAAAGAGATACCTTTAATAAAATGTATTCTGGTTATTTCGTTTTTTGTATAAGACACGATAATTTTTGCGATGATTTTTTTACGATTTTTGACATTGATGTTATGAATTTTAGCAGTTAAATGCACACTCTGTAATTTAACATAAGTTTCTATTTGGAATTCTTTAAGCTTTTTTTATAAAAATAAAAAAATTGGATAAGCTTTGTAAAAGGAGTCGCTAAAATGTTTGCCGAACGATTCACAAGCATTGGTAGTGCGAGTAAGTTCCACTGAATTTTCAGCCCAAAGATATTGAGGAAATAAAAAATTCTCTGATACATAATTGTCTATTAAATAATTTGAATATTTTCCAAGTCCGGTGCAATAGATAGCAAATAAAATACAAAACAATCGCTGACTTCATCAGCTTTAAAAAAAAGTAAGGGCGAATGTCATTCGTAACCATTTTTCGATTTCAGAACTTTCATCCTTATATGAAGAAGTCAAGACGTATTCTTGGATTTTGCGATACGAAGATTGTGAGAGATGAAACCGGCATCCAATTATTTTCGCTAATTTGTTGAACAGCCTTGTGAATACCTTTTTCAAAATCAATTATAACTTCCAAAATGTCTACTTTGATAAAATTATTTTTATAGTTATCCGTTATCAAATTAAATAATTTTATATGTCTCCGTCCTCCGTCCGTTTATCAGACAACAACGAAAAAATTAATAGAATATAATGTCCGTTGTAATACACAAAAACAACTATTTGGTCAGCTTTACTGTTAATAAGTATAAAAGGTTCGCCTTTAGATGTTTCAATGGTGATCTCTTCCAGAATTCTAAAAGTATCTTCAATGCTCTTCGGCAATGTGGGCTGCTGTTTTCGGCGAGCATTGTAGAGATTTCTTCTAATACAAGCAACGTCAACCGTAGTAAACGTTGACGGTAGATTTTCTTATAGTACGCGCCATATAATTTTCGCAGGTTTTTCAGACACATCTTCGGTAGCTTTTCTTTTATAGGACGTGTTAACAATCTGACGGTGTAATTTTTCTATCTCAGTGTCATGGCTATGTTCCTTAACATGTTTTGTAACAAGTATATTGTTGTCCACTTCGCCCAGGGTAAGAAGACAAAATATGCACGTTTCCTTGTGCAAGTCCAACACTTTTCACCACTTTTTAAACACTTTTGGAAACCATATTTATTTATACTTGCTTAAAAGTAATAACTGTCTACCACTTTTACTAAAAATGATACTAGGATTCATGTTCAGAAAACGTTAAAGGTTAAGACCAATTCAATTGGTTAAGACCAATTGAATTTAGAAATATAACAAGTAAATATTCTTTATAAACATGCTATCTTATATACATAAATAGACCAATATAAGGTGAGCAATAATTAACGGATATCATTAAGACTAATTTCTACGAAAAGGTATTAACAAAAATATTTTTTAGTAAATTACAAATAATCCATCCTAGAGGATTACAAAAGTTTTGGAGGCAGTTCACCTATTTATGAGACCAATTAACTCCGACCCTTTATTCTATGTGGGCAGACCCCTTTTTTTCCAAGACGTTAGAACAAATGTTGATAATATGAGAAGTAATATTGGAAATTGGTTTCTAACAAATAATCTTAATATGCATAAAGTAAAATCACAAACACACTTATTTACCCTACGACCATTCAAACCCATAAAATTTGAAGCTATATTATTAGATCCTTTATCTACATGGAAGAGTCATATTGACACCTTGTGTAGGAAGTAATCATTTGTAATCTACTGCTAAGACAGTTAAGTATTAAATTATTATCAATTCAATTTATTGTGATAATTTACAGGCAGACTTTGCTGTTTTAATTCAATTATGGCCAAATTCTAAATTTTGGGCACTCTTTCCATATGTATAAAGTTTTCAAAACACAACGCGAGCATATAAGATTATTAGCTCGAGTTGGCTACAGAGCAAAATACTTGCCACTCCATGTGCGTATATTTTTTGTTAAAGTTAATTCTGAAAAATATTGTCTTAATTCCAATATTCATGATTTTCAGGCAATGTAAAAATCTTAAATAAAATTTCTTTAAACTAAACAAAAGCAAAGATGGCATAAACTATTATGCAGTAAAATGTTTCAATTGTATTACTTACTATAATCATAATTTTATTTAAAAATATTTTGAAGAAATATCTTATTGATAAAGCCTTTTATTCTGTGGATGAATTTGTAATTAACGATTTCAAAGATATATGACGGTTATTAAAGCGCATCTAATGTGTTCAGATACAAACACTTTTTTTTAATGGTTTAAGCGCTATATTATATAGTTATATTTAGTATTAATAAAGATTATTATTCCTGCTATAATATTTTGTAAACAACGATTGCTTATTATAAATGAAGGCAGGTGTAATAAAAAGTATATTGGTACAGTAATAAAATTCTTCAAAGAGAATTTAAAATTTATCTTATATCAAATTGATACTTCTTGGAAATATATCACAAAGTAAATATAAAGAAACTGTTTAAAATAAGTAAAATAGGAATATTAAAACAATATGCTTGTTTTTTTTTTGAAATGCTGAAATGAAAAGAATTGTCTGCAGAAACGGAAACAAATACGCAACGTGTAACAAATCCTAAAAAATAATACGATACTATCCAAATTATAGAAATACTATGTCATAGTTATTTGGAAGGCCAGAAAGAAGATTACCCTTACTTTAATGGAATAATCAATCTCCCGATATCAATACCATTGATCATCTTGTCCTATATCTAGAGAATAAAATAATAAAAGTACTTGTTCGCTTACAAAAATTCTAAATTAGAATCTTGGAAAACTAATGTTACAAGCTTGTGAATTTTGAATCTTAACCAATTAGAAAAAATAAACCCAGATATCTTGAAAAGAAGTATTTATTTATTGGAAATAAGAGAAGCAATCCGAGATTACTGATCTTGTTCGGAAACTCAATTATTACTAGTGTATGACATCAATAAGATGGCTTGCAAATGCGTTAAGTATGAGAAATTTCAGAGTATCTAAGATGCTGTTCAGAAAAAGTGACAAGGGGAAGAGAAACAGAAACATGGTTAAAAGTAGTAAGTGCACATTTAAGAATATTTAATGATAGTAGCTGGAAGGAAAGACTAATTGAAAGAAGAATATTTCAAAATTTACTGTTATTTCAGTATATGACTAAGTATTTAAATCTTTCATTCGCCTATATATTTTACGAAACGATAACATTCATAATTATCATATCCGATCGTCTAGATGACTGCAAGAATTTGATTAACAGATATGAATCTCTATTTTTGTAAATTTTGTAAGAGTTTAGCATCAAAGTCTAGAAAAATTTAGATTTTACAATTTTTAAAATTATACATTTATATATGCACTATTGCACAGTAAATTACTTATTACTTAATCAATTCACAATATACTCTTATATATATTAGTATCGAAACATAATTTTACAATTTGCACCTCAAGAGTAGTGTAAAACGGAAAGATGAAACATTATCCTTTAATATGTGCTATAAAATTATCTACTTGATTCATACGTGCTTTAATAACTATAAAAATAATACGTGCATTTGTTTGACACAACTAAAATGTGAACATCAATGGGAATTTACAATTTGGTTGCAAAGTAAATTATTTCTATATACTTTTTTAATGATTAGTTGTTATACTTTAACAAGTCCTATAATAAAAAAAATATTCGCTGGCTTATAATTATAATTAGCACGCTTGTGTAAATTAAAAGAATACGAATCGAATATAAGTGTGTCCGTATATTGTCGACGATTTGTCAGTAGAAACACCAACGGACACGCTTGTTTCATTGTAATATCTCTTATGGTAAGTTGCAGTATCCGCATTTATGGTAACGCGCCAAGCTGTCTGTGTTGGTTTGACCTATTGCAAGATACGTATGCTTTCAATATAACAAACACATATACAAGGCACGCACATCGAAGCACATATTCACACACAAACATATAGTCACTTAGAACACTGTCAAAGGCTTTTATAAGCTACATCATAATCCTTAAGATTGTAAAAGAGCAATAATAGCTGTTTGTGCAAAAATTACAAGATATAAAAGGTGGAAAGTATTGAAAGAAGACCGCCCACTGTTTTAATATGTATGTAATAGATGTAAACACAGTATTTTATTACATAAACTAATAACCTTTTTAGAAAATTAAAGGGCTTAATAAAGGCAACTTTATTGCTCAAATATATTATTATGTTTCAAATATTTTGGTGTGTATGTAATAGTATGTATATTATTGAACAAAATATTTAAGTAGAGTATATGAAATAATAGCGAAATACTATTTATTTTTATCACAGTTAAACAAATGGAAAATAATTCAAAGCGGTTAGATTATTTTAATTAACAAATAAACACGTGAGAAACACTGGAATGAACATGTATGTTTCTACGACATTTGACACAAACAATAACTTTTCGCTTAAATATTTAGAACGGAAACTCACCACAGGAAAACGAAATTATTAGCGTCGATATAGTACGATTTAGTACCAATTAGTATCAATTAATAATGATACGGTGTTTGTGTACATCGCGAATATTTCACATAGTCCAAAACAATATTAATAAATGCACATTGCACAAATTTCACCATGTAAGTACGGGTGGGTACCTTTGGACGACGCACTTGTTGGCACTGTAAAACACAAAACTGCAGATTCTAACTGAGGCCCAATGATTATGGTCACCTTCTTCTTACCTGGAACCTTCTTGAGGTGTGTGGGGTCCGGTCTCCGCCAATAGCAGACCAGGATAGTCCCTGACACGTGCTAGACTCGGTAACAATGCCTACGAGTACGTATTTGTAGGGCCATTGTGTTTTTCAAGTGGCTTTTTACGGTACTTTTACCACAATTTGAATGCTCTTCGCCTTGTTAGATCCCGAATATGTATAAAGTGACAAGTGAACTAGACGATGACGTATTCTTACTAATCGTTCTGTCCTAAATTGTATCTTTGTACGACTTAATACTTAATATTTAATATGTTTGGATGTATTTTTGATTATTATATCAATACTTTCTTCTGGTTACTATAAATTTTATGAATATATTCACCATTTTTTTATTCAAAGTTCGATATTATAAAAATTTAATTTTTTTAAAGCAATATATGTTGTAAGAATTAGTTTTTAACAAAATTTTATATACTGGCCATATACATTAAATAATGAACACATATCAATACAAAGTGCGATTAATAGTCAAGCCTTCTATCATTAATTTTATACACTGGATAAAAGGATGAAAACCGCTATGTATACAGTGTGAAAATTTAACAACAAAAATAAGATTAAGTTCAAATGACTGAAATTATTTCAAAAACTAGAACTAATAACGGATATCTGTGCCTCTAGCTTAATCTTGGCTTATCAAGTGTCATTCCTTGGCAACAAATATTTCCGTCTGTCTTAAGCGGTTCTAAATATATTCTGTTTTATATCTAAACTTTTTGCTGAGAACTATAAAATACGTAATATATATATATATATATATATATATATATATATATATATATATATATTTATTTGCATATTTAGAGGAATTTCGATATCTTTAACGTAGTAAACATTGCAGTAGAATTGTACAAAGTGTTGTTCTATTCCAACAATAAAGACGAGAAATTATGTCTTATAATTATTATTTTGTGTTTATTTATACGTTTACAAAATTTTATATTTAACTTCGAGCAGATATAACTGCATTGATTTTTACTTTACTAAATACTAAGGAGAAAGGCTCAGATGTATAACATCCAGTTGACCTATTTATTGTTTTACCAAATTTTTACAAAAACAGAAAATAATGTCTTAGCTCTAACAAAAAGGCAAGTCCTATAGCAAAACCTGATACTCCTCCGCATAAGCTAATGTTGTGAATCTGATGGGATAAAGAAGGACTTCGTCTACTATGAATTGCTTCAGAGGAATGAAACTATCACTACTGAGATTTGCTGTCAATAACTTCGTCAGCTTGAAGCTGCAATTCAAGAAAAAAAGACCGAGAGACATCATTAAATCATTTTGTCTCGCGCTCATACTAACGCTGCAAAACTAACTATTCAAGAACTCGGTTGGGAGGTTTCTGCACATTCGCCTTATTCTCCTGATCTAACTCTATCGGTCTCCATCGACCAAACTTTGAGGAATCTCCTTTAATAACGATGTCGTCCTTCAAAATTGGCTTGACAACTTCTTTACTTCCAAACCACCGGATTTCTTCAGGCGTTGAATCGAAAAATTTTCAGATCATTAAAAAGAAACGTAAATAATGAAGGAGAGTATATTTTTCATTAGTTCATGTACTTTGTTTGAAAAAAAAAAATTATTTTTTACTAAAGCGAAACGCTAGGAACTTATGTATCAACTTAATACATTTAGAGGTATTGTAGATTATAATAGTTCATTTCCCTTTTCTTTTTCCTATTTTGAAATCGTCATCACACTAATTACTAATATTTTTATTAAAATTTAATATATTTAGACTATACCGATATTTAATTATTAGTGGGATTCTAAAATTCTGTTTTATTATTGAACTTAAACTTTTTAATATTAATCACAGGAGTATTTGGAAGAATTTATAATACTCAACGAAATCTGATAATATATAATTAACAAACTAGATGTTTTAGATATTTTACCGATTTCATTTGTTCTTTTAGAGAAAGTAGTATCAGTAGCGTCACTATCACTGTTTATCAAATTCCTGCTATATTACACTCAAATAATACTATACAAGAAGAATTTATGTTGCTTAATGAATAGTATTAAACATTCTTTGAATTTAGGTTAAACAATATATTTCAATCCCGTCACCGAGTTAGAAATATATACTTCAACTACGTAAATTTACTCTAACATGTCTTTAAAGATTTTGATCAACAGCATATTTCAAACATATATACTGTTTTTCTCGATGGCATTGATTATTTATTTTGTATTACGTTACAACAGCCTAGGTCTACCCAAGTTCTCCAAAGTTTATAAGTTCACTCCCAACCATCTTCTAAGATTAGATTAGAAGATTAAAATATGTACCTAATAAAATAAGTGTTTTGGAATTATGAAACAGGACTTGTGTGTATATACATACATATGAAGGGTACATGGAAAAACAATCTAAGTCACACTAAAACGCAAAATGGGTTATACGAGGCATGTTTTTTAAGTAAGTACCGTTTTGAAATTAAAAAAAGACGTGCAAAGATATCTCAATAATTTTATTTTTACATGAAAGCCTGAACCTTAATCTACTTTTCTACATAATTTCCTTCAATATTGAGGCACTTGTCATAACGTTGTACCAGTTTATGAATACCCTCATCATAGAAGTCTGCCGCCTGACTTGTTAACCACTGCATCATAACTGTTTTGACTTCGTCATCGTCTTGAAGACGCTGGCCGCCCAGGTGATTCTTCAAGTGCAGGAACATATGGTAGTCACTGGGCGCCAGATCAGGGCTGTACGGAGGATGATCTAGAGTTTCCCATTTAAAAGATGTTATGAGATCTTTGCTCTGATTAGCCACATTCGGACGGGCATTGTCATGCAGCAAAACGATGCCCTTGCTCAACTTGCCTCGTTTTTTGTTCTGGATTGAACGGCGCAGATTTTTCAAGATCTCACAATAAGCTGCTGCATTGATTGTCTCATTACGAGGCAGAAATTCCACAAGCAATACTCCTTGTCTGTCCCAAAAAACTGTGCACATGATTTTCCGGGCAGACATTGTTTGCTTAAACTTCACTTTTCCGGGTGAATCTGAATGCCGCCATTCCATGGACTGTTGCTTTGATTCAGGTGTGACGTAGGCCACCCATGTTTCATCGCCCGTAACAATTTGGCTTAAGAAATCATCACCGTCGTTGCGGTACCGCTCAAGGAAAGTCAATGCACTGCCTAAACGTTTGGTTTTGTGCACATCCGTCAACATTTTCGGTACCCAACGTGAGCACAATTTTCGGTAATTCAAGCGCTCGCTCAGAATGCCATACAAAACACTACGTGAAACATTAGGAAAGCCATCACACAAGGAGGACATCGTAAAGCGTCTGTTTTCTCTCACCTTATTGTCCACTTCCTGCACCAAACTTTCATTAACGACCGAAGGACGCCCACTCCGTTGTTCATCATGCACATTTGTGCGGCCATCTTTAAATGCTCTCACCCACTTTCTTACCATTACATCACTCATAATGTTTTGTCCGTAAACTGCACAAATCTCACGATGGATATCGATCAGTTTTAGGTCTTTAGCACTAAGAAATCTTATAACAGCCCGTACTTCACAGTCGGCGGGACTCACGATTATCGGAGGCATCTTAAACACTCAGTAAACAACGTAAACAAGGTAGAATCAGACTGTAATGGCGTCAGTGCGTAGGCAAGAGATGTAGGTCCCGGTGCGCATACGCAGAAGGCCGACCGCGGCGCTGCGGTCGCGGTGTGGAAAAACGGTACTTACTTAAAAAACATGCCTCGTATATAGTTACACATAGTTTTGAACTTGCTCTTTCACATGGTGACTCTAAATGTACGAAAACCAGATCTAAGTCAACTAAAACCGCGTAGATATAATTGCCGTTGTATTGAAAAACGATCTGAGTTCAGGATATCTTAGGGAAAGGGAAAATTCTTGTCGTGATAAAAGAGTTACCCATCAAAATCGACCTCATGGCAAGCAGTAAACGTTATTCATGAGTTTCAACAGTTTCAAAAGAAGAAAATCACACTACTGTTTGAAAAATACAAGAAGATTATATCTTCCTGATACTTTAAATATAAAAAATGTACTGAATGCACGTTGAAAAAATATCCCTCGGAAAACTGAGTTACGAAACGTATAGAAATATTTTTCTCAAAGACTTTAATATTGGATTTGGTTATCCAAAGTGTACCTGTGATGCCTCAAAAATTAAAATAATATCGTTGGAAACTCAAATAAAAAATACTGGGCCATTAGAAACGGAAAAACAAGCTAAGTTAAACAAGGATCTGAAACAGGTTGAAACGGAAGACAAGCTGCATTAGTTGAAAGCTCAAGCATTTTATAATAGAAAACGGATAGAAAAGAAACATTCTAGAAAACGCAAGGACTGCGAAGCTGTAACAATGGATTTTAGCAAAAACTTGCCAACTCCAAACATAACTACAAATGATGTTTATTTCAAACGGTAACTTACTTTCAACAGTTTTAATGTCCATGTTTTTATCCACAAATCATTCAATTTTGTGTACTTTTTTACATTACCTAATTCATGCGAAAACATATTCTAAAGTATTCGTGTCATTTTTACTATTAGAAGGCACTTTTATCTTGAGTGCGACAAGAACTTTGGATTGATAAATCGAAAATCAACAGTAGAGATTCCTGTTCAATAGGTTGAAGTATTTAAGACATAATGATCTATACCGACTTATTTTGATGTATACGACTGCAAGCAAGATGTTCTTTATAATTGGCCGCGGTCCGGTTTGCAATCGTATTACGAAAAACTTCCATTTTTTGATAACAATAATTGCAGTGAAGACGAATTTAATGTAAGTAAAATTTTATGTAAGAAAAATAAGGTTAGAGGGTAAGGATAAGCATGGCAATAAACAGTTAAACAAAAAAAAAATTGCTAAAAGTAACTCATTTTTACATGTTACTTAATTTTTTTCAAATGGAGTGAAAAAAGCTGGGAACTAGGTTCACTTTTACTTACATATTTTTGAATACGTGGAGGTTTTATTTTTTTCTATAATACAACAAACATTTTAATTGTTAATTTTATAATCATTATTAGCCTTATAATAAAGAATAGTTTACTTGAAATCGTTTCTTCTGTAAAGAAGAGACGATAGGAAGTGTAAACTTCCTACTTTCGATTTTACATGGTCGTGAGTTTTCAACTTAATTTTACTCAGAATAATAAAATTGCGACTTAGATCGTTTTTCCCGTGTACCCTTCATATATATATATATATATATATATATATATATATATATATATATATATATATATATATATATATATATATATATATAAACCAGCCCTTTAATCGCCGACTGATTGAATTTACTACATATATATATATATATATATATATATATATATATATATACCGTATGAACGCCGGGGAGTGATTGATCTACCACAATGTAGTAAGACGAAGACGAATAGCGAGTTTATGTGGTTAGGGTTGAGAGAGTATATTCAATCTGTTCTACTGTCTAACTGTACGGGCGTTCCATTTCTTTATCCAACACATTCTACATACGATCTAAGTACGAATCAAATAATCTCTCTCTAACACATTGAATATTCCTATCAGTCGCTCATTGTGTTCAAGCAAGGCGAATATACTTGCAGTTGGCCAGTCATTACTTATATATCCATCGATCGCACGACGTTGTGCACACGGTATGTATGTTATATTTAGAGATAGACTTATATTTAGTATTAAGATAACTTGAGTGATAATTTTTTACGCTTAATTTTTTACGTATTAAACGTTGTTATTTAAAACTTCAATTTTATTCAAGAATTATAACTCGATACATTACTTTCATCGTCAAGAAGCAATATATTTCATTGGAATAGTAAAATAAATTCTTGTACCTATTATTTTATTTATTTTAGACCTCAGTATTCACTACTATATACTGTATGACAAAAAAAAACAAATCACCATGTAAACGTCTTTATTTTTTAACCATATTTTATACAGATGTTTATGATGTTGAGAGTAATGAATGATAAAAAAACAGGTAAAAAGCAATAAATAACGTTTTTTTGCCAATCTCCAACGAAAAAAATCGTTTTTGTTCTGCTTATTTTTAATCGGTTTAATTTTGTTTTCTCATTTGTTATAGTCTATATCTGTCATTTAGTGTATTGAATGCCAAGAGTTCGACGACAACCGCTTAGCTGCCGATAATTCGTATCGGCAGCTAAGTGATTTTGAAAGGATCGCATCATTAGACAACGTATGGCAGGTATCGCATTTCGTGAAATCGCTAGGCGGATGCAAAGAAATGTCGCTACAGTTATTAGTTGTTGGAGAGATTGGTCTGAAGAAGGGTAGCAACATCGTAGAAGAGGTTCTGGACGGCATAGAAGAACCGCTTAACGAGAAGATAGGAGGCTGAGATTGCTAGCCGTTAGGAATCGGTTTAGTATCTCAAGATCTGTAGGAAATGTTTTTTCGGCAGAAATAATTCACAAAATAACAATGCGTGCGTAATATATCGCCGTATTTGTTCGTTTGGATTGATTTCCTATTGTCCAAGATTAATACTGCCTCTCACTAATCAGCATCGTACCCTTAGATTAAATTAGATTAAAATGGTAGAATGTACGAGCAGATTGGAATGAAGAGTGGAACAGTATCGTGTTTGCTGACGAATCTCGCTTCTATTTGTGGGCCCATGATGGTCGTAGACGAGTTAGACGTCGAAGAGGAGAAAGACAGTTTTTGGATTTTGCCGTAGAACGTGAGACAGCACTTACTAGAGTATTGATGGTATGGGATGGAATTAGCATATGACTCCTTTAGTCCTTCTTCAAATTTTTCTTCGTGGACATTTAAATTCTCAAATGTATATTCACGAAGTTTTGGAACCAATTGCTTTACCAATATTACCAAGGGCTAAATAATGCCACATTCCAGCAAGACAATGCCCGTCCTCATGTAGCAGTAATTACGTTACGATTCCTACAAGAGGTGAACATCAATATTCTTCATTAGCCTGCATGATCGCTAGATCTGTCGCCCATAGAACATGTCTGGGAAATGATGAGCCGCAGGCTTGGTTGTTATTTAACCCCCCTATGAACATACCGCAGGTACGTGATGCCCTACAAGATGCTTGGAATGAGCTTCCACAGGAGTCCATAGATCACCTAATTAGAAGCATGCTCAGGCGAATAATATATTTGGTTACGTGAAGCGTCAACTAATTATTGAATTTTCCTTATAAGTGCGATTTATTCAATAAAAAATTAATCATTTGTTATTCTCAACACTAAGTATCTGTGAAAAGTTTGGTAAAACAATAAATACATTTACAGGGTGATGCGTTTTTCTTGTCATACAGTAAAAGTTTCAAATAATTATGATAAAGTCAACGGAAAACATTTTTTCAAATCGTTAATATTTCAATACTTACTTCAATTCTTACTATTAAATCATTAAATTGGGTGATAAAATTCGTTGAATTAATTTTCTAATACTATTTTTGTTTATATTTATGGTCTTCGATCCTTTAAGAATCCAGTATTCCTAGTGTGTAACTAGTGTCATGACTTTTTTATCTGTTCTTTATATTCGAACATCTGTTAGTATTTCAAAGATATATAAGTTCAATCAGTGGCGGCTCTTTAATGAGAGCAAGTGAGCAATTGCACCCTCTGAAATTATGAAACAAAACAAACCAAGCGGCGACTAACTGCGAAAGTATTTATTTATTATGTATATTATGTATTCATAGTTATTGACGAGGAACGTGGCACGCTAACAACGTACATACACCGATCGTCATCACAGATATACTGAATAAAGCCCAACTGTTGCTCTGTTAAGGCATTAACATTACATTGATGGTTGGGAGAACTGTATTTTGCCGTTCTTCAATGTCGTATAATACATAGCGTTGGAGCATCTGAACCAGACTGCTCTCGGGCGTTGTTACAATGAATTCTGTGTCTTTTTTAGAGAACAATGCGTTTTCGCGGTTAACGTATAAACGGCCGATGACTCAATTATGTTTAGAAAATAAACAGTCTGTTAAAAGTAAAGACTTTATAAGAAAATTCAAAATGAATATTTATCAGAAAAATGACTGAATTTGTGGGTGTGAAATTAAAAATACTTTGTTTTGTTTTCCGTGTCTTTTGTTTGGTGGTGAACAGTCTTGGTTAAAGAACGGAATAAGAGACTTTTAATTCATCTTAGTGCTAAAATTAATAAATTTAATAATAAATTGCATTAGATTTTGTGGCACGTTTGAACTGGCACTTCGGGGTCATGATGAACAGCAAACGTCGAATAACAAGGAATTTTTCTGGAATTGATAAATATTGCGGCAGAATTGGATAAATCGCTCAGAGATCACATTGAAGCAGCACTGGTTTTTAAGGGATTATCAAAAGCGATACAGAATGAGCTGCTTGATGCAATGTTGAACGTGTATCATGAACAAGTTGCCAGTGAAATTAAAGCAACCGACTTCATATCTGTGAAAGCTGATGAAACCACAGATGTGTCTAATCAGTTTCAGTTGGTGGTTATTTTAAGATATATTGTGAACGCGAGACCGGTCGAAAGATTTTGTAAATTTTTTCTGCCTAGTGGACATGATGCTAATTCTTTATCTGCCTCCATCCTTAACGAAATTAGTTTGCTCGTTGATGACCCAGAAAAACTGATTTCACAGAGCTATGATGGGGCAGCGTGGTGCTATTAACGGCGTGCAAAGACATGTCCGAGACCAGTATCCAAGGGCTAATTTTGTACATTGTTATGCACATCAGACAAATCTAATTATGTCACATGCTACATCGAGCAGTAGTAATTGCAGAATTATTTTGCCAATCTGACGGGATTATGTACATTTTTCTCCACTTCACCACAACGAGCTTCAAGACTGGAAGAATTCCTTCAGAGAAAAAGCTTACCTCGTTCTTCAAAAATAAGATGGAACTTCAATTCTAAGACAGTGAATACAATATATGAGCACCGAGAAGAAATAATTGAAGCTCTAGAACAAATCAAGGGAGAAGCTAGTTTACAAACTACCATTCATCAAGGTAGTGCCAATTTGCGAATTTTAGAGGAGGAAAATTTTATCTATTGGTTAACTTTCTTTCATAAAATTATGCCACATGTGGACATATTGTTTAATCAATTACAAAATGTCAATACAGATGCATTAAAAATCAAGAATTATTTAGATAATTTTGAACGCGCTATTGGAAAAATTCGAACCGAAATCGCTGACACAGATAATCAGTTGGTTAAACAAAATGACCCAGAACTGAATCCTCGAACATCAATGCGGCGAAGAGTAGCTGATGGTAGCCAAAGAAGGAGGGAAACTATTGAAGTGTGCGATATTATTTTGCTAGAAATAGATTTCGGTATACAGGGCCCCTAATATTAGCAAACTTAATTTCTTTTAAACAGTTCTCCTCTTTTCAAAAAAAAATTCCGGAGGCTTGCCTTAAAGAAGCAGTAAAATTTTATCCATGCCTCAATGAAAGCAGACTACGAACTGGATTAAGCGTTCTATATTCTAGAGAAGAATTTAGGCAAAATATAGAAGTCGGTGCTGTAGGTCTGCTAGGTCTTCGGCTGGATGGACTAAGCGACACCTTTAATGAAGTTGTTACGCTTTTAAAAATTGTCATTACAATCCCAATGACAACGTCCGAAGCGGAATGACAGTTTTCACGGCTGAAGAGAATAAAAACTTTCCTGAGAAATACAATGAAAGAAGAGAGATTAAATGCCCTTACTATGTTATCTTGTGAAAAAGAATGTATAAATGATTTCCCAAACTTTAATGAAAAAGTGATAGAACTGTTCTGCAAGTCAAAGACACGTAAAATGGACTTCGTTTATCGTCAGATGTAATTAAACTGCGTAGTGTAATATTTACTGTTCCTTCAAAACAAACACTACAATGAACAGTACCTGTCTGGAACAGTACGTCGGTGAAATTTATAAGGATTGGGTAAGCGTTGTTGTATTACACTTTTTAATTTTCAAATTATGCACTCCCTATGTGAACCACCCCGAGCCGCCACTGAGTTCAATATACATTCGTTGTACACAATTCTAGGAAATTAATTATCGAAGTTTATCGGTGAAAAGTCCACAATGTCTTTTGTATAAAAGTAGTGGGCTAGAAAAATAACATATCGTAAAATTTCAAGAAAACACGTACAAACCAATTTCGCAATTAAGAAGATGTTCGGTAAACGTAAGTAATGCATGAAACCACAAAAGACGTGAAAATAAAGGTAGATCTAGAAAAACGACTAATGAAACAAATTTCTACATAGTAAACTTTTCCATCTCCTACGAAAACTTTGAAAGGAAGAGTTGTAAATAATAATTTAGACACAATTTAGACGGCGACTGTCATAAAATTATTTCCACAGTAGATTTGCGAGAAGAGTTTTTTTTATTAAGCAAAAAGCAACATCGAGTTGAATACGTAAAATCATATTAATTGAACTGTATAGAATAAGAAGTATACTTTAAGGCGATAGCTTCGTCGCCTCAAAGTATGTTTCTCCATTTGGAAATTAAATTTGGTTAAATTTAATTTATTTGGTCCATGTGGAAGGACTTACTTTCGTTGGAATGGCTGTTAAACATAGAAGCGACAATATTTTAATGTAGACATAGACTTATACCTGATCAACCTGATACAATGCTTGGACAGATTTTTAGTGATATTTTTTCCAATGCTATGCTTTCTTATTCTGGTGAAAAATGTATATTATTTGACTATTTCAAAAGCATAAAGATCTTAAAATACCTGGACACTTAAAAAATTCAAACATGAGTTTCGAATTATTCAGCACAAACTTTGAAAATGTGCGAACGGTTAACTGTGTGACAACAAAAATAAAAATAAAGAGACATTGTGAGATGTAGTTAGAGAAAGTTGGTATGCTATATTTGCATGTCATTCAATACTTAAAATAAGCAAAGCTTTATGTAGCAGTAAAAATGACGTCATATTTCTTGTGAGGGAAGGGGGGATATTTCTTTATAGAAATTATGTTGTCCTGACCAAAATTACATTGTATTTTTTCCCTATCATAGAATAATATTTTCAGTTTTGATTCAGTAAATTGTATCAATTTGAAGTTAATATAATAGCTTTTTCATAAAACAGCCGTCATAATTATTTTCGGCAATCAGATTCGTTGGCTCTATGTGGTGTTTTTTTTGCTCCATTTATGCTATTTATCATAGTAGAAACACCATAGCTTCGTCTGATAATTCTATAATTTCTATTCGAAGGTCTGACAGTACCAAATTTTCAACAATAACGAGGTTTTTGACAGTCAAAATTTATACACGACAACCGGGTCTTACATCTGCAAGAAGTGTTTTGCCCAATACAAAGTCTTTTTGATTGCCCTTTTATATAAATATAGAATTTAATTACCGCTTTAGGCACAATTTTTAGAATTTCCTTGATTTTTATTCCACTAACGCATTCACTTACGATGGTTTGATATAAAGCTATCATATTCAAAACTTTGCTCGGTACGAGGGCTGTTGGGAATATTTCTGGAAACGATGTAGAAAACACATAAAATTTAGTAACGACACTATTGTTTTTCAAAGTATTTGTTTTTGATATACATTTTTTACATACGCTTGAACTAACTGGTGTCGAAAGATTCCGGACCCTTGTCCGGAATCTTTCGACACCAGTTTAAGGTGACGAAAATCGCTAACTACGCAATTTTATTTTTGTTGTTTGAATATGGGCAATGTGTAATTAATCCAGCATTTTTCTTGACTAAAAAATTAATGGTCTGGAGAGCTGGCATTGTCTTGATGAAGCATTTTGTTCCTTCTGCTCTCGTACTTCAATCAAATTCGTTCCTGAGAGTGGAGCGTCCACTCCCAGGGACGCATTCCAGTGCGTTCACAAAATTTGGCGAAGCAACTGTAAACACTAGTCTTGGATTGTGTTTCGTCCCCGATAGTAAAAAAAATTGGTTGTTGCTTTGTTTTGGCATCAAACCACATTAAAAGCCATAAAATTACTTATGGCTCGAAAACTTTTCAAAAGTTCCATTTTTACACAAAACTACTTTAGATAGATTATTAAAGGGTATTAGAATCTTGCCATTCATATATTTTTTAGAATGTGATGAGAATTTTTTATTTGCATAAAATCGGACGTACTGTTTGCTTAAGGTTTCTCATGATATTTCTTTATAATAACATGAAACCATTGATATTTCGGACGCTAATAATTTTTTAATTTCAATAAAAATCTCATTTTGTAAAAAGGTGTATAAATATACAAGTTATTGTTTTATGATTTGACAATAGAGCTATAGGTATATGTAATTTTTTTTTAGTGTTTTAGTAACTTTTAGTAAGTAAATTATCGAGTTTGGTAAACTTTTAACCCATTAATAAGAATAAAATTTCCAGAAATCTTAAGCTTGTGAAATGAAAACAAATTATAATAAGCGATATGATTTATGAAACTATGAAGGAATTTTTAGACAAGGTTGTTGAATAAATAGCTCGTTATAAAAAGCTCATTTTTATACCTATATAATAAATATGTAAACGTGATAAAAAAGCATGATATATACATATACATATGAACATATATAAAATGACATATCCTATTTCAAATGTAAAGTTATGTTCAATAGAGATGGAATTATATTAATACAAAATGCGTATGTGGGTTTCGCTTGTATATATCGTTCAGTATATCAATGCACATGTTACATAATTAAAAACATTTAAATAAATGAAATGAACATTAGATATAGAAACAACAAATACATATATGTATACATATACATAACAAGTGTTCCAAATTGACTGTCGATTTAAATTTCATAACGGGTGTTTAACTTCGTTCGTCTCAGCGTTGCGGCTTATTAAAAGATAAAAATGGGTTAACAAGGTATTAAAGGCATCCAGTTAGTTTAGTTTGAGTTTGTTTTTCTCGCATAATATATTCAATTTGAAATGTATAAACAGTGATTGATGTCTGTATATGTAGGCATGGTGTATATTTTTTTTAATTATAAAGCAAATATATTTGGAAAGTTCAAAAATCTGTAAAAGAGGTCTTGCTTAGGAATAATATGATTACTATTTTTAGTTTGTGATAACTACATTTTTCTGAGAATTAATGTTAAATTTGGGTTTATAAATATAAATTAATAATCAATAGTACTAGAACTAATTGTGTAATTGTAAATTAGTTTTAAGCTTTTAAAGAATCTTTCACATTTGATGGTAATATTATTGCCAAAAGCGAAATAAATTTCCTGACTTTAAAATTCTTTTCTACTATTTACTTCTATTTATTCTCGATATTTCTTAGAACAATCTATTTATAAATAAATTTTTGTAATATTTATGGCATTTTATTTCTTACCTTGCATTGTGTAATCAATTTTATTAAATTTCTGAAACCCAAATGTTAAAAGATGTTTTTATATTCTGACTAATCACAACGTAATTATATTGTTGAGCAGAGTAATTTTCTCGAATATAACTCGAAAAATCCAAATTTCAACTAATAAAATATTCACTGAAATGGATGTCTTGAATTTTGCAATATTTTTGTTTCATTCAAAGTTTTGTGTTGTGTATGAAATTCGACAGATTGTAATCCTCAGGAATTTAGATATGATAAGAAAATTTTATGAAAATAGTTGACGAATTGGATGGAATTTTCGATCGATACAAAGACTAATATAACTTCTAATAACTTCTATATTTGCATTATTTTGCATTGCATTTCTATACTTCTATATTTTCATTTTCCTAACTTTATTACAAAGTAGTAATTTGTACTTGCAGATAGTAGATAAATTCGACATAGTATTATTGGAATCGAGAATTTACGAGGAAATTTTAAAACAACTGTCACGTTATTGTTAAATTGAAGTCGACATTGCTTATCAAAAAGATCACAATGCAGATATCAAGTTCAATAGCTTTATCCAATAATAATATACAGAAGAGGACCAGAGAATATGCTAAATTTACATTATGCAAGGCAATGGTAATATAAGTGCTATTGTAAAGTGGAAATAATTGGGTTACTTCACGAAGAAATAAATTAAATATCTGTCAGACCAACTTCATTTTTAAAAAGAGTTAAAGATTAAAACAAGATATACAATCGGTATGTTCGTATATGTGTACCTAGGAAATGAGATGAACGAGTATATAAAAAAATTGTCATTTTAAAAAGGGACTTGAATTGCTACCCGTATAAGATACAGAAAATGCATTAAGTGCTAATTTGAAAATGAGTACTGAAGTTCATTTTTATTTAGGTAGATTCACAAAAAAGTCATAATATAATAGGTTACTGAAAACCTTCAAGTTCTTTATGAACGCCCATTGCATTCTCATCGTGCTACGGTATGGTGTGGGATATCCGTCAATGGAATTGTTGGTCCACTTTGCTTTGAAGATGAAAACGGCAGAACAACTACACTTACAGGAATAAGATAGCGCCAAATAATGCGAACCTGTTTAAAGCCTGTATTGATACAGTTAAATAATTAAATAATTCAAAATTTGTGGTTCCAGTAGAATGATGTTACAAGTTATGTGGCTCAAGAGTCAATAAACTTTTTAAGTAAATTGTTCTTTGATGGACTAATATTTAGAAACTGCGAAATTAATTGGCCTACTTGTTCCCCAGATTTGTCTGATTTATATTTCTGTTTGTGTGTTCATTTGAAGGAGCGCATTTGCCTGTGGAAGCCTGAACGATTCAGGGTTTACAAAGGATGAAACTAGACACGAAATAAACATCACTGATCCGATAGTTCCCAATGTGATAATTCAAAGCGTAACAATATAAGTACGCCAATGTTTAATAACTGATAATGGACAACACTTTTTAAATGTTTATTATTTATATATTTAAAAAAATAAGACATGTAATAATCTTTAAAGTATGTTCTTCGTTTCCCCGCAAAACTTTTTCCACTAAACGTCCTGGATTTTTTTAAATTCCAATTTAAAGTCAGGTTACTAGATTTGACAAACATTATAAAAATAACTATAAAATAAAAGTAGAAAACCTAATATTTTAATATCAAGATTTTGATGTAAAAAATCGTATTATAATTTTTATACTTTATTACTAATCGATATTTTTCTAGAAGGCAATGCAGTTCTACGCAATGGTTACAATATATGCCAGATTCTTATTAATAAGGTTTAGATAGTATTCTCTTTTATTACACAATAAAAATATTTTTCAAGTGTTATTATAATCTCATAAATGTATGTCATTAATATATTTTTTTATACTTTCACGTGTTTATTCTTCATTTGGTCAAGAGAGTACTCTTGTAAAGGTTTCTAAATTATTGGTACTAAACTCTGGTCAACATTATTGACAAATAAATTGATGGAGAAAAGTAACATGCTTTGTATAAACATAACTCTTACATATTTAACAGAAAAAGAAGAGGATCCGAAGCAACACATAACATAGAACACCTGTTTAACTTATAGACGTTAGGGCACCGCTGCCTTTCTAAACAAAACGAAATGAAACCCGTTCCACAATCGAGAGGCGTTCTCTTCGTTACAAAATCGGTTCGCTATCACGAAAGAAAAGGCGAGAATTAGAAGTGGAAGACGTGAAGGAAATATGTACGTTCCATACACCATCTCACTAAGCCAAGGTGATAAATCAAGACCTGTTATTTTAAAAGTAATTGAAATATCAGGTTACTTTAGCTTATCGAACCGCTGTTCTATTGTTTTATTCAGTCGCAATCTAAAGATCAATAATAATATATCTCGGAGCAGCACCAGCCACAATACGAATAACAAGAAGAAGAAGTCTATGCGATCTTTATTTGGATCGAATCGGGTTATATCCACAAAAGAAAACCAATGCCGGTGCCCCCTTTACCTATCCTTTTCTATCTGCATTTAATATATACATGAGATTCGTTGAAAAAGTATTAGGTTACAATATTTAAATATCTGGGTAAAGATTACTGTAGGACGGCTATTGTTCTCGTTTTTTTTATATATATATGGTTAGATGAGTTGGGAGTATGTTTATTTGTGCGTTTGGTATAGTAGCTGTGTGTTAATGCGTAGGTACTGAAAGATTATGCTTTGTACTATTTGGGAAACAAAAACGAAAAGAGGGAAGATAATAAAGTATATATATGACACAGAGACTAGGACAAAAGATTTAGGGAACTGATAGGGGAACCCCTGGGGTACTGAATCGAATACATATAAGAACAGGGGCGGACAAATGGGATAATAATTTAACTGTTTGAAATACATAGTTCTATTATATGTAGCTTTCAGATTACTTTAAAAAAATACATATAATAGAACTATGTATTTCATTTCATTATGAGTATTTGTGAATCTATCTAAATAAAAATGAACTTCATCATTCATTATCAAATTAGCACTTAATTCATTTTCTGTATCTTATACAGGAGCAATCCAAGTCCCTTTTTAAAATGACAATTTTTTTTGTATACTCGTTAATCTCATTTCCTACGCACACATATACGAACATACCTTCTTGTTTTAGTCTTTAACTCTTCTTAAGGAGTGAGATATTTGTAAGAGGCAGATCTACAACAACTAATTTAATACAAAAGTATTTTTAATAATATATAATATTATTAAAAATGAGGTGTGAAGAACACAATACAAGTTCATATGTATTCTTGAATGTATCTTCTCCAAAGACGTAGATACGTATTTCACATTTCTACATGATTATCAATACGCCCCTGTTGGAGAAGAGACACATTCAACAAACATAACTACCTTGCTATCTCGCAGATATTATTAAGACAGAGCGTGAAGGAATATTCAACGCTGTCTATATAATAATCGCAGAAATACCGACTATAAGGAACACCACGGCTAGTTCTGCGATTATTATATAGACAGCGTTGAATATTCCTTCACGCTCTGTCTTAATAATATCTGTGAGATAGCAAGGTAGTTATGTTTGTTGAATGTGTCTCTTCTCCAACACGGGCGTATTGATAATCATGTAGAAATGTGAAATACGTATCTACGTCTTTGGAGAAGATACATTCAAAAATACATATGAACTTGTATTGTGTTCTTCACACCCTATTTTTAATAATATTATATATTATTAAAAATACTTTTGTATTATACAAAATTGGTAGGTTTTACTTACTCAAGTATGTTTCAAATTATGTTGTTATATACGTATTCGGTTTACGCCGACAAGTAGTGAAGACACGATAATACAGTTTTTTATAGATACGGTGGTTACCGACTATAAGGAACACCACGGCTAGTTCTGCGATTATTATATAGACAGCGTTGAATATTCCTTCACGCTCTGTCTTAATAATATCTGCGAGATAGCAAGGTAGTTATGTTTGTTGAATGTGTCTCTTCTCCAACAGGGGCGTATTGATAATCATGTAGAAATGTGAAATACGTATCTACGTCTTTGGAGAAGATACATTCAAAAATACATATGAACTTGTATTGTGTTCTTCACACCCCATTTTTAATAATATTATATATTATTAAAAATACTTTTGTATTATACAAAATTGGTAGGTTTTACTTACTCAAGTATGTTTCAAATTATGTTGTTATAAACTAATTTAATGACTGTAAGCCAGTCAATATATAGCAAATACCTTTATCAACGTTTGCAGGTGGATGTTGTATATACTGACCTAAGTAAAGCCTTCGCCAAAGTTCCTCATCACGTTTTAATCTCTAAATTAAATAATTTTAGTATTACTCCTAATTACGTCAATGTTATTTCCAGCTATTTAACGAATCGATCTAATTTTGTTGAATATGAGGGTACTAGATTGCATAGATTTCATGCGAGGAGTGGAGTTCCACAGGGCTCTGGTTTGGGTCCTCTGCTCTTTGTATTGTACAAATGAATTGTCAGCTATGCTCAGGTCAAACTGTTTATTGTACGCTGATGACGTGAACATTTATGGTAAAATTAACGCTTTCGCTGACGGTGAACAACTTCAAACTGATTTAAATATTATAAATGATTGATGTGCGAATAACGGATTGGAACTAAATGCTAACAAGTGTAAGGTTCTGTCTTTTTCTAAGAAGGAAGTCACAGTTCAGTACCATTACAATGTAAATGCCGATCATTTGGGCAGGGTGGAACTTTTTAAGGATATTGGAGTCTAATACAAAGGTATTTTTAATAACATTAAATATTATTAAAAATCTGGTGTGATGAACATAAATACAGGCTCACTATTAATATTTTTTGTGAACGTGTCCGAACATAGCCCTCCTCAGAGACGCAGATACGCATTTCGCCTTTCTACAGGCTCATCGGTACGCTGCCTGTTGTCAGACAGCCGAAGTATCTCGCCCTGTTCGCATAAACAATGCGAACCAACGACGCCCTTCCAAAGATGGCACAGCCGCCTCTCTAGAAACTGTATTTTGTTTGTGTCTTCACTTATACTACGGACTATCCCCAGGGGTAATGTATTAGAATAATTGAAACATACATGAGTGGGTAAAACCCCACCACTTTTGTATAATACAAAGGTATTTTTAATAATATAAAATATTATTAAAAATCTGGTGTGAAGAACACAAATACAGGTTCACTATTAATATTTCTTGTGAACGTGTCCGAACATACCCTCCCCAGAGATGCAGATACGTATTTCGCCTTTCTACAGGCTCATCGGTACGCCCTTGCTGGATAAAGGATATCTTCAGACACATTCACAAAAAAGAGCCCTCTGGGGAGAGATATGTTCGGACACATTTACAACAATATTAATAGTGAACCTGTATTTGTGTTCTTCACACCAGATTTTTAATAATATTTTATATTATTAAAAATACCTTTATATTATACAAAACTGGTGGGGTTTTACCCACTCATGTATGTTTCAACTATTTTGATACATTATACATGCGGTTAGTCCGTAGTATGAGTGAAGACATAAACAAAATACAGTTTCTAGAGACACGGCTGTGCCATCTTTGGAAGGGCGTCGTTGGTTCGCATTGGTTATGTGGACAGGGCGAGGTACTTCGGCTGTCTGACAACAGGCAGCGCTAAATTTACTTTTACGCTCGGTCTAGACAATTTCTGTGATATGGCGATGTGTTCTTTTTGTGAATGTGTCTGAAGATATCCCTTCTCCAGCAGGGGCGTACCGATGATCATGTAAAAAGGCGAAATACGTATCTGCGTCTCGGGGGGAGGGGGGAGGGGGATATGTTCGGACACGTTCACAAAAATATTAATAGTGAACCTGTATTTGTGTTCTTCACACTAGATTTTTAATAATATTTTATATTATTAAAAATACCTTTCTATTATACAAAACTTGTGGGATTTTACCCACTCATGTATGTTTCAATTATTCTGATATATTAAAGTCTGGTTTGATAACTCGATTACATTTAAGGAACATATCCGTCAGGTATGCAATAAGGCCAACAGATGCCTTGGTTTCCTTTCTCGCAACACCAAGGTGTTCAAGACAATAGCGCCCGAAATTATTCTATCAGAGCTATATTAGAAGTACGCTGGAGTACGGGAGTTTGATTTGGTTACCATATTACGTGAAGGCTATTGGTGATGTTGAAAGGGTTCAACGGAAGTTTCTGGGGATTATTTATTTTCGTTAGCATGGTATATATCCTCAGAGAGGTTACTTATATCGGGAATTACCAAAGAAATTCAATTTAATAAGCTTGCAGGACAGACACACAATATCTCAGTTGCTTTTTGGGTTTAAGCTCATTAAGGGTGTTATCCCTGACTCTCACTTTCTATCTCTACTGAATCTCTCGGTTCCTCAATTTGCCTCAAGGCGTTTTAACCTTTTTCATGTCCCCAAGTCTCGCTCCTTATATCATCAGCATTCGCCTGTGATTGATATGATTTGTACCATAAACAATATAATAAAAAGGCTAGATATAGATATTTTTAATCCAAGTTATAATCAATTTGTCACCAGTATTAACAACCACTTCGCATTGCTGTGATTGCTTCTGAGTTTGTAGTTTTGGTATAGTTATTGGACCAATTTCTTATTTTTCTTATTTTATATATATATATATGTATAGTAAACTCAATCAGTCGGCGATTAAAGGTCTGTTTTACTTCAAAGTATATATATTTAAAGAAAACCCTACATGTTTCGGCAATGATGCCTTTATCAAGGATATAAAATATAAATTGATTTATATTTTATATCCTTGATAAAGGCATCATTGCCGAAACATGTAGGGTTTTATTAAATATATATACTTTGAAGTAAAACAGACCTTTAATCGCCGACTGATTGAGTTTACCATATCATACCAAGGTCACGAAAATATTATATATATATATATATATATATATATATATATATGTATATATATATATATATGTATATATATATATATATATTGCAACACTCAATTCATTTCATTTGATTTTGTGTAAATATGGTACTATCCTGTAATTGGTTATTGTGACTGTTGGATAATAAACGTATTATTATTAGATGTAGATCTCGGTTTCCGGGTTGGAACCGCGTCGAGTTAGGCGTAATTGCCAACGTTTTGTCCACTGTTTCAAGGGACATCTTCAGGGCTGTACGTAGATGTTCGTCGTTTCGCAGTAGCTTGAAGAATGCTATGACAGAGACCGGTACAACTTATCAACTTATATAGGGGGGACCGGGTCAGATGGTGGCCTGCGATTGGCTGGGGACAATGAGCCAATGGCATGCGTCGTATGGACGTGGTGATTCTTAGTAAAGTTCAGTAGAGTTTACCACGTCGGATGTAACGTATAGCCATCGTCTCTATTGAGATTGCGGGGATGTTTGTAAATTTCAATAGATTCACGGATTTTCCTAGGGAAATAATGCGATTTACGGGACAGAAGCTTGACATCTTTGAATAGAATTTGATGACCGGAGTTGAGTTTGTGTTCTGCCAGCGCTGAACCGGCTATATGTAACAGTCTAGTACAACGTTCATGTTCGGACACACGCACGCCGACTGGCCGCTTAGTTTCGCCAATGTACACACTGCCACATGAACACGGAATGCGATACACTCCTGGTGCTTGGAGCGGAGATATTTTGTCTTTAACCGAGGGTAAGAGGTCCGAAACTTTAGACTGGGGTCTGAAGACAGTTTTGATTTTATTTCTATGTAGAACCTTTCCTATATGATCGGTGATACCTTGAATATACGGTAAAAAGGCGGTGCTGATGTTAGGATCGGGTTCACTTCGAGGTTTGGGGTTACGATATCTCACTATAGTACGGTGTATGTCGTGGGCGTTATAATTATTCTGGCGTAGGGTGCTAGAAACATGCTTAAGTTCGGAGGGTAGTGCCCTAGGTTCTGAGATAGAAAACGCACGATGTACAAGAGTATTTATGACAGCTTGTTTGTGTGCCGGGTGATGATGAGAAAACCCGTTCAGGACCCGGAAACACACAACCCGGAAACCGAGATCTACATCTAGAGAACGACCGCGGAAACCTACACCTACATGTATTATTATTATTATTATTATTTTTAAAAATGAATTTGGTTTGCATAATTTAAATTTAGCATTTTTTCTGGTCGCCTTCTTTATATTATTATTGGATAAAGCTATTGAATTTGATATCTGTACTGTGATCTTTTTGATAAGCAATTTCGATATCAATTTAGCAATAACGTGATAGTTGTTTTAGACTTTCCTCGTTAATTCACGATTCCAATAATACTATGTAGTCATCTACTATCTGCAAGTGACCAAATTACTACTTTGTATCAAAATTAGGAAAACGAACGTATAGAAGTATAGAACTGTAATGCAAATAGGGTGTATAATTGACAAAAAGAAGAAATACAAGTAGAATATAGGATATAAGTAATTATCAGAATAAAATAAATTCAAAATATGTGTGAATTCATACGATACTTACTGCGCGAGATGGAAGTTTCTTTGAGAAGTGTGAAGTAACAAAAATGCACAAAACTATCTTAATTATTTAAATATAAAGAGATTTATGAAATTGTTGAAAATAGTAGCCTGAATCAATAAAATCAGTAGCTGTATGTACATTGAAAACACGACAAAATTGGAAAATTGAAAATACTTCAACCTTAATTTGTTTATTCCTATCTTCCCAAATACTCTCCAGCATTTATTTCTTCCTTCCACCCTACAGTTCCTTCAATGCTATCAATACTTTCTGGTCTATTAGTCTTAATATCGATCGAAAATTCCATCCAACATGAACTATTTTCATAAAATTTTCTTATCGTATCTAAATTCTTGAGGATTACAATCTGTCGAATTTCAAGATCACCTTGCTTATTGCCTTAACAGACAAGGAGGACACTTCGAAAACTTGCTATAAAATTAGACTTCACCTTTGTTATGTTTGTCTTAATTAATCGTTAGAATAAAATATTTTTTTCATTCAAACTAAGATTTTGAACTTTCTTTTCTAAAAATATAAGCTAATTCTTCTTGGCTTTATTTTGTTCTGTATTGCCCTCTGTTGCCGGTACAAGTATTAATGCCAAACTAGATTTTACTATCTATACATTCGTGATAAATTTTAACAGTTTCGTAATAAATTTAAAGAGTTTTATGTACATTCTGTATGGCAATATAAATAATTTCCCTTAGAAAGCTTAAACATTTATATCATTAATAACCCATTGAGTTATATTTTTAGCTAATAGGAAAAGGTTGGGTCTAATTTTAATAAAATAATTAGATTACTTATTAATATTTTTTAAATTTTTATTTGCGAACATTATCACATTAACATTTTTTTTTCTTGCACGCCATGGCTCAATTATTAAGCCAGCTGTACTAAACACTCTTACACTTTCTGCTGAACTTGCTGGAATATAGAAGTATTTCCTCGCACATTATTCTAAGGGTTTCAGCTCCATTCCTATTACCTAAAAGATAATCCAAATAAAAAATGCACTTACCCTTCTTTTAAACTTACCTTCCAAAATAAAGGAGGATCGATCTACATCCTGATTTGAATTTGGCCTTTTGAGGTTTTGCGTTCTAGTTACTATTACATCAGCTGTAATTTATTGTACTTTCTTTTATTCTTGCATTCTGCAAAAAACCAAATAATGAAAGTAACTTTTGATGTGGACTAATGTCTGTTTTGATTACAGGCATTTGTTGTTAATTTTCAGGATCTACTTTCTTCATAATATTAAACCTTTCTTGACCTAGAACAGAAGTAGCCTTAGTAGTATTTTCAGTAATAGGAAAATCTCTTCTAAATCGAGAGTCTAAAACAGTTGCTATTCTAGTAATTGATCGTCCTTCATATGAAAATAGCCTTGCTTAAACAGATTCCAAATGTTTCTTGCATAATGACTTCTCTTACTCAGTCTTTAATTCCAGTAGTGATGCTGTCAGATAATTGTATAGTCCAAAAGTTATTGGAATTGTTAAGGAAATAGTAACATATGCATTATCTATAAGTTTTTTAAGATAAATTCCTCCATTTTATAAAGCCACTTATTCGTAACATACCACGAGGTGTTATTTGTTTTTATCGTGTTTCTGAAACACCCCAAATATGTGGTTTACGTTCGATAATTCGTTAGAAGTGTGATGTACCTAATGTGAGAAGGTTCTCCAATCTCCATAAAATGGTAAAATCTATTTGCACTTTTTGTTATCAACGCTTTCATATTTTCTACCTTTTTTTTTGATGCACTAATTTTACTATCTTAGATATATTTCATCCTTAAAGAAATACTATCGATAGCGCCCGAAAAATATCGATAGTTTTCGATTGTATAAATCCTCGATTTACACATTCGATTTGATGGTTTGATATCTTGTACGGCTGAATTCTTTCAGGATTTTGAATATCGAATTGTACAGCCTGACTACATCTAAAAGCGATCTACAGACCGTTCTTCTAAATAACATAGTATATTAAGTTTCATGTGTTCAGTTAACACGTGATTGGCTTTATTTTATTCTGTCGAAATTTAGAAAACAACCATCTTCTTTGAATTTGTTAAAAATATTTAAAATTGTCTTCGCACGACGTATACGCCTGTAAGGATAATTAGCTGTTTTAAATAAATTATCTATTTTTCAATAAAATGTTATTTAATTTAAGATTTATGTATAAATAAAAATTCAGATATATTTGACAAAACATTTTATTTTCATACAGTAAATAATAAAAATAAATTAAAACACTTGGCTTGTTTCACTATGAGATTTATTTAAATTCTCTAACATTTGTTTCGGCTGTTATGCCATTCTCAAAGAGATCTACAAATCTAACTTAAAGACTATCGCACTTGTTCTTATATGTTGTCTGTTCTTGTGTGTAGTGGGGGTGGTACTATATTGTGTATTACGGTGTCTATAAAGGGTGTATTGGCATATTCTATCTGTGTGTTGGTGATTAATAGATTTTGTTTTTTCGCTATTTTTATTTCTAATATTTCTAGGAGGTCCAATCTCTTGCTTTTTGTGATATTGTGTATTAAGTCGCAGTTATCTATATCGGGGAAGTGGTTGAGTTCTATACAGTGTTCGGCAAAGCCTGTGTTTTTCTCACTATATAAAATTGACTTTTAGTGTTCTTTAACTCTGTTTTTAATGGCTCGTCCACTTTGGCCGATATAGATAGCTTCACAGTCTTTACATTTTAATTTATAAACACCTGATTGGTCCATTTTATCTCTTTTATCTTTGTTGTTGCTAATCATTGTTCCCAAATTTGTTTTATTTACCCAGCTTATTTTGATATCTAATCCTTTTACTATTCTGTTTATTTTATTAGTGAGTTGTGGTATGTATGTAATTTGTGCCATCTTTGTATATTTTCTGTTATTTTCGAGTATAGGTATTTGTTCTTATTATTTTGTATTTCTTTACGTTTTAACAGTTTATCTACGATTTTAGGGTCATATCCATTATTTCTTGCGATTAATTTAATTGTGTTTATTTCTGTATTAAAATCTGTCTTGTTTAATGGTGTGTTTGTGGCTCTATGTATATAACTATTGAATGTTGACATTTTTATTTTCATCGATTGTTTAGCGTTTGCGTGTAATATGTTGTCTGTAAAAGTGGGTTTTCTGTAGATTTCGAATGTAGCTTATTATTATGTCTGTTTATTGTAATGTCTAGAAAGTTTATTTTCTTGTCTTTTTCTGTTTCTTTTGTAAATTGTATCTTGTGGTTTATAGAATTTATTACTTTTAGGAACTCCGTTAATTGCCTAATCTCATTAATCTTAATCTCATAGTGAAACAAGCCAAGTGTTTTAATTTATTTTTATTATTTACTGTATGAAGTTAAAATGTTTCACCAAGAAGTATCTGCAACAACAGCCGAGAATATTTTATTTTCTCTCCATGGAAATCTAATCTAAGAATTAAGCAATAGGAAAATATTTTTTTTAGAATTATATATAGGGAGAGTATAGAGTACAGAGAGAGAGTATGTGTAATTATTAGAGAACGGACACGCTTACCACATGACGCAAAGCCCAGTGCAGTACTGGCGAAAGGCTGTATTTCTAAAATATTTAATTTTATTTATATAATTGGAAAACGAACGGGTGGTGATCTATAAAATTACGAAATACATATGTATTTGTTGAAAAGTTGTATTTTTAAAGTTTTTAATTTTATTTCTATAATTGGAACATTTTTATTTGTTCATTTTGTCGTTCAAGTTGAGTAAAGGAGTATTAATATTGACTAGCAATAGTTTCTCAAGGTTCTCTTCTGTAAATTTTGTTCTCTTTGAATTAAGTACATCCTTATAAATAGAAAACGTCCTTTCTACATCGCAACTGGTTATAGGTGCATACTGGAAATATTCTTTTATTTCTTCATATTTAGCCGTTAGATTTTGTGGAATTGTCTCCATACATAATTGCTGCAATGTAATTAAATCTGGATTTCTATTAAGAATTGCTTCAAACTTTTGCCGAAGGCCACATCCGAAGTCACTTGGAATACTTTTCAAATTATTAACAGCCACATCTAATGTGGTTAATCCGTCATTTAATTTGAGATTTCGATTTTCAAAATAAGTGATTAGTTTTGGCAATTTTCCAAAGTGTTCGTGAAGAAAGTACAACTGATTTTTTAAATTTGGGATTTGTGTGAGCTCCTTGCACTCACCAATACTTCTAGCATCCTCCTTTAGCAGTGTTACGAAATGTTTTAGACTATCGAAATTCTCAGCATAATAACTAGTAGCTTCCAGCCATGTTCCCCATTTAGTTATTACTGGAGTGGGAGGCAGTGACAGAGATGGAAATTTTTCCCTGAAAAGAGCTACTCTCAATGGTGCTTTTCTGAAAACTTTTTTAAAAGCTGATACAAGTCTATCAACTTCCGGAAAAGTGTCTCTGATATATTCACAGATTCTGTGGAGAGCATGTGCTACACAAGTTATATGCAGCATATTAGGATATGTTTTCTTCAATAGTCTGCCTGTTTTTAACATATACGCAGCACTATCACTGACAAATAAAAGTATTTTTTCTTTGTACGTGGCGTCCGAATGAAGCATTTTTGCATATTCTCCTTAATGGTTTCAGCAACTGTTTCCGCATCAACTCTATTTATAACACTTGTTGCTATTACATATGAGTTATAGGGAATAGTTGGATGTAGTACACCAGCTACAACATTTACCACACAGCGTCCTAACATATCCACCGTTTCGTCGGCGCTTATCCATATGTATTGATTTAAAAGATGGCTTCTAATGCGTTCTACTGTTCTCGTATAGCACCTAGAAACATAATATTTGCGTAAAGTTGATTCATCAGGAACATTTCGACCAGTATATTTTTGAAGAAATATTTTTAAAGTGGGATTGCCAAGTTTATTTAATGGAATATTAGCCGCCATAATAGTTTTACACAGTTCAGATGTGTTTGCGATCCTAAATGACGAATTTTTGACGATATTTTACGGATTTTGTAATAAATTTCGGAATCACTGACAATGGACATACAATCAGTATGACCGTCAATCCAACTCGCCATTGTTTTACGATGCCGTTCTCGACGTTCTTCCGTATCATATCTGAAAAAGTAACTTAAACAATGCTCTAGGTCTAAATAAAGAAAACTAAAAATGTGTGCGTAAGTTATTGAAACTGAACGAAATTCAATGCACACTTACGTCGAAATAATTGGTAGAAATAGATTCAATCAAACGATATTAAACAGGATCTATCACAAAAATTACGATGTAATTAACAGTTAAAACTATGAAAACAAGAAACTTACTCACAGCACTTTATTTATCTTACGAAATATAAACTAATAAATAAAATACATTATAAAAACCCCGCTTCTATCTACGCTCATGAAAACACTTTAAAAAACACTATATTCTCCGAATACAATAGCTGAGTTGTCTATTGTTATCGTGCGAGACCAGGTGGCCGAGTAAGTCAAACAAATACTTCATTGAATTACGCCGGGATGTAATGTGCGACGTTATACACAATTCCAATTGCCGATTGCGTTTTATGGAAATTGGATCCGTTCTCTAGTAATTATAAAAAAAGAACCCGGTATAATAAGCTAATAGAGTAACTTGCTAAACTATAATTGGAATGGGCAAGGACATCATTTAAAACTATATATGCATTTGCATATATTTAGATTTTGTCACCATTACATATTGCTATGTAGTTTTACTCCAATAAGTCGGGCTCCAATTATATTAAATGTAAATCGTTACACGCGCACATATATTGTTTGACTCTTTGAATAAGTATAGCTCTTAGGGTTTTCTTTCGGGCTCTTGGATGCTAAGCAGGCTTAGCATCCAATGTAAAAAGGTAAAGAAATAAGACAACAAGATGTCATATTTGATACGTTTATTGTTCATACGTCCAACATATATATTGTTATGGTAAATTCAATTATGTATATATATATATAATATTTTCGTGACCTTGGTATGATATGGTAAATTCAATCAGTTGGCGATTTAAGGTCTGGTTTTACTTTTTATATATATACTTTAAAGGAAAGCCAGACCTTAAATCGCCAACTGATTGAATTTACTATATATATATATATATATATATATATATATATATATATATATATACAGGGCAATCCAAATTAAGTGTTCACCATTGGTCACTTTGTTATTATTAAAGATACAAGATTGTTTAAATTAGCAAACTAGTAGTACTTTTAACCCTCTTTAAGATGGAAGAATTAAAAAGAACAAATGAGCAGCGCGTTTTCGAGTTTTCCCGAAAAATATGTTTTTTTCAAATGGAAACCCCTGTATATTATATCATTTTCTGTTAGAAATTCAATTTTTAAACAAGAACTTATAAGAACTTTTTTACTGGGATTAAAAACACTCGAGTTATAATGTATAAAGAAAAACAGCTAAATAATTTTTATAAATTCTATTTTATACATAAAACATATCATTAAAAGAAAATAAAAATCACTGATTTTTTCATAGAAGATGTTCAAAAATACCACCTTGTTGTTCAATACATTTTTGAACACGTTTCTGAACTTGTCGAACTGCTTTTGGTATGGTCCTACCATCTATTTGGTTTATCTTTTCACTAACTGCAATTTTTAGGGCGTTTACGTTTTCGTACCTTTGCTTATAAATCTCTGTCTTTAAATAACCCCATAAAAAAAATCAAGCGGTGTTAAATCTGGCGATCGGGGAGGCCACTGAATAGGACCATTTGTTCCTATCCATGAATTGTTAAAAATAGTATTTAAAATTTGATGAGTACCTCTGAAAATGCAGATTCTGTCTACTTATGAGATCAATATCGTCTAAGAAATTATTCAAAATTTCAGTCAAAAATTCTATGTACCTTTCACCAGTTAGAGTGCCCTCATAAAAGAAAGGACCAACAATCCTTGAACCAATTAAACCGCACCAAACATTAAAACTGTAACGGACTTGCGGGCGTCTTGGATGTACTAAAAGAAGATTTTCCTTTGACCAGTAATGATGATTTTTTGTATTGTACATTCCAGAATTTGAGAAATTTGATTCATCGGTCCATAAAATATAACGAACGTTGTTTACATTTTGGCGACAAAAGTTAAGATACCAGTGGCAAAAAAACATTCTTCTCTCTGGATCCCCTGGCAAGAAAACTTGAACTGGTTTGTACTTATAAGGAATGAATTTGTGTTTCTTCAGAATCCTATGCACAGTACCGTGACTCAAATCAGATTCCTTGATAATATCTAGTATGGAATTCTCACGGTTGGCCTCAAAATATGCAAGAACTAGAATTTCCGTGGCCTCGCTTATTATAAAAGTCCTTCTTGTTCTTGTTTTGGCAAAAACACTCTCATTGCCTCTAAATTTTCGGTACAGTCTCAGAAAAAATTGCTCATTTGGTTGTGTTCGGAGTGGATATAATTCAGCGTAGTGTTCTTTTGCCCTCCTAGAGGATTTTCTGCACACTAAATAAGATTCTAACATATCACACTTTTCTGCATGGGTAAAAATCATTTTTTTGTCAAATTAATGACTAGCAAAATGAAATTTATGAGTGAAAGACTAATAAAACTGTACTAATATTTGACGTTTACTATAAAGAATTAACGTCGTTATCATAGAAACATATAAATGCACTTGACTTAGCTGTTTTTGTTTATTCACTATAACTCAAGTATTTTTAATCCCAGTAAAAAATTTCTTATAAGATTTTTTGTTTAAAAATTGAATTTCTAACAGAAAATGATATAATATACAGGGGTTTCCATTTTTCGGGAAAACTCGAAAACGCGCTGCTCTTTTTTTTTTTTAATTCTTCCATCTTAAAGAGCGTTAAAAGTACTACTAGTTTGCTAATTTAAACAATCTTGTATCTTTAATAATAACAAAGTTACCAATGGTGAACACTTAATTTGGATTGGCCTGTATATATATATATATATATATATATATATATATATATATATATATATATATATATATATATATATATAATAAAAGACCACTTCCCACGATTGCAAATGATAATAAAAATATAAATTAGAAAAATATACGAGAAGCGTATATTTGTGTATTTAAATTATATGAAAACCGCTCTAGCAATATAATTCATAGAAAAATTAAACGTTCTAGGGTTCTTTAAATACATGTAACTCAGGGTTCCTGTATAAACTAATATTATTTATTTTTGTGCCCCGGACTAGCATGAGAGTGCTCTGTCTTCTACAAGGGGGGTTCTCGTGTCGTATATCACGTACAGTCTTATTCTTTCTTTGTACTAACCAGTTTTTCTTAATGACGTCTCAGGTGTACTGAACAAGGTATTTTATTTGCTTAGCTGTTGTTAAACAGAGTGTGTTTTACGGAGAAATAAAAAAAGACGGTGGTAAATCAAAGGTAAAATCAATCTTTAATAAAATTAGGTGTCAGAATCCACAACAAACAAATACACATACATAAAAAAATTAATCAACAGAAATAAAATCAAATCTGAAGCAATATTATACAATATCTTTAAGGAAATTAACGAGGTAAATGCATAAACATAAGAACAAGTGAGTTATGTCAAAGATGAGTACTGAGGTTACATCAACACCTCGTATGTGTAGATGTTTTTTATGGTTATAATAACATAGAGTAAGCAATCTTTGCTTACAATATACTAATTTAATAATGATAATTTTAGTATTTTCTAATTTGTTTTGCGAATTAAAGAATACTTTATTTTTAAATTGTTTTTTAAATGCTTTAAGAGCAGAGTTTTAAAATTCAATTTTATATTTTCTTTTTCTTTTAAATACCTGACAAAAATTCGGAAGTAATTGATTGGCGCTTTATCTTCCCACGCTGCAATTCTATTGGTTTTTCTTACAGCCTCCTGGTTGGTTGTTTGCCAATCGCGCGGGAACAGCGAGAAATTGCTGGGAACTGGTTGGCTTTTTCCCGCCAAAACTGCAAACGACCAAATTTTCTTACTGGGAGGACTCTCTTTGGTGGAATTTAGCCTCGGAATAATATATCGTTGATATCTCTTCACATTTTTCTTCGAAGTCGTAGATTTTATGCAGTATTATATTTTTTTCTTTGTATCTTTGTTCGGCGTCAGTGGACGATTTGAGTTTCACTCGAAATATCTCGACTCCAAAAAGAGATATTGTCACACCGAAACTTTTAAAATGCGCAGATATCTTATATCGATCTTTTAACACTACTTTAATTATCGCATAACAAATACTTCCGCATAATTTTACTTTTTAATTATGTAGGGTCCACGAACGCGCTACTCTCCCTGGCGATATTCGTGTTACCTCCGGATGCAAGGATTTTCATCGCGCTCGTCTTTTTTCTTAGCATGAACATAGTTTTTAACGGTTATAAATATTTGAAATAGATTTTAATAAAATTGATAATTGAAATATAGAAACACTAACGTAGAAATTAATTATTTTAGAGAAAACTTTTAAATAGAAAATAATATGTGTTACTAGTAACTAGGTATTCATGTTGATGCATTTTTACATATATCATACAACATCATTTTGGCTAAATTCAGATTACAATTTTAATATACAGTGTGACATTTCTCTACACAAATACATAAATAATTACAAAAGATTGCTTGCACAACTTGTACTTGTATTTTTTTTTAAATATAAATATCAAATGGAAATAATTAAAAAGCTTAACTTAATAAATACAATAATTAGTGTTATTCTCATTCTCAAACAAAAATACTTATGTTGTGCATTTCTCGATTCTGCTTCATTGTATGTGCGCTTTAATTTGTTATTGGCTACTTACCGAAATCGTACCGAAATATATATATATATATATATATATATATATATTTATATATATATATATATATATATATATATATATATAGATAATTATTTCTTGACCTTTGTATGTTATGGTAAATTCAATTTGTTGGCGATTTAAGGTCTGGTTTTACTTCAAAATATATATATTTAAAACAGTCCTACATGTTTCGGCAAATTATGCCTTTTTCAAGGAATATAAAATATAAATGACAGTATATTAATGACATTAATATACTGTCAATAATATACAGGAATATACAGTATATTAATGTCATTAATATACTGTCATTTATATTCTGTATTCCTTGAGAAAGGCATCATTAGCCGAAACATGTACATGTGGGATTGTTTTAAATATATAGTTTTTAGAGTAAAACCAGACCTTAAATCGCCTACAATTTGAATTTACCATAACATACTAAGGTCACGAAATAATTATCTATATATATATATATATATATATATATATATGTATATATATACATCTACCAGATAAAGAATAAGTGTTTCTTGGGAATGGCGGCCGGGTAAGTAAAACAATATTTAATTTTGTTTACGTTTCGTTTCTATATATAGAGCCTTTTTCACAACTGAAATATTTTTAATAATATAAAATATTATTGTGAAGAACACAAATACAGGTTCACTATTAATATTTTTGTGAACGTGTCCGAACATATCCCTCTCCAGACACGTAGATACGTATTTCGCCTTTCTACAGGCTCATCGGTACGCCCCTGCTGGAGAAAGAATATTTCCAGACACATTCACAGCAGGGGCGTACCGATGAGCCTGTAGAAAGGCGAAATACGTATCTACGTCTTTGGGGAGGGATATGATCGGACACGTTCACAAAAATATTAATAGTGAACCTGTATTTGTGTTCTTCACAATAATATTTTATATTATTAAAAATACTTTTGTATTATACAAAACTGGTGGGGTTTACCTACTCATGTATGTTTCAATTATTCTGATACTGGAATATTTATTTAAATTTTGGAAAGGTGAAAGTAGTGTTATATTAAATGTACTTACATTATATTGTATTGTTTGATTACATTTCAGCTATGACTAACTGTGTTATACTTATTGTCTAGTTTTCATTTCAAAATAAAATTAAAGTTCTTGGTGACCGTGTTTGGAACGTCTGTTTACTATCGTTTTTTGACGGGTAGTATAAAAAACACGGCCACCAAGAATCTTCTTTATAGATATCAAATACAATATAAAGAATTATTTAAACATTGTAACACTCTTCGGAAACTTTGTCAGTGTTATCGATCTATTTCCGAAGACTTGCATCTGTTTTTCACAATTATAAACGTTACATACAATGTTTGACTCTCATAAACGCAAGTGCATACAAATGTTAAGACAAGACACATTTCAAACAATATTTGCAATAGCTATAGGCGTTTATTTTCTTTTAGGTTACTTTATTTAAGCTAATAAACATTGAATTGTTGCTTACGAGGGTTTCTCCATATATAAATTAACCATTTAAAATTAATCGTATCTCCAGGACAAAAATAAACAATGGTGACTTTTATAAGAAAAACTTATTAGCTATACATTAGATATGGATTTTACGTCAGCATGAATGGTCTTTGATATAGCTTTTTAAATTAATTTTGGTACGTAAGCATGTGTTTTTCTAAATTTAAACTGTTTACATTGTTAAATTGTAATATAAAAAAATACCCTATAGACATTGAACTATTAAATATACAAAATAGGGCACGTAACACACATATGCATTTTAGAAACACAATTTTTTTAATTACATTGTACGCTAATTGAAAGAGTATAATTCAAACTCTCCTTACATAATTGCATTGAATTTATTCTATCGATAATTATATTGGATACATTTAAAATACAGCCCGTTTTTAGTAGGTTTAGGGCCCCGCTGACTACAGACTTTCTATCGGCCGATAGTTTAGTCGGGTTCTGAATCAGCTCGAAGATGCAAGTGCGCACATTACAACAATTGGGTATTGTTTAGTCGGCCGATAGTCTCAATCCTCCCCCGAATTTTGACGCGGGACGGTCTTGCGTGTTTCATCATGGCGCTGCTTTCCGAAACAACTATCGTAAATTTGATAGAAGAAATTGAAGAAAGACCTGCACTTTACAAAGAAAGGTGTAATTAATATAACAAGTTCATTGAACTGGTTATGCTCATTCTATAAAATGCGAGAATTTTTTTCAGGAAATTCACTAATTTATAATGGATCGCGTAAAACTTTCCTTACGATAATCAATCACTGTAGATGGGATGCACCCAAAACTCTCGGTTTCTCTTCTTGATTCTTCTCCTCCCTTGTATAAGAGCAATAATAACAGTTCTGGACAACATTTTATTAATTATCAGTTCGCATCGCTCTCTTCCAGAGCACCGTACCAAAAGCAAATTGTTTGGGAGTAATCGGCCGACTGTTGGCAGTCACTGGGCACTCACCACCAACCAGACTGTTTACTTGGCTCAGTGTGCGCGCTAGCAGCCCAATCCGACTAAAACATCAGCCGATAAAAAGCCTGTAATCTGCGGGGGCCCTTAGTTGTAGTTTATGTTCTATTTCATTTATTTAATTCACCTTACTTTGGAAAGAAACACAGTAATATGTATGTGTATGTGGCTGTGCGTATGTGTGTGCCTGTGCGTATGTATGTGTGTGTGTGTGTATGTGCGTCTGTGTAATAACATTTAAATTAATTTATGGAAAGAAAAAAACTGTATGAATAATTAAATAAAGAAATGGAATAACCAATTGAAATTTATAATAAATTTGTAAAGACTACTTAAAAGCCAGCTTGATTTGCACTCTCTTAGAACGACCAACTGGTTATTTGAATTAAATGCAATTGCTTGCACGATTTATAACTTGAACTTTATTTTATAATCATTAAGTCAATTTAAAATATATTTTTTTAATATTTTGGAATTTATCGTTTATGCTCGATTTTCTTTCATATATAATTTTATATTAGCTTCTGTTACGGAAGTTTAATTTAGTACAGTACAGTTAATTTAATTTATGATAACCTATTTGAAGGCATACCATAGATATATGTTGTTTTGTAAAGTCCGAAATAATCCATTAAATAATTAGCGATATTCTGTATTGCTCATACACGTTTATACGAAGTAGTAACAATCACTCTAAAATTTTTAATCAAAATACTAATATTACCATGGAATATGTTGTCTTTTCATTTTACCTATTAATTTAACGACTTCTCAGGAAAGACTATTACTATCTGGCATTGCGTTAAGTTTCACGAGAAATTCAATTAACTTGTAATTTGCCTCAGCACCAAGAGTGGATGTAGCAAAATGTTATTATGAAAAATGGTCATTAGGTCTTTAGAACGTGAGGTTCGACGTAAATACGCGTACTTCTGTTAGATGCCGGTTATTTTTAAATGAGCATGTTTTTCAATCCCGGGATTAAGGGATTTTTGAAGCGTAATCCCGGGGGATACTAAAATAAGGAACAAAAAAGACAATACAAAAAACTATTTAGAATTTCGAAAATACAATCGCTGAAATATCAAAGCATTCAATGTTTGACTTCGAAGCCTGCTTCGTAGTTTATTGCCAACATAAGCAGCAGCTGAAAACGCTCGCTCAGGTTCTACACTGGTTGAAGGAATAGACAATAGATATTTATATGCTAATTCTAAGTGATATCCACGAACTCCTCCATTTTCGAACAGGCTCAATTCGCGTCTAATACTATTTACTAACCCCGATTCATTTTGTACGTCAGAATCTGTGGATTGCATGCTCTTATTAATTTCTAGCTGTAACTTTTCCTTTAGTGTCAATAGGGGTTGGGAGGTTTGTTGCCTTGGCTCATCATCTGTTTGTGATCCTGACCTTTCTTCCTCTTCCGTGTCATCTCGACTATTTAGTCTTTTAACAATACTCTTTATTTGCGCCCTCACTAAAGCCTGTGTAGGAACTGGAAATAAGTCAAGCCATTCCAAATCCGATAATAACTGATTTTCATCATCTTTTCGTGGATTTTGTAAATAATTCAACACACCAGTTAAATCATCATTTCGTCGTTGCTTTATATGTTCCACTAGGGATGTTTTCATTTTATTGGCGAGTGCTGAGTTTTTGCTAGACACTTACTTTATAAGAAATTTCAAAGCGGCATCAGCTGTGCATAAAATAGCATCTCGTCGCCAGAATGCTTCTACTGTTAATTTAATTTGAGTCAGCACATCAACAATTTTATTTACCAAGTCAAAATCAACATCTTCTAAACGGATTGGATGATTGAGATCTAAAACAGCTTTTTGAATGCCGGTTTTTAAAAGAGAAATCGTTCCAGCATGGTTAAAAGACTATTCCACCTGGTTTTACAGTCCAAAAGAAGTGACAGCTCTTTTTAATGTTCAATCATCACATATTTTTGAAGTACTGGTTCATATTTCAATGGTGATCTTTTGAAATACACTACAACTTTGCGGATTTTCTTTATCAGCTCATTAATGTTTTCATTTTTCGTTAACTCTTGTATGTGTTCTCGCGCAAGTTCATTTTGTGATATTAAGATTAAACCTAATTCTGGGCAGTCTAAGTCTTCTAAATTGTCATCAACATCGCTATCGTTCATATAATCAACAGTCACAGCTGGTTCATTTATAGTATATTTTAATTTCGAGGTAGGCCTGTCTTGCCTCTCTTGAAAATAATTCTTTATTTTATAAAGCACATCACAGACGGCCAAATTGATACCATGTGCGAGATACAGTTGTTGTTCAGTGCAAACAAGCTGTCCCTCATTTATCATAACGTTCGGTCCATCGGTTACAGTAGCCACGATATCAGTCTCCAGGGAAATATCAAATTTACTTACACGCTCTTTCAATATACGACGGCAATTTTCAGTCGTCATACTTCCATGAATAGGAACGAGTTCTAAGCTCCAAATTTTTTTATAAGAATGAACGTTGTCAGCCATGTATAGTTTATTGGACGTTGATGTCCACTCGCCGAAAGATAGACTGAATCTTTCACCTGCACTTTTCAAATGTTTTAAGTCTTGTTACGTGTAGAAAATCATTCTGCGTTCTGCCGGTATATTCTTAATCCATTTACTTTTATTTTAAGCTCTTCAAGTCAACTTGAACCGTTTTTTTTCAACATGTACGTTTTATGCTATTTTATTTCATTATATTGTCGTCATACTTCCATGAATAGGAACGAGTTCTAAGCTCCAAATTTTTTTATAAGAATGAACGTTGTCAGCCATGTATAGTTTATTGGACGTTGATGTCCACTCGCCGAAAGATAGACTGAATCTTTCACCTGCACTTTTCAAATGTTTTAAGTCTTGTTACGTGTAGAAAATCATTCTGCGTTCTGCCGGTATATTCTTAATCCATTTACTTTTATTTTAAGCTCTTCAAGTCAACTTGAACCGTTTTTTTTCAACATGTACGTTTTATGCTATTTTATTTCATTATATTGTTAATGATCGTACAGCTTAGGCGTATCCAAACCTGGGTATTTTCATTTAATTTTCTTTCGTTCAAATTATTTGGGATGTCTCTGTACATATTCAACCGGCTTCCATATTGAAATTTTCTCGCTTAGTCATTCACGCCGAAATTCGCTTTATCTCGTATTGTGTAACCCTGTTACCCACTCTTTGGTGGTGGTAATTTTTATTTTGAATTTAAAGACGGTCTTGACGCAATTTCCACGTTGATTTACTCGTTTTACTGATTTATTGTGTCTAATTTATCTTTCCGCCTATCACGCCCTCTCTTTATCGTTTAAGATTCTCCTTTGTTATAGAAACCCGCAATTTGAGATTTTAGACTCTTAAGACATTCTTCAATCGATTAAGAAATTTTGAGAATTTAGTTTTCCTCTTTTAATTTTCCGACCCTTCTTGTGACGTACGACCGGCTTGTTCTCCTCGTAAGTCGTGTTCGTCGGCCATTAGTCCTTAAGCGATAGTTGCGCTGTGTTGCATTTTTGTATAATGGTCCTACATCTTTGCGGTAGGTTTATTCTCTTCATTTGTACTTTGGCTTATTTCTTTCTTTTATTTCTTTCAGGATTATAATTTTATTCGTAATTTACGATACATATATTACGTCGTTTTCATCGTAATACTTGGATTCCTTTGTCTCACCGTTCTTTTGTGAGGTAGTTATACCTGCGAACTTCTGTTCCTAGCAAGTTTTATGTGCCTTAGGGAAGGCCGATTTGGAGAATTATATACTGTTTGCGGTATTGGAGTAAGCAACGTAGATTTGGAGGAATTTTTGGAAAGCTAACCTCTGTCCATTTAAGCGCGGGAAGTATTAATCCACCACGTGCAAAATGGTGTCTAGTCGACACTCCATCTTAAATTAATCCTGGAATTGGATCATCGAGCAATCACAGGGAAGGCTAATCAATTGTAAAATACATTAGGGGACGTTATTTTAGTCTATGACATGAAGTAGGTGTAGAATTACTTAATTTTATTATTGTTTAATAATTTAAATTTTTGCTATCCTTTTAATTTTTCTTATATCAGCTGTTACCTATTAGCAAGGCTCTTGTATAGCCGTTCAGACGATAAGTACAGATGGTGTAAAAGTTTACAGTCACTGATTTTAGTGTCGTGTGTAGTTGATTGTTGGAATCGGAACTGATTCTAGGAAGAACGAATTTTGCACGTTCTTGACAATTTATTTAGTCTAATTGCAGGACTTTTATTCTTTGCTTTACGTCATCTGTTCTCATCTTAGAATTTCATGTTCTTATTTGAACTTAACACTAGGGTAGCGAGCTAAGATATTTTTGTTATTGCACAGTTAGTCGTGTGAACCACTGGGCTCAAGTTATAGTTTGTATAATATCTGACTGTCCGTTTCATCGGCTGCCAGAAGAGCTTTACTCAAAGCCAACTCTGTGGCAGAATCCTTCAGATCGACCACACTTGGTGTTATCAATATTTTGGGAGTACGTTGTTCGATATTAAGTAATACTTATGATAATAGCTTTGTAACCATTATGTGAAGAACCACTGAATTAAGTATACGTAATTTGTGTTCTATTTAACCTTTGTTAGATTGCTTTAACTAATTTTCGTAATTAACTTTTATTTTGTCTCACCTGTTTATACAGGGGGATATATTAGATTTGGTTCGTACTCCAATTTTAGACATTTATAGTACCATCCTGCTTTACAGGGGGAGTATTTAATTTCTTGTAGTCACTATTTAGATTACTGTGCCTTTCTCTACCCTATTTGGTAAAAGGAGAGAAAATTCTGAAAATCTAGGTGTCTTAAACACGTTCTAGACCTTAAGTTTTACCATATTTTGATGCATTAAGTATTCAGTAATTTTATTTTAATACAATTAACTTTCCTTCATTCTGACTTGTCGATTGCGTTGGAAGATCAATTCAGAGTACTTTAAGATTGTTTGTTTATTTTTATTTAGTTTGGCTGTCTTGTAAATTTACATCTAAGGTAGTCGTCGACTATCTTTTGAGTTTTTGTTTATTCTTGAGATAAAGCGTATGATTATAACCTGCTGCGTATGTTATTAAATTTTGTTAAGTTGTCGACATTGTTTGATTTGCACCTGTCCCACAAGTGTTTATTTTGAGCAAAGTTTGTTTTGTGTTTTGGATTTAACAAGTAGTAGGAGCAACCTTTTTTTTTATTTCGGTAGCTGCCATTGTACCACCCGCTTCCGTGTTCTTAGGGGAATTCTGTGCTGGTGTAGTAACACGGTGGCGCTATATCTATTGGGCTGGCTGGCAGAGGAATACCTGGGGTCGTTTTCCATCAGGTGGCTTCGAAACGAAAGAGGGTGGCCCCGTCGCTCATCGCGCGCTCTCGCTGCTGCTTGTTTAACTCTTTTATTTTAGGACGTCGCGTTTTAAGGTAGCAGTCTGCAGTTAATTGCTTTCTGATTTTTTCACTGTAATTCATAACACGCTTTCGAATTGTGACGGCTGAATACACTGAATGGAAATCCGTCTAATGTAATCATTCTTGCCAAAGCATCATCCAGGCTATCGTCGGCACTTTTAGTAAAATAATCTTCTAACTTTCGTTTAGCTGGCGGCGGTGCTGTGTTCAGATTTTCAGAATCTTGACTTGTTGAAGCTGTTAAACGATTAATGTCAGCTAAAATCTTAATGTTATGGTTTGATGACAAATGTGTATGTAATCCCTTAGTCGATCCACCCAAAGTCTTGAGAATGGCAGGGCATCCCTTATATTTAGCACTATTCCCGTCTTTCGCAACTAAAAAATAACTCCACGCTGACGACGTATCACTGTTTTTTTATGTTGAACAAGGTGTCCCGCCATTTAAAATAACTTTTTCAGATAATTGACTTTTAAATTTAAATGACGTAACCTGCGTAATCTTTCCGCTGGTAGAAAAATAAATGAAAAAATTAAATCCTAATAAGCGTATTTATACTTTCGTACAAGAAATCCCCGACGGGGAATCCCTCGCAACAATATTATGATATATCATATGAGGTGATCGGGTGATTGCCCTGTTGGCTTGTTGGGGAATTACTTTAAAAGTATTGTATTGAAGTATGCCGGGAAGGGAAGTCCCTTCTAAGTTACATATTATTTGGGCTGTACCTGTGTAGTTCTTTTATCGTACGGCGTACCTAAGGTTGATTCTTTGTCTTTATGTAATAAGCGTCCTTAATATAATCTAGGTAGGGTCATTGTTAAGGCGCAACGGATTATGGAAAGCAAGCTGGCAATCCCGAGATTAGTCAAGTACAGTCCCGGGATTTACCGGATCAAAACCCGGCCGGGATCCCGGGCTTGTATTCACTACTCACATAAGACGATTAAAATTACCTAATTTCTAAATCAATGCTATAACCTTTATAAAAAAAAATTCTTTTTAATATGTGGTTAATTTAAAAACTTGGACTTCGTAAACATACTTACGAATTCTTACAGCAAAATATTAATCGTGCCAAGGATATTTAACAAAAACTTGGCTTTTAAATGAAAAACCATTGAACCAATGCATAACTCTTCTTCGGAGTTATGTTCTAAGTTTGCACTGACATTTGAACCTTTACATGTTAAACTGTTTTTTTTTTTAAATTCTTATAAAATGTTTCGCACTTTTCGCAATGGTTTTGTTTTAGTCAAATGTAAATACAGCTAAAGTATGATTGCTAATTGGTATTTTCATTTTATATGATCACTTATGAATTTAATTGCCAATGTAAGTACATTTTTATGTTTTACTTTATATGGCTAATATGTAAGTATTTTATTAGGTCTGGCGAAGAAACAAATACAGTTATATCATACAATGGCAAGGAACAATTACTTGAAATCCCAGAAATATCATCTGGAACGGGAAAGCAACAATCGGAAGTAGTGTATGACCTATTGCAAAATGGAACCTAATTGAAAAAGTAGAAGCTTTATGTTGCGATACCACAGCTTCTAACTTAGGCCGACTTCAAGGCGCTTGTGTTCTTTTAGAGCAAGCGATCGGAAAAGATCTTTTATATTTACCATGCCCTCATCACATCTATGAAATAATTTTAAGAAGTGTTTTCGATGAAAAAATGCAAAAATCATCAGGCCCTAACGTACAAATATTTAGCAGATTTAGAGACGCATGGATCAAAATTGACAAAATTAACATTATGAGTAGTGTTGAAGATCAGAAAGTGAAGGATGCAGTTGGGAGTGTATCCGAGATTATAAAATTTGCATCTCAAAATCTTGAAGTAAAGCAACCACATGATGATTATAAAGAGCTTCTTCAATTAAGTATAGTTTTTCTTGGTGGTACAGTTCCGAAATTTACCTTCAAAAAGCCTGGAGCATTTGATCATGTTCGTTGGATGTGGAAAGCTATTTATTGCCTTAAATTATATTTATTACGAAACGAATTTAAAATGACACAATTGGAGATAACTAGTATTCGTGACATTTGCATCTTTGTTGTAAAGGTGTATTTAAAAAATTGGATACAAGCACCAGTTGCAGCAGAAGCCCCTATTCAGGATTTAAGATTGCTAAAAGATTTACATGCTTATAAAATTGTTGATGAGAAGATTAGTCGTGCGTCACTAAGCAAATTAAACTATTTGTGGTATTTAACCCCAGGAACAGCAGCGTTGTCTTTTTATGATCCAAATATTACATATGAGTCGAAGAATCTTATGGTGCAAGTTCTGGATAATCCTACTGATTGCGAATTAAAAAAAATTTTCGTAACTCCTCATACTATAAGCCAATATCTTAATAAGAACATCGAATATTTTATAATCCAAAAATCACGTAATTTTTTTAAAAGGTTTGGTATTCTAACGGACCAAAGGAGTGGGTAAATGAACCTAGTTTTAACGTTGGCCTTAATATCGTTGGAAATATGAATGTTGTTAATGACGCGGCAGAACGAGCAGTTAAGCTAATGGAAGATTTTAATTTAGTGTTATCCAAAGATGAAGAAGAAAAGCAATTGTTAGTGCAAATTGTTGCGGATTATCGGAAACTCTACCCCAATGTGAACAAATATTCTCTTTTGAAATAAAATTACATATAAATAACTAAAAACAAAGCATTTTTATTTATCTCTCGTCAGACAGAGATCTTGTAACATTATCAAATCTGTGGCCACAAGGAATAAGTGAATGTTTTATGTTTTTCCTATTTATTAACTTTGTTTTCCAAAAGTAAACCATTCTTCTATCTTTTTATTAATTTTCATTTATTTTCGTAAGAAATATGTCACCATATATGTATATAAATATATAGATTTTACTTTGTCTTTTACTTTGTATTCTAGTCCTTAAAAATTTGGCTTTAGATGAAAAACAGAGAAGCTTTAAGACGACATCGTCTCAAGGAAATTTAAAATATGTTAAAAATTAAAATCAAATATATTTTTAAATATATTTTTTAGGATAAATATATTTTTTACAACCAAGAAAATTTTATTTTTAATATTTTTGAACCAAAGATCCATGCGCCACGTCTGAACCTCGCCCAATCGTGATAACTTTTTGCACACCGTATTTTTATACTATAGCAAACATTTTGCGGGGGGAGTTACGGTTAACAGTTACGGTTACCCAACAAAGTTGAAAATTAAGGACCACCCTAATATATATATATATATATACAGTGAAACTTCCCATAGGCGGACATCGTTGGTTCTGACAATATTGCCCGGTCAAGAGAAGTGCCCGTCTGTCAGAAGGCAGAAAAATTAAGTAAAAACCCAAAGTTAAACTTTCATTTGAAAACAATGTAAGATTTTATAGATATGTATAACATAAATTAAAATCTGGCAAGCGGTCTGTCAATTAAAAACTCATTTATTGGTTGCTTCTTCAGGAGATGGAATACAGAGTTAACAATTAGCAGTGACGTAATTAAACATATTAAAATGTTAACACCTTATATTAAAACATTAAATTGACTTCGGTTGACATGAAATCAATTCTCTAAAACTTTATAACAATTTTCTGAAATTTAAGCGCACTGTTTTATGCAGAAACATTTAGAAAATACTGCTCCCGGATCACTTGAAATAGATACGTTAATAGATAAGTCACAACAGTAGTATCAAATGACGCGATACTTTGCAATAGAAGACAAATATGTATAACATGACAGGTTAAGGTTATGCCAGTGCTATGAGAGGCGGCTTACTGAATTGAATTGAAGTGCTGTTTTCGAATACAAGTGCGAAATATTTGAAAGCCAACTGTATATACGTATTATGTACTTGAAACAAATGATTACGTTTCAATATATTTGATATAATATGAACAGCTTTATCTTGAATATGGCCAGAACACTATGGCATTAAAACGACATATCATTACCAATATTGGCGTATTTTATTGATTACTATCTTGTAATGTATTTAGAGCGATTCCAATGCTAACATTCTTTTCGTTTCTAACATTTACACTGCTCAGGTGTATTAAGACGGGAATTTATTTAATTGATTATTTGAGACCGGCATTAGTTAGAGTTTGTGGATTATTTCATTAAATTTTTCAATTTAAGTTGGTAGAAGTTATAAAAAAAATCAAAACTTCATGCTTTAATATGCTCAATAAAAGAAATCACAACACTATAAAAAGATAGTCTATTTGAAATTTGAAAATTCTGAGAAAGTTCTAACACTTCGACCACGAAAACTATTGAATATGAAATTGAACAAACATCTGATTAGATTAAATTAATTTGAAATGGTCTAATTTATTGTGACCTATATAGATTGTGGTCCTTGTTGCCATTTAGACTAATTTAATTATCAGTGTGAAGATTTTCTAGATTCCAATCTATCCTTGGGCCGTCAATATATTAATTAGATTCTGTTTTTGCATGGGGACTGTTAATTTAGTCTTTTCTTGTTGGCAAAGTTTGTGTATACTTTATTTAGAAGTTGAATTACTTCGCCGATTCATGGCAAAATTAAAATAAAAATTCTAGGATATCGTGCTATTTCAAAGGCTAAATTATAGATTTTTATTTGCGCATTCTAAATTTGACAAATTTGAAGATATTAACTGTATTTCTAATGGGAATAACCACGTGTAAATATTTTTTCTTAATGAAAATATAGATATTTCACTAAAAATGAGGAATGTACCGCACTGTTCATGTTGATTTATTTTACTCTTTTTTGTGTTTGAATATGATGCAAATAAACTAAGATTGTCACGTATTTTAAATATAATCACTTATGTTAATGATTCTGTGATTTGCTCATGATGTCGTGATTTAATATGCCACATAATTGTTCAAACCGTCCAATTACCTCGACCTCTTCTTCCTACATTAAAAATAACTCAAATTCTTTGTAAAAGTGTACGTATACTAACTACTAGTTATTAATTTGTCTTAGAGGAGGTATCGACCTTCGTGGACTTTCATTTGCAAATCATAACACAGACTGTTCTATAGAGTTATTTATATAACATACTTGAAAAAGTGACTGTGCATAAAAAGCGAATCAATAGCGTAATATATAATTTAGAAGTCTGGAATTTAATCATTGTTGCTAGACTGCGAGGACCAAAGATGGATGTTTGCGATTTCTATTCAACGCCTTCATTTTTTTGTATGTGTTCTTTTAAATAAAAAACCTAGATCTATGATAAATTATTTAGTGATATTTTATGTTTAATATAGTGACAAATAATGCGACGTGTAATTAAATATTTTTTCTAAATAACTTAAAAATTTGTATAACTTAAACATAAGCAGTTTGATCATTGCAAAAATCTTGTTACGTTTGCGTACAGGCTCTAACTTGCTATAAGAAGGAACCAACAGTATATATACATATACGAGGACTGCTTCCTTTGCTCCGCCCCTGACCCATTTATAAACTAAAATAATTATTTATCTTCACGTCGCATTGTAACCTGCTATGTATAGACTAATTCTAGAAACTTACAAGTCTGAACCTGTTAACGCGTGCCTTATGTAAACGCCCGAGGTCGAGAGAGTCACATATCGGTATCAAAATGGATCGTGTCGAGCAACAAGCGGTGATTAAATACGTATACTACGTTTAAAAGAGATGACCTCAACTCAAATTCATCAAGATTTAGTGAATACATTAGGGGAATCTGCAGTATCATACGACATAGTTAAAAGATGGTGTCGTGAGTTTAAATATGGTAGACAGTCGTGTACAGATGAACATATAGGTGGAATGCCCACAACCGTCACTACCCAAGAAACTATTAAAAAGGTCCATAATCTCGTGCTGCAAGATCGGCATGTGATTATTATACAAATAGTTAAAGATACTGGTCTTTCATATCATGTGGTATATAAGATGGGTACCACGAATATCAACAGATGCACACGAGCAAACTCGGAAACACTCGAATTACAGTCGTCTATTAACGCGGTTTAGACACAGCAAAGGAAATTTTCTGTCAAGATTAGTGACAATGGATGAGTCCTAGATCCATCACTATGATGTAGAAATCAAAATACAGAGTAATGAGTGGATGCATTGAGGTTCACCACCGCCGAAAAATTCAAGATGCAACCTCCAGTAGTTGAGTATTCGTCATATTCGCAAGATTTGGCTCCCAGCGATTATCAATTGTTTCCAAAACTTAAAGAACATTTCCGTGGTAAACTATTTCCGTCAGTTAATGATGTGATATGTGGGGTAAATCAGTGGTCTGCAGAGGTTGAACAATCTTTTTGTCGAGAAGCATTAGAAATCCTTGTACATCGATGGGAAAAATGTGTTAACTGTAGGCATAGAGAGAATTTTAATAATAATTAGTGCAAACGCCTTGCATTTTTGTCTATTCGGAACAGGTTTCCAGCTATTGACATCCTCCATCTGACCAGTAGAAAGAATATAAATAATAATATCATATAATATAGTAGCAGTACCATCATTTAAGTGTACAAGGTGCCACGTGACAGTATTTAAGTATTGTCACAATGACATTAGGGAATGACATTACCTAATCGACTAGCTAATAATATATTTCATACTGAATTACAACGCGAAAATAACTTAGACATCAATGAATTAAATATATTTGTAGAATAAAGTATTCAAAAATTACTTCAAAAACAAAAATACGTTTATGATACGATAATGCGATTATTCCACGTTCAACATCAGCCGATGAACTAAATGCATGTTTAAAAGCATCACATTTGTGGAGACATGTTAATAAATTTACATTGATGGCAAACATACGTGTTAAATTACTAAATGATCCTCCTGCAGATAATTTCGCGATACAATTATTGGGAACGGGGAAAATTGCAATTGAAGAAACAACAGGCTGCATTAAATTACCAAACTATTTTTAGAGGATCACTCACTCACGATAAGAATTGGTTAAGTGGACGTGCAATTATCTTGCAAAAAATGTGGATGTAAATTTCATTAATATCACTATTTAACTTATGTTATGTTAGATACAGCTACTTACAAATCAATAGATACTGTTATAGATCAAGATGAAGCAATAAATTATACATTGAATTCTTAAATTCACTTGATTTATCTGTATCGCCACCCTACATCATTAATGTAAAGGTTGGTGTTCCTATCATTTCTCTTAGAAACACTGACCCTTTGCAATGGCACCAGATTGGCAGTCAAAAAATTATTAAACGATCTCATCGAAGCAACAATTTTTATTGGCAAATTCAAAGAAAAGGATGTGCTAATCCACATATATCAATAATAAAAACATATATGCCTATCCAATTCAAACGATTGCAATTTATAATTAAACTGGCTTTTGCAATATCGATAAACAAATCACAAGGTCAGTCATTTGCAACTATGTGTATTGAATTTAGAGAATCCATATTTCTCTCATGACAATTACACGTTGCATGCATCCGTGTAGGAAAACCAAGGGATTTGTATGATTTGCTTTGTAATTTGTAGACAGCAATGTTTACATCTCCACTTACTCTGCAATTACATACATTCTAATTTGATATTTGTAAATATTTCATATTATAAAGCCGAAAAACTCCAATAATTTATCAAATGTTATATTTAATGAACGGCTAAGAAATTATCTAAACACTTATATATCTATATATACATATATATATATATATATATATATATATATATATATATATATGGTAAACCTAATCAGTAGGCGATTAAAGGTCTGTATATTACTTCAAAATATATGTATTTAAAAAACTCTACATGTTTCGGCTGTATACGCCAAAGGCGTATACAGCCGAAACATGTAGAGTTTTTACAGACCTTTAATCGCCTACTGATTAGGTTTACCATATCATACCAAGGTCACGAAGTTATTATATATTTATATATATATATATATATATATATATATATATATATATATAAATATATATATATATATAATCAGGTAGTCAGTCATCAACGATCGTAAGAGAAACATCAAAAGTAGACATACCCTGCGATGTTACTGAAACTTATATGATTATAATGAATTAGTTAAATATGTACTTGTTATTGACAAAATAAATAATATAAAAACTGCCCAGGCCTAATTAATCAACCAACCCTAGACAACAGATTAAACAAACCTACATATATATATATATATATATATATATATATATAGATAATTATTTCGTGACCTTTGTATGTTATGGTAGATTTAATTAGTTGGCGATTTAAGGTCTGGTTATACTTAAAAATGTATATATTTAAAACAATCTTACATGTTTCGGCAAGTGATGCCCTTCTCAAAGAATTTACAATATAAATGACAGTTATTAATGTCATACTTATAAACTTGTAGTTGTCATGAAAAAAATTATTCAAAGATACATCCAGTTTAATAATAATAAATTATGCCTTAGTATTCAAAAAATAGTTTTTGTTGTCTAACTATTTGAATACTACGGCATATAATATTATTATTAAACTGGATGTATCTTTGAATAATTTTATCCATGACAACTACAAATGTATAAGTATGACATTAATATACTGTCATTTACTTTTTTAAATTCTTTGAGAAAGGCATCACTTGCCGAAACATATAAGATTGTTTAAATATATGCATTTTTAAGTAAAACCTGACCTTAAATCGCCAACGAATTAAATCTACTATATATATATATATATATATATATATATATATATATATATATATATATATATTTATACATACAATGTGTCCGGGAAAATGTGGGAAATCTCTCGGATTCAGATAGAACATTAAAAAATAAGATGACAAGATCCCATATTTTTTTTCCTAGCGGCCCTGCCTACGGAGATACGGCCTCCTAAAGGACGCCACTGGAAATCAATTTTTCTTGAATAACTTTTAAACTACTTATTATAATTTAATGAAAATTTAATACGATAAACAGTAGTAAGGACCTCTTAAAATACTGCCCTTAAATTTAAATTAGCATGTTTAGTTTACCAGGGGCGGACTAGGTTGTACATTTTAATGCTTACATTTTTAACACCCTGTATGATAAGGAGTTAAAAAAAACAAATTTGGATACCTTGAACATTAAGCTAAAGAAAAGGTACTCTTGTTCTTGTTGCTGCTGCTTTGGATAAAAGCAGAATAAGTGATCGGGATGCAGTACATATTGTAAGTGCGGTGGTAGAAGCGTTATCATTTGATATTAGCAAATATGTTTTAAACCGGTCTTCGGTCAAACGAAGATATGCATTAATAAAATCATTTGAAATATATGTACCTTTTATTGAGCTGCATTGGGATTCGAAACTACTTCCTCATTTAACAGAAAAAAAAATTGATCAACTTCCTGTGATTGCGGATAGCGTAAATTTTGAACAGTTATTAGATGTACCTGGAATTACATCGAGTGAAGGCATAGAAGTCTGTTCTGCTGTGTTTGATATAGTGGAAGAGTGGAATATGAGAGAGAAGATTCAGGCTTGTTGTTTTGATACGACAGCGTCCAATACCGGAAAGTTAAAGGTGCTGCAACTTTGCTTGAAGAAAAATAGGACGTGATATTTTATGGTTACCATGTCGACATCACATCTTTGAGGTAGTGGTGGCAGGGGTATTTTAAGGACCAAATTAATAGTAACGTCTGGTCCAAAAATTGCTTTGCTTAAACGGTTCAAAACTGAATGGCAAACCATGAATAAGTCAAAATAAAGAAAGTGTACTGGCTAGTGACGCTGAAATTGAAGAGAGTGAGAAACAAAATGAAAAGATGATAACCTTAAAGTTGAAAGATGTTCCAGATTTTATTAACAGCGACTTACCAACAGAATTATTATCTAATAATTCGACAAACTTATTTATAAGATTTGATTTATCTACTGACTTCTTATACGACGATCCATTAAACTGGCCATTTCGTGAAAATTACTAGAAAGGTAAAAAAATGTGAATGACACAGATGAGAGAGGGATCAAGTTAATGCAAGAATATAATGATAAACTTACAAAAAATGAAGATCAGAAGCAGTTTCTACTACAGGCTGGTTCACACTACCTACCGAAAAAAATTTCCAAATGCATTAAAGCAAGTTCTTAACAGTTTTAAAAGGGTTCTCTAACTAAAAGTTTTTTTTTTAATCTGTTATTTCATCTAATAATAATTACGGTGTAACACAATGTACAATTTCTGTACTTTGTAATTAATAAACGACATTTTTAAAAAACGATGTGGTGTAGCTTATTTAATTATATTTTTAAGATATAGATATGTACTACAGCTTATAGTCCTATTAACTTGTCAGGCAAAACTTTAGTCTCAATGCGGCACATGTTAATATTATCCGATTGAGCTGAAATTTTGTATTTTCCATGTTTGCACGTAGCTTCACGAAACTACACATAATTATTGCAACATTTTAATTTTGAAAAATAAGGATCACCCTAATATATATATTGTGATGATGTACTGGCAAATTAGTATCGAATTAAATTTAGAAATGTATGTAAATGGATATAGATTGATAGGAAATAGTTTAATATAAGATTGTTGTTTTTAATTTTGTATTAAAAGATTTGAGTTAAAAAATAAACAATTTGAAAATCATCATGGAGATATTGAAAAAAATAACAAGAGTACAAGATATAATAAAATGATGATTGGGTGTTTTTTTGTTGATTATGAGTTTTGGAAGTTTATGTTTCAATATTATAATTGTTGCAATCAATATATAAATAAAGGACCTATCATAAGTGTATTGGAATATTGAAATTAATATGGCGAAGTTGGGGGAGTGTGGGGTGAATTAACGACTGTAGTGGAAACGTTAACGCAAAGGCCCGGAATAGAAAGTTTGGAGAAGTGGATTTTTTTTTAAATATTGCAAGACATTGTAGAAGAAGAGTATTAGTTGGAAATAATCAGAACAATTTATGAAGTTGGAATCAGTTTATCTTAATTTTGTATTTAATAATTTACGAAGGTAATTACTATTGATAATTTTCATTTAGATATATTTTTTAATTAAAATTAGAGGAACACTTTGTAAGAAATCTAATTAAACTTATATTTTCTTATATTGATATTATTGATTTTCTTTCATTAAGCATTTCTCATTTTATAATAGTATATTTTCGAAATTCTTAATATATAGATGATATAATCACATTAAGAGATTATTACAATATATATATATATATATATATATATATATATATATATATATATATATATATAATAACTTCGTGACCTTGGTATGATATGGTAAACCTAATCAGTAGGCGATTAATGGTCTGTATATTACTTCAAAATATATGTATTTAAAAAACTCTACATGTTTCGGCTGTATACGCCTTTATCAAGAGAATACAAAATATGAATTCATATTTTGTATTCTCTTGATAAAGGCGTATACAGCCGAAACATGTAGAGTTTTTTAAATACATATATTTTGAAGTAATATACAGACCTTTAATCGCCTACTGATTAGGTTTACCATATATATATATATATATATATATATATATATATAATAACTTCGTGACCTTGGTATAATATGGTAAACCTAATCAGTAGGCGATTAAAGGTCTGTATATTACTTCAAAATATATGTATTTAAAAAACTCTACATGTTTCGGCTGTATACGCCTTTTTCAAGAGAATACAAAATATGAATCAATATCATTCATATTTTGTATTCTCTTGAAAAAGGCGTATACAGCCGAAACATGTAGAGTTTTTTAAATACATATATTTTGAAGTAATATACAGACCTTTAATCGCCTACTGATTAGGTTTACTATATATATATATATATATATGTATATACACATATATATATATATATATATATATATAATAACCTCGTGACCTTGGTATGATATGGTAAACCTAATCAGTAGGCGATTAAAGGTCTGTATATTACTTCAAAATATATGTATTTAAAAAACTCAATTTTTTTAAATACATATATTTTGAAGTAATATACAGACCTTTAATCGCCTACTGATTAGGTTTACCATATATATATATATATATATATATATATATATATATATATATATATATATATACGATGAAGCAGGTGGAAGAGCTACTAGACGTATTTATGAAGGGCGGTCTCCGAATCGAAAATTTCCATCAAGTGATTTAATTTTACAAACTATGTACTGATTAAGAGATCGCGGTACATGGCATCCAAGTTATGAAGGCAGAGGGCATGAAAGACCACGTGGGATAGTAGATGCGGAAGAACAAATTTTGGATATTGTAAATGAAAATTCAAAAATAAGTTCCCAAGCGGTGTGAGGGAGGTAGGCTTTGCCCACATAACAGTCCATAACGTACTTGGAGGGAATTTCTTACAACCCTACTACGTGCAACGTGTCAAAAAACTTAGGAAGCCGATCGCCTGTCACGAATTTACTTTTGCAGACAGTCGTAGATAGCTGATGCATAAGAAAATTTATGAATGAAGTCATAAAACTTTTACACAAAGACGTACCTATTATTACACGGAATGTGAAGGGGATTTTTTGGTGAACGCGAACAAATAAATGCCTATTTGATTGTTGGATCGACAACATATAAACATATAATTTCTATTTATTTAATCTGAATACAGGACCGTATTTGAAAAGTTTGTGTTCCTAAATTTCCGCAAAAAACTAAAGTTTCGATAGAATACATTTTTTTGTAGTTTTGAATTGCTGTCTATCTTCTGGTAAAGATGTACAGTGATAAGTAATAAAGCTATTAAGTATTAATTATGGTATGCACCAAGGGTACTAGTAATTGTAGAAATGTTCAAATTTTGATATGTAGTATGTAAAAGTTTAATAAATTAAAACGCTTTCTCCGTTACTTGCTGATATTTATATGGACAATTTGGAAAATAGGATTTTTGACAACGAAAGATACACGAAGAATATTTTGTTTTGGTACAGATATGTTGACGACATTTTGACAGGAATAGACAGACAGTTGAATATTCTTTTTGAATTTATTAATTCTATTGATTCTAATATTACATTCACTTAATAACTTAATAACAACATTAATTTCTTACATCTCACACCAAAACGAGTAAACAACGAAGTTCGCTTTTCTATTTACCACAAAGATTCTCATACAGATAATACTATACACAATAAATCAAACCATCCATTCCAACATAGATTATCAGCTTACCACAGCATGACCCATAGATTGATTAATATCCCGATGCTCAATGAAGACTTTAATAAAGAATATAATATAACTAAACGAATCGCTTACAACAACGGCTACGAACCGAATATAATAGATTCATTAATTTCAAAATATCTTACCAAAAATTATTAGGTGAGGTTTACCCTACTATTAAAGAGGTGTCAGACAAGAAGTTCACGTACACAGGCCAAGAACAAGAAAAAATTATCGAAATTCCTTAAAAAAGAAAATATTAGTATCGCTTATAAAACGAATAAAAATTTAGCTAAGTATATCAAAAATAATAAAGATTGAACTACTAAAGATAATAAATTGGGAGTCTATAAGCTAGCATACGGGTCATGTACTAAAACATATTTTGGACAGACAGGAAAAACTTTTAATAAACGTATCAAGAATCATCAATATTCATACATCAATCGGAAAGCTGACTCAACATATTGCTATAGATTTTTCCTTGGACAAGAAAGGAAAAATGATTGAACAATTTTGAACTCTATAATGAAGTACATTTATAAAAGATTATCTATTTCAATTGTATGTTTATTTATTCCAGACGGGGATCGTTATATATATATTTTATTTTATAAGTAAAAATTTTTATAATGTTTGAAATTGTGATTGACCCTCGTATATTTAGGTCGACCAGAGGATTGAACTTGCCGCCCTTCCGGATATTGTATTTATTAAAATGTGTTGTATGTATATATATTTTGATTTTATAGATGGTAGGGATGTTCAGGCGGATGTTGAAATTTCATTTTGAGTTAGAGATATCTTGACGTTTAAAGTGATCGGTTTATTAAAGAATAAAATACTCAATTTTATTCTTTGTTTTATAAAATCGGGTTGAATATTGTTTATGCATTTATTGTGAGGTGCATGTAAATCTTAATTCGATTTTTGCGAGTGTTTTGATGGTTATAAAAATATATTTTTATGAATAAGATATCTCTCGTGCATTTTATAAATTGTGCATAGATCTATGTAAGTTGATAAAATATTTTGTTTATATATTTGATATCACGATTATTTTCATTATTATAATTTCATGTATTTCTTGTAATAATTTATATTTGAAAGTAGTATATGGGTATTAGAGAAAGTTGTCATATTTTTGTAAGGGAAGTTTTTTTTTAAAATAATATTCGAGAACATTTTTGAATTCAAGGTTGGAGTTTTCTTTAGTGGGGATTGACCTTGTTGTGTTATTTTTGCGCATGACAAAAATTCAATTTTCTTAGTTGTTTTTGACATTTGTTTGAAGGGGTCAAAGTAGAGGTTAAACTTGACAAATTTCACTAGTATTTATTAGTTTTATGTTTGATCGAGTGTCACAAGGGGTTTTTCTCTGTGTGCGAGTCATTATTCACAAAGAGTGTTTCCCCATTGCTACTGTTTGATGATGCTTTAGCACCCTATACACTTTGTAGAGGGATTTTTTTAAATTTTTTTTTAAATAAACTAACAAATGAACAGATAAGATTTTTATTTGTGTTTATCGTTTTATTTTCGGATAAAAACTTGGACCTGATCCGCGAGGAACGATTCATGAGATGGGAGTCCGTGGATTCTACTAGACTGAATAACCGGCAATATAAGCTGTAGTGTGAATAAAAAAATTAATAAGCAATTTCAAAGTAAATTCCACTGCAATATGTTAATCATTTATTAGAGAAGGACCGCGATTTTAATTTACAATTTGATATTCTCCATGTCCAAAATAAAGGGAAAAAACTAAACTGCTTAGATTCATTAGAAATTAATAAGCTCAAAAATTCTGATATACTATTGAATAATAAATTAGATTGAATTCTTCCGCGTTGTTAAATTTGTTTGTTCTGTGAAATGGGGTTTTACCAAATCGTTATGTTACTTAATTAAATTTTGTACTTTCCCCCGTTGTAAAATTTCCTTTTGTTAAATTTGTTAGTTCTGTGAAATTTTGTACTTTCCATGAATTTAGATACAGTTTAGGTTGACATATAACTATTAAGATAATAGTTTGAAGTAACCCAATATAGTTTGTGTTGGATATATAGTATGTAACATTAGTTTATTGTTATACTTGGGGAAGCTACTGTGTAGCGAATATATATTTTTTAAATATAGTGTAAATCTACAAACATCATTTGTGTGTTTATTTTTATTTTAATTTGTGAAATGGATTTACATCAAGTAAAGGTCGAAACAATTCAAGATTTAAAAGTTTAATATTTCAATCAAATCATTTTATAAAATTTTTCTAATGAAAATGTGATGCAGATATGTTTTCATACTATTTTTAGTTTAGTTTGGCCATTCTTGTTTCTTGCGTCGAATAGTTTCTGTCGATAATTAGTTTCACAACTAAATAACGGTAACTTTTTCCCACATCCCTCTTTCTCTCTCAATCCTTATTTTTCATAATTTCATTTTCGATTATTGCGACTCTAGTTGCTTTTCTTTTAAAAAATTTTATTGTTGAATAAATTGTCTCTTATCACTACAATTTTCATCTTACTCAAAATTGTAATCCATCTAATTCCTCTTATTAATTTCGTTTTGCCAATTTTTCATTGTAAAAGGCACTTCAATATACATATTTTATTGTGTTGGACCTTGTTTTCTGGTAACTTTTATTTCTGCCGTTGTTTTACTTAATTTTATTTTATATAATATGCCCTACATACTTTATCATTTAATAAAATTCCGCAATATTTGTTTATAATTAACTTTCAACGTTATTATAATTTGTAATAGTCACATATCCGTACAAACTCGTACTGTGTATTAATGTACTTATAACTATTTTAGATTGTAGATTTGACAGAGGACTTTCCACACATGCATCACGATCAGAAATTGGTCGTCGAAGTCCGAGGTTGTTCATATCTCGGAGGCTCTTGACTTTTCATCGATGGTGCGCCGTTCAGTCTCACGGTGTATGTGTGTGCCGGGAGCACACGTGACCCTGCCTGCCGCGCTCTTAGAAACAGCTGAACACCTGTGCATGGTCACCTGTGTGACTATGTGAGAGTATGTTTGATACCGGAGCCACTACGCGCCAGTGACGGTTCGCTATACATTAAGTCATAAACTTCAAAATATAATCCTTGAAAACTAAAAAAAATTTGTATTTTGAACGATACTCAATGAATTCAAATTTTAAGATCCGATATAAAAAATAACTGATATTAAATGTTCTATTACTGGAACTGCTGATAATTATAAATCTCATTTGCTACTTTTATAGGAATTATTCTTCCCAAACAAGAAATTTCTATTTGAGTGTGTGAGTTCCATAAATTGCTATTCTGAGTAGAAAAAGGGTGAAACGAAATAACTTGTTTTTGCTATTACTAATTATGATCACCTTTGACTAAAATACATTTATTATAATTCAAAATATGATTTAATTTTTTTTAAATATTACCATAATAGTACTCCAAGATTCGTGTAAATTTTAAATTAGTTAAATGAGTTAGTTTATAACCTGCTTATAGTAATGGAAGACAAATACTTTTAATCTGACTGGCTGTTCGAGTAGGTTTCGTGGTTTTCCTTCTCGTTTAAGGCGAATGCCGACAGCTTAACATCTTAAGTCGCTCCATGGGCGCGTACATAATAATAACTCATATCTTGCTTTTCCCTGTTTTTTTTTTATCTATCTATTTTAGAATACTAAGGCATGATTTATTATTATTAAACTGGAATGTATCTTTGAATACTTTTATCCATGGCAACTACAAATGTATAAGTATGACATTCATATACTGTCATTTATATTTTATATTCCTTGAAGAAGGCATCATTTACCGAAACATGTAGTATGTTTTAAATATATACATTTTGAAGTAAAACCAGACCTTAAATCGCCAACAAATTGAATTTACCACATATATATATATATATATATATATATATATATATATATATATATATATATATATATATATATATATATATATAGTAGATTTAGATAGTCGGCGATTAAGGTCTGGTTTACTTTAATATGTATATATTTAAAATAATCTCTTACATGTTTCGACAATTAATGCCTTTTTCAAAGAATTTTACATTATAAATGACAGTATATTAATGTAATATTTAATCTGTCAAAGATAAAAATGACATTATTCAAAAATACATTTCAGTTTAATAATAATAATTAATCACTTAACATTCCCCAACAGCTTGACGCCAATTACGGGGGGCATTGGCAAGCCATGAGTTATTATGTCTGCGCCCGTGTAGCAACTTAAGATGTTCAGCGGTAGGCATTCGCCTAGAACGAGAAGTAAAACCTACTCGGACAGCTTAGCCCAAAAATCTAAACTCGGGACAGCCAGCAGGATAAGCCAGTGCGCAGATATTTAAATAGAATAGCATATGACAGATACTTATATAATAATTGTATATATTATCTTATATTTATATATATATATATATATATATATATATATATATATATATATATATATATATTTAAATAGTCCTAATTACATGTGCGCAAAGATTACTTAGGAATGAGAAAAAGGTGGAAGTTAATATAAGGTAAAGGCATATTATAACGCAGCTGTATGTGGACGCTACATGTGAAAATTAATGTCGAACTGTTAATAAATTAATATCTCGGCAATTTCTGATATTTTACACATAATTATATTTTATTCAAAATTTACTTTTCATTTCTAATCATTTATTAAAGTCATTAAATTCATAAATGCGAAAATGAAAAGTTAGTTTATAACTGCTTATAGTAATGGAAGACAAATACTTTTAATCGAAGTTTTAAACCGAAAACTACATTTGCAAGCGCTACTGACATTATTAAATTCTAGTTTAACCATTATCTAGTTAAGAACGCAATTTAAGTAAATAAATATACAATTGATCTAGAAAACTATTTGAATTGCAACCATCTATTTCATCCGTTAATTCCACAGACACAACAGTTCGACAATGAGAAATGCACCATCGTTCATCGTGAAGATATAATTTTTTAAATATTTGTCATTAAAAGAAAGAGAATATCATTTGAAACTCAATTGAAACCAACATTTTAAGTAAGCTAAATTCAAGTATTTCGCCCATTGAGCCAATTCTTTATAATATATTTAAATTAATATTTTATTGCTTCAACCAATACGCCTAATATGTTAAGTCAATGCATTAATGCAAGCGCATATTCAACATTTAATATGCTTATTACAGTAGAATTTTAATTTATTTTTTCTATTGTGTTACCTATATCTGTGTTACCGGACACGGGAGGCCCATGACTCATCGCCCACGGGCGTACTATCGAAAATTTGTATTTTTAAAGAGTTTTTCATTTTATTTATATAATTGGAAAACAAATGGGTGGTGATCTATAAAATACGATATACATTTTTATTTGCTCATTTTGTAGTTCGAATTGAGTAAAGCAGTATTAATATTAACTAGCAATACTTTCTCAAGGTTCTCTTCTGTAAAATTTGTTCTCTTTGAATGAAATAAATCCTTTTAGGTAGAAATCGTCCTTTCTACATCGCAACTGGTTATAGGTGTATATTGGAAATATTCCTTTATTTCGGCATATTTAGTATTTAGATTTTGAGGTATTGTCCCCATACACAATTGCCGCAATGTTATTAAATCTGGATTTCTATTAAAAACTGCGACCAACTTTTGCCGAAGGCCACATCCGAAGTCACTTGGAATATTTGTCAAATTATTAATAGCCATATCTAATGTGGTTAATCCATCATTTGATTTGAGATTTTTATTTTCAAAATTAATGCAAATTTCCAAAATGTTCCTAGAGAGATTACAACTGATTTTTTAAATTTGGAATTTGTATTAGTTCCTTGCACTCAGAAATACTTCGAGCAATATTACCTTTAGCAAAGAATTATTTTATTATTATATTATTATAATTCTTTGATAAAGGTAATATTTACCGAAACATGTAAGATTATTCTAAATATGTATATGTTACCGTTAAAGTATATAATGCAGTTATTTCATAGAATACCTAGTTACTTCATGAAATAACTGATCGTGTCCGTTAAAGTGTGTAATATGTTATTAATTTGACACTTTAACTAGTTATTCTATGAAATAACTAGGTATTCTATAAATTAACTAATGAGAGACAGTTAAAGTGTAAAATAAACAATTTATCTAAAATGAAATTAAACTAATGATAGACAATTATATATATTATATTGTCATTTGTTACAACAAGGATTACTAAAAGGACACTTGGAATTACAAAGAACATTATTTCTAAAACAAAAACATTTTTTGTTGACACACTGGGTTTTACACGAACATTTTTTAAATTCCTGACCAGTAACTAAACTTTCAGCTGTAGCAACCGACCGGAGCGATATTTCTACATCCGGTACTTCTTCGATTTTAATTAATTTTTGTTCGCTGACACTGAACTGGGATCGGGAATATAATTGTTTTATGCGGCCGTTTCTTGTGCCCAATTGGAAAAATCCTTCTTCGGTTATTTTTATGATGATAGCTAAAATAGATTTGGCATCACCTTTTCCTCTGTCAACTTCAGGCACTGGGATACGGACGGTAAACCCCACAGAGGCTTCAGAATGAGATTTATCCGACATTAATCTCATCTTTTTCGCTTGAATTTCTAAACATTTTTTAGACTTTTCCCCTTCTCTTTGAACATTAAGTTCATTAAAACACAATTTGCAGATTTTCTGCTCAACTTCATCTTCTGAAACATAATCTTCCGAACATGATATATGGACAGGCTCCATACATTTGAAGCAAACTATATCTTCACTGCATTCTTTTAAACAGACAACACATACTTTCGTAATGGGATTATTTAATACTGTTTGTTCAACTACTTTTTCATTATCAGGTTGAGAAGAAACATTCATTGCAGTCAAAGTATTTTGTAATTGATCTTCGTCGACCAAAGAATTAAGTGCTTCCTTCGGAATGGCAGTTGTTGATAGTCCAACTCTAGCTTCGCAACCAAACATAGCCTCGTAGGGGGACCTTTTAATACCAGAATGGAACGCTCTGTTCTTCATAAACTGGATAAATTTTAACCCGTTACTCCACGAAGTTGACTGGTTGTCTTGCATCCAAGTCGTCAACATATTCTCTATGTCCTGATTGGCTCTCTCAACACTGCCTTGGCTTTGGCTATGTCTTGGTTTGCCATGCACGATCTTGAGCTCTGGCCAAGTTACTTTTAAGTCATCAATAAGTTTGTTACAAAATTCTCTTCCATTGTCCGACTGCAATATACATGGCGCTCCAAACAACAGGAATATATCAAGCAACTGTCCTGCAACTTCTTCTGCTCTCTTTGTTTGAAGAGGTCTTAAAACCACGAACTTTGTAAGGTGATCTTGATAAACTAAAATAAATTTATAGTTTCCATCAGGTTGTGATTGAAAATCTATGAGGTCAACCTGACATCTTGAATTCATATGTGAAAAAATCATGGGCTTAACAACAACACCTTTTCTGCCCGCTTTGCGTTTTTGTTGACAAGATTCACAAAAATTGAGGAAAATCTTAATATCATTTTGCGTAATATTTTTGTAACGACGATTAAGTTCTTTTATCATTCGGTCTCTACCACCGTGCCCAATAGATAAATGAGTTTGGTACAAAATGTCAAACAAAGAATCACTTGAGCAATAAAACATTACATCTGGTGTTGCATTTGTTACTGGGACTATTAATTTGTCTACTCCTTGAACTTCAAGGACATCGTAATGTTGAAGTAACCAATAATCACGTGGCACTTTCTTATCTAATGTTTTAGATTTCTTTACATCAGCTATCAAACTTAATAATTTTTCACGGGTGAGCAAAGCACTGTTCTCTTTCACATCACGATTATTTAGTAAAGATTCAAACTTTTCTTTCATGACAGCTTTTTTTTCGTTGTCACTTAAAGAATTCATTGTTCAAGGCAATTTAAGGTCTTAAAAAAATTGCACTTTAACGTAAGCAAACTAAATTAACGTAATAACAAATGACTAAATTATAAAACTTAAAAAAATAAATGTATCTCAATACCTGATACGTGGAAACAGTATTTGACGAACAGCAGCCGGCACTGTACGTGCAAGCAATCAATTAACCGGAATGAACTGGCGCCAACACGCTAAACAAGTTCTCTCTCTATGGCCTGGAATAGTTCATAAATGCAGTAGGGGTGGAAGGTAAATGTATTTGTCGTGCGAGATATATGATATAGATTATTTTACACTTTAACGGGCTGCAGATCGTTATTCTATGAAATAACTAGTTAAACCATGAAATACAAGAGAGTTTTACACTTTAATGGACACGATCAGTTATTTCATGGAATAACTAGGTATTCTATGAAATAACGGATTTCATACTTTAACGGTAACATATATACATATTAAAGTAAAACAGACCTTAAATCGCCGACTAATTGAATCTACTATATACATACATATATATATATATATATATATATATATATATATATATATATATATATGTATATATATATATATATATATATATAACATTTGATAAATTATTGGAGGTTTTCGTTTATATATATACATAATAACTTCGTGACCTTGGTATGATATGGTAAACCTAATCAGTAGGCGATTAAAGGTCTGTATATTACTTCAAAATATATGTATTTAAAAAACGTTTTTTAAATACATATATTTTGAAGTAATATACAGACCTTTAATTGCCTACTGATTAGGTTTACTATATATATATATATATATATATAGATAATTATTTCGTGACCTTTGTATGTTATGGTAGATTCAATTAGTTGGCGATTTAAGGTCTGGTTTTACTTCAACGAGACGAGAAGGAAAACCACGAAAATCTATTCGGACAGCCAGTCAGGGATCTAGATACGGAATTGCCAGCATGATAAGCAAATGTACAGATATTTAAATAACATATGATATATATTTATATAACAGCAACATATATTATGATGGTAAATTGTCGATCGTTACATAATTAGATTATAATTTATACTGCTTAGATTTTAATTCTACACTTCTGTTAATTGAATTTTTTTCCTGTTTAATATTAATCATTTGTTTAATTTCCCTTTTCATTGTGTGTTGTTCTTTATCGATTATCGGTGTTTTCAAAATCGAAATGGTTATCGCGTTGTAGTTTGTGTGTAAATAGAGGAGTTTTGTCTGTTTTAGAGTATTCGTGGACTTGTATTCTTTTGTATAAATATTGTTTAATTTGGCCTATGTACTAACTATTGCAATCGCGACATGGTATTTTATAGATGACATGTGTTTCTCGATTTTTTTCTATTTTGGGTTTTAGTTTTGAAAATAGATCTTTATCAGTATTACTAAATTTATATATAGTAGCTATATCATATTTTTTTAAATATATTTAATTTTTTCTGATAATTGTGGAACATATGGAAGCGTGATATATATCGTTTCATTGTTTAAATTGTTATTGGTGTCTGAAGTGTTGTATATTTGGTGGATCCTTTTTTTATTTGTTTGATCTATAAGTTGTGGTGAATAGTTATCTGTTAAGATCGTTTTAATTTTCTTGATGTTATCTTTTCTATATTGAGTATTTCTGTATGTGATAGTTTTACTGCCCTATCAGTCAGATTATTTATAATCATTTTATTGAATACTGTAGGTACATTTGAGTAGTAATTAATATACCGAAAAGAAGCTACGGGTTTATTGTACCAATTTGTATAAATAGGACCCTCTCTATCATAGCTTACAGAAATATCAAGAAAATTAATACTGTTATTAATTTCTTCTTCAATAGTGAATTTAAATTTGTTGTGAAAATGATTGAATTTATTTAAAAGATAGTTTATTTTATTTGTGGGAATACATGTTATGATGTCATCTACATATCTTTTGAAGAAAATGGGGTGTCTAATGAATTGATAATGTTTAGTTCCAAATGTTCCATTACCAGATTTGCAATAGGAGCAACTAAAGGAGTGCCCATGGCAATTCCAAATGTTTGACTATAAAAGGAATTTTTGTATTGAAAATATGTGTTGTCTGGACGGAAATGTATACCTCTAATAAATTCGTTTTTATTTAGTGATGTGTGTGGATTAATTTCATCCCATTTGGATTCTATTATGTTTATAGCTAGATCTGTAGCAATGTTAGTGTATAAAGATTCTACATCAAGTGATATAATTTTGTAATTAGTTGGTACTTTTTGTTCCTTGATGAAATTTTGAAATTGCCATGAGTCCTTGGTATGATATTCCGTTTTTCCTAACATCTTAGATATGCTAGAAATTTTGCTATATTATAAGTAAGCGCTTGTATGTTTGATACTATTGATCTTAAAGGTATATTATTTTTGCGGATTTTTGGTAAACCATATATTGATGAAAATTGGGAATTAAAAATGCGAAGTTAGTTTTTAGTGTTGAAATCTAGTATCAAACATACAAGCCCCTACTATAATATAGCAAAATTCCAAAACTCAAAATAGAAAAAAACGAGAAACACATGTCATCCATAAAATACCATGTCGCGATTGCGATAGTTACTATAAAGGCAAACTAAACAATATTTATACAAAACAATACAAGCTCACGAATACTCTAAAACAGACAAAACTGCTTTATTTAAACACAAACTACAATGCCATCACCATTTCGATTTTGAAAACACCCAGATAATCGATAAAGAACAACACACAATGAAAAGAGAAATTAAAATATAAGCAGTATATATTATAACCTAACTATGTAACGAACTGCAGTTTACCATCATAATATATGTTGCTGTTATAATAAATATATATCATATGTTATTTAAATATCTGTATATTTGCTTACCATGCTGGCAGTTCCGTATCTAGATCCCTGACTGGCTGTCCGAGTAGGTTTTCGTGGTTTTCTTTCTCGTTTAAGGTAAATACCGACAGCTTAAGATCTTAAGCTGCTCTACGGACGCAGGCGTAATAATAACTCATAGCTTACTATTCCCCCACTTTTGTTGTCTAACTGTTTAAAAAATGCCAAGGCATGATTTATTATTATTATTGAATTTGAATGTATCATTGAATAATTTTATCCATGGCAACAACAGATATATTGTATGACATTAGTATACTGTTATTTATATTTCAAATTTCTTTGAAAAAGGCTTCATATGCCGAAACATGTAAGACCTTAAATCACCAACTAATTAAATTGACTATATATATATATATATGTATATATATATATATATATATATATATATATATATATATATAAGATCCACATATCGTAAACATTATCAGAGATATAATCTGTAGGGAAAGCATGCTCTTTTATTTCTTCTTTTTTGTTTCTCTTTCTTTATAGTGTAAGCACATATAAGCATATATATATATATATATATATATATATATATATATATACCTATGCTTGTTTTTGCTTTTGTTTAGTTTGTTCCACTTTATGTTGATTCTTTTTTTATTCGCTTAATTAAACGAAGGGAATACACTGTGCGGTTTCTTCAGATTTTAATTGAACGCGAAAACGTAACTGAAATAAGTTTCTCTTCTTCGTCTGGCTGAATCGTGTGCACATTTTTAGCCTCTTTTTCTAGTGCGAGTTCGTACGTAACCTGTTGATATTCCTGTTACAATGCGATTTAATTATCTTTTGACTTTCCTTTTTTATACGATTACATCGTTGAAAATACGAGTGAAATTATTTTTAAAACTATATAATCAGTTGAAAGTAAAAATGATCAGAACGAAGGAGACACCTGCAGTATAAATTTGAATGTTAATACCAGAAACTTACATTTATTAGATATAATTTTCTTAAAAATCTATATGTATTGTATTAACTAAAGAACATAATAGCTATTTAAAAATATAGCTGAAATCTTTCTTTTTTTCTGATAAGTAACTATTGAAAAAATTAGAGAATGTCATAAAATGATGAAAGTTCTGAAAAGTAAATTTCAATAGATTACGTAACTTTCTACTCTCTATTCTAACGTACTCTCTAAGATTATTAAGCATTTTTAAAGAATTTCGGTCCACAATATTGGTAAGGTTGCTATACGCTGATCTAATTTTCTGAAACCGCTTCTAAAATTAAAGTGATAGGCAAGGAAAGACTTGAACGCAATTTAATTATGGAGAAATTCAGTAGCCTTGTTTAGTTTGCTATTATAGCGCAAAAAACAATAAGAATCATTTCCAAAGTTAGGTTTTTTAAGTAGGTAGTAATGTAATGTATGTCAGTAAGTAAGTCACAAGATAAGAAAAAATTATTTACCATGGGTAAATAATTTTGGAAACAATTGTGTTTTTCAACATAATCTCCACCAATGTTAATGCATAATTGCGGCCAAATAAAAGCAAGTGGTACTTTTCCTATTGTGGATTGATATCATAACATTTGAAAATGAAAAATGACAGATATTATTCAAACTGTCATTGATCATTAATGTCAAGTCATAGAAATCCCTCATTTAAGTATTGCACAGAAAAGCAGTATAGTAACCCTGCTGGAAAAAGCCTGGTCCAAACGAAGGTGGTTGGACTGGTTGGCCAAAGGATTCCGCAAAAGAAGAGGATAATAACCTTATAAACTTTTTGTGAAATAATCCTGTCGAACCAGCTTTGGAAGCACGTTGCAGGACACATTTTCCAGTGTCCGTCAGAACGGCACGGCGTCGTATAAAAACTACATCTGAGCTTAGAAATTGTGCCACAGTTAAGAAACCGTTTTTAACTCAAACTAATAGAGAAGAAAGAATTGGGTTTGCTTTACAACATTACATGCACGATGCAAATTTTTGGAATAACGTAGTATTTACCGATGAAAAGACTTTTCAATCATGTTCCAGCGGTCGCGTTAAAGTCTATTGACCACCAGGCACTCATTTTGAGAAACATTGTATACAAATTGCGAAAAACACAACGGGCTGAAAAATTCTTGAAAACATCATGCTACCATCAGTAAGTGCCGTATTTCCTCAACAAGGTAATTGCCGCGTTCATACAGCCCAAATAGTAACAGAATGGCTACAACAATACCACGTTACGATACTCCCCTGGCCGGCGCGTAGCCCTGATATTAATCCCATAGAAAATGTTTGGGGTTTGATGGTATAAACAATTAACAGAAATAATGATTTTCACCTACGAAATGCTGAGCATTTATAGAATACGATACATAATGTATGGAATAGCTTCACCACGGACTATGCCCGTAATTTTGTAGATTCTGAACTCAGAAGGATATGTAATTAAAACTATAGGAGCGATTTTTTGCCAAGTTAGTATAATAAAGGCAGTAGATCAATTTAATCCGTCTATTACTTCAGGGAATCAAAAATGAAAGAGGCAGCTCCCATTTTAGTCAAGAGTGAAGTATTTAGGATTAAAGCGAACTCCATTATTGAAAACAATGGGGAGCTTTAAATTAATTTTAGTTAATGTAAAATTATTTTCATATTGACATTTTGATTTATTTAAAATTATTGTAATAAAAACTTTTGCTTTGACTTTTGCTACCATTAGTTTTTCTGTCGTTATTAATAAGATATTTTCATAGATAAAAATTTTCATTTTGAAAACCTGATTTACCAAAATTTATAAAAATAATAAAAAGTGTCGAGTTAGTGGTCGCTTTTATTTTGGCGCAACTGTACTTATCCTTTTGTTTTAGCAGCGCCCCAATTCCAGCTGCATAAACTTCTTTGGGTTGCCATCTCGTCCACAGTAGGACTTCCTGTTGAACTACGTCATTATCTGCAATGTGTTTGCTCCCAAGATGTTGTTTTAGTGAACCAAACAGATGAAAATCGCTTAGGGCTAGGTCTGGGCTGTCAGGGATGCTGTAGCACTGATATGAGGTCTCGCGTTGTCATGATGAAGAAGCACACCTCTGCGCAATAGGCTTGGACGTTTTCTCCGAATGGCAGTCCGAAGGTTGACAAAAACATCAGAGTATGACTGAGCGTTCACAGTTTCGACTTTTTTTGTAAAGTCGGCAAGTATCACTCCTTTGCAATTCCGAAACAGTGTAAGCATGACATTACCAGCTGAAGGGTAAGCTTGAATTTTTTGTGAGGAAGGTTGCTTCCAATGCATTGACGCACGTTTTGATTCAAGTTGGTAGTGATGCACCCAAGATTCATCACCAGTGATTATTCTGTCAAACATGTTTTCTCCTTTAGTAGCATATTGCAAAGATGTTGCAAGGACAGGTCAATTCAATTTTTTTTTCAGTTGTCGGGGGCTCCGACGTGCGCACTTTTCGTAAATTCAAACTATCATGCATTATACTATATGCTATACCTTATATTATTTCATATGCATTTGTGACTTAATTACTGACTTTCCTTCGTAGTATGCAGTATATTCCAATAAAGTTAAGTTGATGTAAATATATTTTCGGTATATGAATTACTGCTCCAAAAAATATTTATTTTTCTATAAAATGGCCTCTCAACTGTTTAGATCTAGACCAGTGATAAGCTATTTTATAAGCAATAAAAAAAATCACAGGAGACACATCAGCCGAACATGGAAAATGAGACAGCAATTTGAAATGTAATTCTATTCATTTCGTGGTTACAAATACAGGAAAGCGAGCGTGCATTATCATAATAATACAACACTTTTTTCTTCGTCAATTAAAGTTGTTTTTTTTTAAATTGATAATTGAAATGTTCCAATAAATTAATATGATCCAGTTCTGTGATCGTTCTTTCTATTTCGAAATAATCGGTACAGATTATGCCTTGCGTATACCCAAATAACTTACCATAACCTTTCCGGCTGATGGAACCACCTTTACTTTGGTAGATCATGGTAGACCTAACAAGGCTTCATACAACGCTGCAAAAACTCATTTGGATTGCGACTTGAAGTTTTGCATGTAGATTTCTTAGAATTATCAAATGCCAAAAATGCATTAATCTCGATGACTTAAGCGCCCTTTATCAAAGCTACGGTAGCATCAAAAAAAATTTCTTACGTGAACTTTGTAATAGAATAAATAGAAAAAAAGATAGCATATACGTGTGTAATTTAGATATAGTTATCCTATTTTATGTACAGGAAAAAAATCAAAGAATTTTTGAAAGTTTAATGTATTTTCACGTCAAAATCATAAGGAAAAATAAAATTAGTTATGAATTTGAATTAATTAATGAAACCTTTCACAATTTGGAAATAACAAGTTTTGTTAACTATTAGTACGGAGCTCGAACATGGATAATAATCAATCATTTAGATTAACTAATTGGTTATGTATCTTCGAAATACGGAAATTTGGTTGAGATTAAATAAAGACAGAGAGAGGGTTGGAAAAATAAAAGGACTCTAACTTTAACTTGAAGCAAATTTTCCTATGGTAAGCTTAGAATATGTTAAACCATATAAATTTACATACGCCATTATTAAAAAATAAATAAAATAGTTTGGAAAATTATACTGATTGTGAGTAGTCGTGTGCAGTTCGCAACGTAATCTTGAACTACTAAATTTAATTATTTATTTTTCTAGTAATTCTTCTGTCAAATTTTGTTATATGAATTATCTATACATTTAATTTATTTTTACAAGCAATTATGCAGTATTTTCTTTTATTTATCATTTCATGGACTTACGTTGCTATATTTGAAAAAGTGCGTGTTGATTATCTAACTATAGTCCGTAACTAGCCTTGCAGGCCCTTGGGGTGAAACATGGTACGCTTGTTACGACTTGAGCCGTTCGATACACTATGATGGTAACATGGTTAGCGCTACGCACCGCACAGTTTTATTTCCAGGTACTCATTTTAGTCAGCCTGAGTCGAGCTGGGATCGTAAAAACGCCATCAATATATATTATTGGGTTAGACCAGCATTTAAACCCGGTTCATCAGATTCATAGTATAGTAACCTACTCACTAGACCAACACGGTTCTTAAATATTTAAACATTTTTAAAACAATATGTTAACGATATTTTTTAGTTTTTTTTACTTCCTAATTTTGTTTACGAAAAATCAATTTGACAAATTTATCACTTTCGTTGTGTTCGTAGTGTTGATTAATTCACTTGAAAATATATAAATAATATGAACCGCCAGATCATAGTTTAAGTGTGATATGAAAAAATAGAAATTAATATTATGCAACTTCATTTATGTTATGGTTTTAATGTTTACCATCTGAATTATTGATAATCTTTATTCTTCATTTTTGACCTATATTGTGACTTATGACGAAATTTCAACCGCGGTATTTACATTCTAAAAGAAATAGATAACTAACAGATGAACTAGTGAAGACATTCAATAACATGTGAAAGTGAATGAGGAAACTATAAGTACATGCAGATAACGTTCATTGGGAATCGTCAAACATGCACATCGTTACAGAAAATACTTGATAAAGTTTACTCAAAAAATGAAATTAATGAAATAATATTAAAAAAAAGCAATAGTATTTTTTACTCATAAGTTAAATTTATTAGGTATGCTTTCTAAACACGTAATACATTTAATTTACGTATAAAAACTACTATTGTTTTTTTAAAACAATACTTTGAATACACATACTTAATACTACTCACTAATAAATAAATGTATGTAGTTATTAAGCTCTTGTTTTACAATATGCTGTTTTAATATCACCGTATATCAGTTATACGTTACCGTTCATAAAATTCTTATTCATAGAAAGACCAAAATAATTCTTTGAAACACTTCCATTTTTTTCTTTCTTTGTTTCGGAACAATGCGTTAAAGCTTTGACAACAAAACAAAAGAGAACGTAGGAAAATTTCCAGTTAAAGATTCCTCAATGCTAAACAGCTAAGTAATGTCGTTTATGTAAATATTAGTAATAATATTATCTAGCCAACTACAGTTAATTAAAATCCAGTTATTAAGTCTGTTTTAATCTATTATCGGGATAAAATAAACAAATTTTAATGAATTTCACTACTTTTTACTTTACACAGTAACTATCTGTTGTATTAAACATCTCACTCGCGAGCAGATTAGAATCTTCACTAACTCTATATTTGTATTTTTCGCTAAGTTTTCGGATTTGTTCTTTAATTGCAAGAATTTTTAGATCTTTCTGAATCACCAAGTTAGGCACGGACTAGGAAGCGTCCACAATAATCTTTAATACCTTAGTTGATAACTTTGTAATTATTTCGGAATTGCTGTCTGACCCCATAATTGAAATCTATTTTCAAACTAGTAATTTATTTTCAGTTGATAGTTTTTATCAATGATCCCGTATATTTGTTGCGGATTCAGTTATTTTCTCTTAGTAAAAATATATTTCTACCATGTGAATTGCCTGTCTAAGTGCATGCCTAGATATTTTGTTGAATCTGTTTGTACCAATTGAGTATTATTTCAATAAACCAGACCGGTGGGCATGTTTCACGTCCCATAGTGAAACGTGTATCATTAGTTTTGATCTTTTAGATTTAACGAAGCTTAATGCTTATGTTTCCCAAAAATATACCTCTACCACCGGATGACTATCTCAAAACACAGTATCATGTTACAAATGTGATAATGTAATATTACGTGAACATGAAATATAAACATATGGTAGTTTATATTTCATGTTCACGTAATATTACATTATCACATTTGTAACATGATACTGTGTTTTGAGATAGTCATCCGGTGGTAGTGGTATATTTTTGGGAAACATAAGCATTAAGCTTTGTTAAATCTAAAAGATCAAAACTAATGATACATATCGAAATTCTATGTATTAAAAAGGGCTTAAGAGACGTTACACTCGAGTTAGCCTACTAACGTTTACAACATCGTATCATGTGTTTCTTGATTAGTGCATATAGCGTGAATATATATATAATTATTTCTTAACCTTTGTACAATATAGTTGTTTTAGATATTCGGCGATTGAAGGTCTGTTTTACATTAATATGTATATACATATTTAACATAAGCTCTTACATGTTTCGGTAAGTATTACCTTTATCAAAGAATTATAAGTGACAGATATTAAAGTCAAAGTTATATAAGTGATGTAGTCATGGTGAGAGATACAAATTCATAAATATATTCAAATTCAATTAATAATAATTCATGCCAACAAAAGTTTGATATCAATGATAAAGAGAATGGTAAGTCATGAGTTATTATTACACTTGCGCCCGTGGAGCGACTTAAGATATAAAGCTGCCGGCATTCGCCTAGGACGAGAAGGAAAACCATGAAAATCTACTCGGACAGCCAGTCTGGGATCTAAACACGGAACTGTCAGCATGATAAGCAAATGTACAGATATTTAAATAACATATGATGTGTAATTATATAACAGTAACATATATTATGATGGTAAATTGCAGATAGTTACATTATTAGGTTATAATATATACTGCTTAGATTTTCTATATCACTTCTGTTCTTAAATGAATTTTTTACCTGTTTAATATTAATCATTTCTTTAATTTCGCTTTTCATTGTGTGTTGATCTCTATCAATTATTTGTGTGTTTTCAAAGTCGAAATGGTGATCGCGTTGCAGTTTGTATGTAAATAAAGCAGTTTTGTCTGTTTTTGGAGTATTTGTGAGCTTGCATTCTTTTGTATAAATATTGTTTGGTTTAACCGATGTAGTAACTGTCTGGTATTTTATACACAACATCTGTTTCTCGATTTTTGTATATTTCTGGTTTTAATTTTGAAAATAGATGTTTATTTGTATTGCTAGGTTTATATGTTGTAGTAATATCATATACATATATTTTTTTAAAGTAAATTTTATTTTCTCTGATAATTGTGGTACATATGGAATCGTGATATATGTTGTTTCATTGTTTAAATTGCTGTTGGTGTCTGCAGTGTTGTTTATTTGATGAATTCTTTTTTTAATTGCTTGTTCCATAAGTCGTGGTGGGTAGTTATTATCAGTTAAGATCGTTTTAATTTTCTTGATGTATTGAGTATGTGATAAAACGAATTTATTAGAGGTATACATTTCTGCCTCGACAATACATATTTTCAATGCAAAAATTCTTTCTACAGTCAAACATTTGGTATTGCCACGAGCTCTCCTTTAGCTGCTCCTATTGCAAATCTGCTTATGGAACATATGGAATAAAACATTATCAATTCATCAGATTTGAACCCTATTTTCTTTAAAAGATATGTAGACGACATCATAACATGCATACCGACAAATAAAATATACTACCTTTTAAATAAATTCAACAACTTTCACAACAAAATTAAAACGATTTTAACTGATAATAACTACCCATCACAACTTATAGAACAAACAATTAAAAAAAGAATTCACCAAATATACAACACTGCAGACACCAATAACTATTTAAACAATGAAACAACCTTTATCACGATTCAGTATGTACCACAATTATCAGAGAAACTAAAATATACTTTAAAAAAATATGATGTAGCTGCAACATACAAATTTAGCAATACAAATAAACATCTATTTTCAAAATTAATACCTAAAATAGACAAAAATTGGGAAATACATGTTGTCTATAAATACCATGTCGCGACTGCGACAATTACTACATAGGTTAAACCAAAAAATATTTATACAAAAGAATACAAGCTCACAAATACTCCAAAACAGACAAAACTGCTTTATTTACACACAAACTGCAACGCGATCACCATTTCGACTTTGAAAACACAAATAATTGCTAGAGAGCAACACACAATGAAAAGAGAAATTAAAGAAATGATTAATATTAAACATGAAAAAATTCAATTAACAGCAGAAATGATATAAAAAAATCTAAGCAGTATATATTATAACCTAATAATCTGCAGTTTACCATCATAATATATGTTGCTGTTACATAATTATATACGCTGACAGCTCCGTGTTTAGATCCTTGACTGGCTGTCCGAGTAGGTTTTCGTGGTTTTCCTTCTCATCCTGGGCGAATGCCGACAGCCTTATATTTTAAGTCGGTGCACGGGCGCAAGTGTAAAAATAACTTATGGCTTACCATCCTATCCTCTTTATTATTGATATCAAACATTTGTTATGTCATGAATTATTATTAATTGAATTGAATGTATTTATGAATTTGTATCTCTCACCATGACTACATCACTTATATAACTTTGACATTAATATCTGTCATTTAAAAAGTAATACTTACCGAAACATGTAAGAGCTTTAAATATATACATATTAATGTAAAACAGACCTTCGATCGCCGAATATCTAAATCAACTATAAATAATAAATAATTAATAATAATAATAATAAAATAAATATATATATATATATATATATATATATAAATATATTTATTTATAATGAAATATGTAAATGTAAAAATAGTGCGATGGTAGCAAATCCTAAATCATTAGAGTTTATGGTAATACCACCGTACATTGGTTAATTCTATAGCGTTGATTCGAGGTCTGGTCCTAGAAATAAGGATATGTTAATAATAATGTTGGTTAATTTAAAAGATTTCGGAGGAAGAAGCATTCAGATATCTGGCTCGTAGGCTTCCGCGGATTCATGGACGCCACTGGGATTGTGAGCTGGAACCGTGCGGCATTGATTTCTTCATGGTTTACGTTTTGTCTACTGTTGCAAGGAATAACTTCATGCCATTTACATTTACAAAAGTAATGTAATGCTGCAAAACCTGAACTCATTCCTTATTATAACGGTGAAAATATAACAGCGAATAACTACTGGCACTATATTCAGTGATAAATTAAAAATAGAGCATCTACTTCTTATAAACACGCAAGACCCTATTCCATTATACGATAACGTAGAATTCCACACATTTCAGAGAGGAATTTCGAAATTTAACAATTTTGACTATAAAATTCTACATCACCTATATTCACCAGATTATATACTTCCAAAAGATTATAATTTCTTTTAATATCTGGGATCCCTCCTAAAAGGAAAATGGCTTATTAATGAAAAATGTTGCAGCTTTCCAAATTTTTTAGAGTATAATATTTGTCATTTTTAGTCATTGGCAAGCATATATGTACATTATTTTAATTACTGAAAATTTCGTCAAACTAAATAGATTTAATTTTCATATGTATTAAATCTAATTCAGCATAAATTGCAGTTGGTTTACGACGCATCTCAAACTCAAGTTGAATCTAATATAGTGACCAACCCTACAACATTTTTGATATTCAACGGCGACAAACTTTTCACATTAGAATTCCAGAGTTAGTTTATTACAAATTGCCCTTCTTTCGGAAACCAGATGAGATCTGTGGTAATGATAAGGTACCCAGCTTTATCGTGTGCGATTCTATTGCATTGTTGATCTACCCTCTTATAATTTTGTTTAACTTGATAGTTAAAATATCTACATTTCTCAAAATATGGAAAACTAGTAAAATTATACCTATTTTTAGAAAAGGTTTTAAAATTAATCATCTTACATGACTGATAGAATTGAATATGTTGTATATCAACATTTTAAGACAGAATCCTCAGAGAATGGTTTGCAAATTGATTCTGTGTACACAAATTTCATACCGTGTTGATGAGTAGCTACTACTGCTACTACTATGGAGCTTTCAGGCCTATGGAATTATTGGTGAACTTTGGTCGTGATTGAGGTCTTATTTATAGCATTGTGTTCAGATTGTGCGCGTGGATTCTAGTCAATCTCGCCTGATATCAGTTACTTCAGATGTTTCGCAGGGTAGTCGTTACGGAGCGATATTGTTCCGATTTTTCGTTAACGACTTCTTCTTCCCTGATACTTTGAAACTGCACAAAGCAATTTTTTCATCGACTGACTGCCTTCACTACAATCGGATGTTAATGCAGTATGTATATGGTGTAAAAATAATAACACGGCCCCGAACATAAATACCATCGATGACAGTATTTTAGATTGGGTGGATATCATAGAGATTTGAGCGTTCTCTTCATCAGTTACTTTTTCCTCTCATATCAATGATCTTATTTGCGACGCCAGTGCGCTGCGTGGTTATATTCAGCACCAAACTCGCACATATTAGCCATTACTCAATTATATAACAGTTTGAAAAGATCAAGGCCTCACAATTTCTGCGCGATCTGGAAACTATATACCAAATTTAAATCAGACAATTTGTGTTGGAAATTTGTCAATCACATATTATTCAAACTAAATGTTGATAGATCTTGCTACACTTATTCAGAACGTTTTAGTTTGGCAAATTTTCAATTATTATCTTATCTTATGTTCATCTATCTTTGTTTCGGATTCGTGTACCAAGGTTGGGATCCCGAAACGAAGAGTTATTCGCATTACCGTTTCACGGTACTGTATATGCCTTGAATATTTCTATTAGTCGAGTATTGAGCGGATTAAATTCACTTCCGGTGGACGTAAACGATTTATTTCATTTAATGTAAAAATTTTTAAATCCATTAATTCAATTAATATTGATACCTAGATTATACAACTTTGTTTATGTAGTGTTTCCGTTAACTGTGCTTAGCTGATATCCGTATACCAGCTTAGTTCAGTTTTTAGGTTTTATTTAAATTATATTAGATTAGTAACTGATATTTCGTCCACCTATTTTGGATGCTCTGTTTTGTTGGTCTAAATAAATAAATAAATATCGGATACGCTTCCACTACAATTTTAGTGCCTTCAGGAGTTCCGCAAGGATCGTATCTTGGAGCCTTATTATTTAATATTTATATTAATGACATAACATTCATTTTGTCCTCATTATCAAAGCTTGTCTCAAAGACGTGAATTATCTAGTGCTTTAATCTTTTCAATATGGCAAGAGCTAGAATCAATATTTTAATCAGATCTCCATTTTAATATATAGTGTGCAATTACAATAAGTACTATATTGCTTCCTCTTAGTGAAAAGGAATGGATGACAGTGAGACGAGACAAGGAGTGATGAAGAAAAAATAACTTTTCATTTTTATTATACCGGGTTAGGCAAATGTATGGATTCATTCGAATATCTTTAATATGGCTACTTAATAAGACCTTCCACAATGCAAATCGGGGACTCGTTAGGTATATTTATATCCGAATCAGACTTCCGGTTTCGCCGGCAACGATGCTAACTTTTTATTTTAAGTGAAACACTTTGTATATTTTTCCGAATTTCAATAGAGCTCTATTCTGGGAGTTCAGCAATAATAAGGCTTGGCACCCTTTTGTTCAACAACGATAAAGATATTTAATTAAAACTGATATTTTAAAATCATGTTTATGTTTAGTAAGCCATGGAATTAAAATTTAGTACTAACTTAAATTGTGAGAATTAGCTTTCTAGAAGCCAAAATATTAATAATGGTTAAATTAATTGAAAAAGCACGTATTGAAATTCTGATAATGATTGGTTTTGAGAGGAAGTATACGATTCATTTAACTATTTGCGTCAAAATCGGGATCCAATATCACGAATTGTCGTTGCTAAAACTTTGAGAAGGTATAACTTGACCGGAAATGTTAGAAATTTACCGAAAAGCAGACGACCAAAAGTCGCAACTAATGAAGTCATTGCTCAAGATATTGCTATAGCATGAGAAGAATGAGATACCACAAACTTCTGTTGCATCCCTCGCACTAAACTATGATATAAGTTGCCGATCAGTAGCCAGAATATTGAAGCATGAAAGATATCATCCGCACAAACCACGTTCAGTGCAAGAATTATTAGACGGGGATTATGACCGTAGAATTGAATTTTGCGAAAGAGTCATGGAGATTTGCAAAAATGACCAATATTTTACATACAATTTGCTGTTTCCCGATGAGGCTACGCTTTGTTTGAATGGTGCCGTTAATCGCCATAATTGTCTATATTAGTTAATTGATAACTCTCATTGGATGCTGTGTATACAAAACATCCGCAAAAATTAAGCGTTTGGGCTGGTATTTTTAGGAACCATATTATTGGTCCTTTTTCGTTCATGGTAGACTAACTGTACAGAGATATTTAGATCTTTTACGTGATCAAGTAGTTCCTAATATTGAGGAAGATAGGCAATTACATGTGAGTGTTTGGTTCTAACAAGATGGAGCACATTCTCACTATGTCCTTAATGTTAGAAGCTTTTAAAACGAAACATTCCCAAATAGGTGGATTGGCCATAGAAGATTCGTTGAATCGCACGGTCTCCAGATTTAACTTCCCTATTTTTTTTCTTTTAACTCATTTAAAATCTGTGGCTTATACTAGACGACCACATAATCTGGACGAATTATGGCAGAGAATAATTGAGGAAACGAAATTAATTCGTGAGAAGGTTTTGGCAAATGTCATTCAAGAATTTGTTCACAGACTTGCATATTGTCAAGAAGTGAACGGCCATCACTTCGAAAACTTGCGATATTGATTTTGTTTACATTTTTGTGATCATTTTTCGTGTTCTCAATAAAATTTGCATTATTAGATTTAATTATATATGTCTGTCGTTGTTCAACAAAAGGGTGCCAAACTTTATTGTTGCTGAACTCCCAGGGCAAAGCTCTCTTGAAATTCGTAAATAAATGAAAATAAATATGCTCTTCGAATTCCCTATTTGCATTAACTTAAATGTGGAAAGTTTTATTAAAATCTAAGTAGTCATATCAAAGATATTCGAATGGATCCATATATTTGTCTAATCCTGTATTATTATTTATTATATATGTTTGATATACTTTTTTTCATTAAGCGCGTTTATTTTTTTAATTATTTATTACATATGTAGATTAGGTAAATTCTTTGATTTTTTTGGTTATTTTTATATTGTGCATTCTGTTCTAACATTATAATATTGTAGAATCGATTGTCTTTCGTTACTCAATTGGTGTCCTATAAATAACTATGCTATTGAGCAATAAAGTTATTATTATTATTATTATTGTTATTATTAATAGTTTCGCAAATAGTTCACCTATATCTTCGTAGGCAATTACGTAATTGAAAAGCTCACTAACTCGATATTTTATTTTCAGAACTAACTTCAACTGTCAAACATTTAAGTAACAAGATTTGTATTTAAAATTACCTTATAATCAGTATAGCCAGTAGATTTATGTAAATAGCAAAAATTACTCGAATTGATATAAAAATAACTAATTTTCAGGTCATACTAAAATTTTGTCGAACATTGTATTTAATCATGTTCGTTAGCAAAATTGTCATATAATCATGTATTTAGAGCTATTGTTTATTATTTTGATTAGGATTTTATTAAATTTAGAAAAATTAAACAAATCGTAAGCAATTTAACAATTTATTTACTAATATGATTTCTAGAATGATAATGTGTACAGACAGTTTTGCTAAAATTTTTTATAAAATATATGCAATATTAATAAAAATAATGTGATTGCTGACATTTATTTAAATCTCAAATAAAACATTTTTCTAATATGTGAAGCAACACGTATATTGCATAAACTAGAAGCATAATAATTGTAATAAAAACCAAAATTGTCTCGTCTGGAAATTCCATAATTATTAAAAAGGACAAGGAGGAATTACTGTTGCCGTCGCGTTTTTGTGTGAGTGTGTGTAAATTATAGACAATTAACATGAATGTAGATGACCTCAGTAATAAAACTGTTCCCTAGACAGCATGACGCTCCTTTATAGACAATGTTAAACTCGTCGTTGTACCGGAAAAAGTGAATTATCTGTGCCATTAATCGCAGAAAATTCCAAATTCCACGTCTAAGCAAAGAGGCAGCATCTATTGCTACAATACGGTTAATACTGCTTCAAGTAAATAATCTGCTTTTATATACAAATATAGATTAAAATCCTCTAATATTCATTGAAATGATACTCGTGAATATCAATAGAAAGATTGCGATTATCAGATTATTAATGTTGATGAAGCATTTTTATTTTAACGTAATAATCAAAATTCACACCATAAAGATGAAACATTTTTGAAAATTAACGCACTTTGCGTTTCACACAAGATTAAATATAAAATTGTATCTAAATACGGTATGGCGCGCGGCTTAATTCACCTCCTTAGTTATAAAATAAATTGCATTGTTATATTGTTGAATTTTTTATTCCATTGTAATTCTACAGTAATTATTCTTTGTCTATGTTTCATTTTATAAATCTTTAGCAAATCGGATTATATTTGGAAATATAATCCGACTTATTCATATTCCTTGTTTGTACAAAAGAAAGGTACACAGTAATCCGTTAAGAAACGGGTCATAAACACCTACCAGTTATGAACAAAGTATGTTTCTGTTTACCTAATTTTATTTAAATGACCAAGATGTACACACATATATCGTGCCTTGTTTTATTAAGTTCAAGTATTTACTCTTAATCACATAGCTCCCATTTAATTATAAATTACATTTTGTTTAAAATTGCATCAACAGCGTTTTTAAGATTTGTAAATATCGCTACTATTTCCTTTTTGCTTAATTTATATTTTATTTTGTTAATTTGATCATAGTTGCTCTGTTGTATTTATCTGGTTTTTAGTAAGCACATCGTTGGGGTTTTATTATTTTATGTAGGTTTAAGATGGCCTAGACTATTTTTTTCTAATACTTCGATCCTGAAAGCAATGATATTTGTCTATAGTTTTTTTAACGTTTGTCACGTTTTCTAGGTGTACGTCTTATTATTCCTTTCTTTGTGCATACTAAACTTAATTCTAAAGTTACACCAACTATTAATGAAGTGTAATACTATTAATGAAGTATAAATACATAAATTAAATTTTAATGATTTTTATCGTTTATTGCACGTATTTATATACACGGTGATAAGCATAAAAGAATGCCCATAAATATTTAAAACAGAAAATTTAAAAAGAATATAAATTCAAAGTCTTAAGTGAAAAGAAGGTATGCTGTCTCTTAAAATATTCACAAAACGAGTGAATAGTATTGTGAAACATACAGCCACTTAAAGTAATTGAATAATTCAAAACATTTTGCAGATAGATAGATAAACTAGCATAAAGTAGCGAGATGAAAGGATGGTGAATTAAAAGATATTTCGAACATCTATTAAAGCAAAAACCTATTACGCGGACTTTTATATATAAACTTTGATCAATGATTAATATAAAGTTCTGTTCAAATAAATCTGGGACAACTCTTATAACGTAACTCTTAATTGCACTTGTTCAAATAAATCTGGGACAACTTTTTTGGTGTGTTGCATTTGTAGCTTTCAACACTTTGTCAATTGTATTAAATAAACTCTGTCATTTTTTGTGATAGTATGAAAACCATGGAGATATCGTTCAATTTATAAACCAAAATGACATTAGAAAATTAAAATTGTCCCAGATTTATTTGAACAGTAATGTACGTACGAATATTTAACATTTTCACGTAACTATAATATATGTAATTATAATAATTTAACTCAATTTATCTAAGTAGGAAGATTCTTCTTCATTTATCAAAAAAGGTATAGTATCTTATTCTCTTCAATATAATTCGATGTTTTATATAAATCTCTCTTCACTGTTTTTAATAATTTTTTCTTCCACATCGCTTTAACACATTTCCGCTTGAGTATTTTTATAAAATATTCTAGTTATATAGAATATGTAAAAAATTGTTGAACTTACTAGTTATGTTCTGTTTATTGATTACATTAACGATCCCAAATTAGTTTGTGTGTAAAAAAAAAGAAAGAAGAAAAAACAATTCCTAAACTTCTCCACAGAACTTGTAATGTTCAAAAGCTGGTAAAAATCAATTCAGGCCCAATATGTGAAACAAATTACCTTATCATATTTTAAGTATATACAGCTGTGGACTTTCCAATCATTACATTTATTATAAGATGACTATATATTTTATTTAAATTGTTGGTACGAATTGGTAATTATATTTAGTACGAGTGCTAGTGGGAAAATTTCTCGAATGAAGTAGTTTACGTGCTGCTCGCATTTTCCCATATTCGTCAAATTTGACAATTATATCAAATAATTCAATTGACTGTTCGTAATTAAGTGAACCAGATTTGTTTGGCCGGTATTTAAAAAATAGCGAGTTTTGTGTAAAAATGGAACTTTCGTGTGAAAATTTTCGAGGCTGAATTTATATAATTTCAAATATGGTTTAACGTCGAAATAATCGATAAATTTTATTTGGTCCTTGATGATGAAGCACCATCCAAGAGTAGTGTTTAGGGTTGATTTGTTGAATTTCTGCATGGACGCATCGCTTTTAGCGACGACATTATTGAACGAGATCGGCATACCATAAGTCGTGAAACTGAAACATGCTTGGGCATTGGTATAATAGCAATATACACAATTTCGCGTGAATATTTGTATGTTCCAGTTGTTAAATCCCACATAAGAGAAGCTCAAAAAGAAGGCCGTGTCAAATGGTGCAAAGAAATACTAGAAGAATTCACCTCCAATACCACCTTGTGATTTCTATTTATTTCCAAACACCGCATGGTGAGCGATTTTTGTCCCGAGGTAACCGTTGAAAGATTCTGAGAATTGGTTGGCGAAGTTGGCTTCAGAGTGTAAAAAAATGTTTTGCAAGTTGGTTGGAGCGTATAAAAAATTGTATCGATGTCAAAGTCGAAAAACAATAAAATCGTTTATTAAATTTGATATATACCTTTTCCATGGTTTCCAAAAATATTTTCTTTGTGTAACTAATATTCTTTACCTTAATTATAAGAAGCACATAGAGAGTAGAAAATATTTGAAAGCATGGGTGTTATCAAGAAGTGTTTAGTGATTAACTATAGCAGCTTGTTAATTTTGATGTGAATATAATTTGAGTGGTTTGAATTATCAAACTGATAAAAGAAAGTTAGTTCTCGGCAACAAACGTCCGACACCATTATCTTCGTGTTCACAAATCTCAGGAAATGGTGGATAGAAAAGTTACTAATCTAATATTAAAATTACTAGTTAAAATACAGAAGATTTTTTTTTGTAAAGGATTATTACTAGGGACCGGGCACGAGAGGCCGATGACTCATCGCCCACGGGCGTACTATTCAAAATTTGTGTTTTTAAGGAGTTTTTAATTTTATTTATATAATTGGAAAACACGAAATACATTTTTCTTTGTTCATTTTGTAGTTCAAGTTGAGTAAAGGAGTATTAATATTAACTAGCAATACTTTCTCAAGGTTCTCTTCTGTAAAATTTGTTCGCTTTGAATGAAATACATCCTTATAGATAGAAAACGTCATTTCTACATTGCGACTGGTTATAGGGGCATACTGGAAATATTCTTTTATTTCAGCGTATTTAGCGGTTAGATTTTGAGGCATTGACCTCATACACAATTACCGCAATGTTCTTAAATCTGGATTTCTATTAACAAGAGCATACAATATGGTTAATCCATAATTTAATTTGAGATTTTGATTTTCAAAATAAGTTGTTAGTTTTGGCAAATTTCCAAAGTGTTTCTGAAGAAAATACAACCGAGATTTTAAATTTGGAATTTGTATTAGTTTCTTGCACTCAAAAATACTTTTTGAACATGTAATGAAATTTTATAAACTATCGAAATTCTTTGCATAAAAACTAGTAGCTTCCGACCATGATCCCCATCTAGCTATTACTGGAGAGGGAGGCAGTGACAAAGATGGAAGTTTTTCCCTGTAACGAGTTACTCTCAATGGTGCTTTTCTGAAAACTAAAAACACACAAGAAATGGTGGACGAGGTACAATAGTTGCAGTCTTTACTTTACAACAAATAATTCGTGAACGCAGAAAACAACATGATAACGGGAATAGGTAAAACCTATGGAACATTATGATAGAGCGTATCCTCAGCATCTGATAAATGCTATAAAGAGCTTATACTATAACCATCATAACAAATAAAGGAGTTATACGAGGGTGCAGCATTTCTCCAACTCTATTCAATATATGAATATATATATATATATATATATATATATATATATATATAGTATTTTCGTGACCTTGGTATGATAAGGTAAACTTAATTAGTCGGCGATTAAAGGTCTGGTTATTACTTCAAAGTGTATATATTTAAAATAATCCTACATGTTTCGGCAATGATGCCTTTGTCAAGGATATAAAAAATATAAATGACAGAATATAAATGTCAAGTAATTGAGTTGCTATGGTTTAAATTATTCAAAGATACATTCAAATAGTAATAATAAATCATGCCTTAGTATTCCAAAAAATAGATAGCAAGGTGAGAACAGATGTGTTGTTCGCTGCAAGCAGCTTGTGTCTTTTTCTGGGTATGAATTTGTGTGTTGGTTGCTGCTGGCAGCTTGCGTGTCTTTGGGTGTGTGATTTTGTGTTTGTGTAAGAGCGTAAGTATAGGGTTTTGTATGATGGTGCGCTCGTGCGTGTGTTAAGTGACCGGTCACGTAAATTAGAGAGATCGGATAACCAGCCGGTGCGTAGGGCCGCCAACCCTTTCCCGACAACTTCTTTACTTTTCCGTTCAGTACTTCGACGGCCCGACCCCCGCCCCAACGAGGCAAGGCGCAGACCAGCGAAGCGCACCCTGCACGGGGTCGCTCATCGCAACCGAGGGAACACTCTTAGTGGCTACTTCGGTGAACGACGGTCACACAATGTGCCATCATAACGTTTACCGCAAAAGCGGGGGCAATGCACACACGTCGAACGTGTGTGTGCTGTTAACGGCAGCCTAGCCAGGTTGCCGCCCAGGACCGGTCCTAGTGGTGTGTGCAATGCACGGCGCCGAGGTTTGCGCCGCGTAGCTTGGTTCCTCACTCATGCTGGAAAGGCGGAATGGCACCTGACCGCCCATCGGGCAGACCCCCCTAGAGTTTTGTAGCGCATATGCTAGGCTACAACCCAGTAGAGGACCACATCAGCACAAAACAAAAAACTGTGCTGATGTGGTCCTCTACTGTGTTGTAGCCTAGCATATGCGCTACAAAACTCTAGGGGGGTCTGCCCGATGGGCGGGTAGGTGCCATTCCGCCTTTCCAGCATGAGTGAGGAACCAAGCTACGCGGCGCAAACCTCGGCGCCGTGCATTGCACACACCACTAGGACCGGTCCTGGGCGGCAACCTGGCTAGGCTGCCGTTAACAGCACACACACGTTCGACGTGTGTGCATTGCCCCCCGATTTTGCGGTAAACGTTATGATGGCACATTGTGTGACCGTCGTTCACCGAGGTAGCCACTAAGAGTGTTCCCTCGGTTGCGATGAGCGACCCCGTGCAGGGTGCGCTTCGCTGGTCTGCGCCTTGCCTCGTTGGGGCGGAGGTCGGGCCGTCGAAGTACTGCACGGAAAAGTAAAGAAGTTGTCGGGAAAGGGTTGGCGGCCCTACGCACCGGCTGGTTATCCGATCTCTCTAATTTACGTGACCGGTCACTTAACACACGCACGAGCGCACCATCATACAAAACCCTATACTTATGCTCTTACACAAACACAAAATCACACACCCAAAGACACGCAAGCTGCCAGCAGCAACCAACACACAAATTCATACCCAGAAAAAGGCACAAGCTGCTTGCAGCGAACAACACATCTGTTCTCACCTTGCTATCTATTTTTTGGAATACTAAGGCATGATTTATTATTACTATTTGAATGTATCTTTGAATAATTTAAACCATAGCAACTCAATTACTTGACATTTATATTCTGTCATTTATATTTTTTATATCCTTGACAAAGGCATCATTGCCGAAACATGTAGGATTATTTTAAATATATACACTTTGAAGTAATAACCAGACCTTTAATCGCCGACTAATTAAGTTTACCTTATATATATATATATATATATATATATATATATATATATATATATATAGTATATAGTATATAGGTATATATATATATATATATATATATATATATATATGTATATAGTATATAGATAGATGGATAATTGTTTCTTGACCTTTGTATATTATAGTAGATTTAGACAGTCGGCGATTTAAGATCTGCTTTACCTTAAAATGTATATATTTAAAATAATCTCTTACATGTTTCGGCGATTACTGACGAGGGAGGCAGTGACGAAGATGGAAGTTTTATCCTGTAAAGAGCTACTCTCAGTGGTGCTTTTCTGAAAACTTTTTTTTTCTTTCTCAATAATATTGTTATTAATATTATTATTATCATCGTTAAAATGTTTGTCATGGCCTACCAGCCTATGAATACTACTCGAGAGAATGGTTTTTCATTTACTTTTTATTTTATGACTATATTGGAGTGAACGTTTTTTTAGAATATTGTGCGCTACATATGTATATACAAGGTGTGTATAAATTGGCGGACCCACTACACGTGGGGACATTCTTGGTCAAATTTTGAGTTAAAAGTCCTAATCCTAAAACGATGTATCAAGCTAGCACATAAGTGTCAAAATTTGACAGTAGTAATGTATTTGACTAGAACAACATTAGGCTGCCTACTTATTGTTTTACAACGTTGTCAGATGTGTTTTTCGTCAAAATAAGTTAATAAATAAATATTAAAAACAAACTTTAAAATCAAAAAGGAAACTTTATCGAAAGGATAATAACAACAATTCTTCTTTCTTCTAAATTGTAGCTCTTTCTGTCAACAAATATCGAGTAATAATGCTTATTTCAAGGCTGAAAATCCGAACTTTAGGAACCTCGTGCAAAGATATGGAGCATGGTACAACATTTTCGAATTAGGATTTTGGACTCCGAATTTAACGAAGAACATCGCCGCGTGTAGTGGGTCCGCCAATTTATACACACCTTGTATATATACATATTCATACATTCGTATATTGGCATGTATACCATACATTAAATAACATTATAAATTAGCTCCATGGTTTTGCGAGGTCTGTATTCCGTGCTATAATATAATTTTGTATTATTAATAGTTATTTTTATTTCATCATATACGTTTCTTTAAACATAATTAAACATAACTAATATAATTAACATATTTAGGATACAGTACCAACTACATAGTTTTGTAGCTTAAAAGTTAATACGTATTTCAAAATATAAAACTTGCTTTTTTCCATTTTATTCAATATTTTTGTAATTTAGTCATAGCTTTAATAACTACTTCAGTAAATTCTTTCAATGGAGACTGTGGTTAAATAAAAATTTAAAAAAGGTATATAACCCCTTACCACAATTATTAGTCGTATCCTAAATACGTATTTCGACAACTAAGTTGTCATCATCAGTAGGTAAAAACTACTAATTAAAAGTCGCACATGGGGCACAGTTAAACAAGAGAAACGCTTCCGCACAACTATTATACACTGCAACCCTGTATAGACTCAGTCTATACAGAACTGAAGACACTGCGATATGTACAATTAGTTTCACATTATTATTGTTTTTAAGTGAGTACATAATTCAAAAATATTAGTTTGAAGTGTTCTACCATTTAAGTATTTCTTTTCTTTTCTCATTTGCTATGTTATATATTTTTATTTTGTAATAGAATAAATTCTTAAATTTTAACTTGTGTTTTCTTCTATTCAGAACATAACCTACTCTGCTTCTTTGTGTTTAATATATTGAAATTATCATAACAAAGATGTTATTTCCACTAAAACTAATATTGGAGATATACCTCTAAATTAACATGAAAGGATTAAGTAGTTTTTGGGACGAAACTGTACCTACTCGTAAATACCAAAAAAATAGCATTATCAGCAAAGGATTAAGTAATTATCGGACGAAACTGTATCTGCCCAAATCACATACTTCCAGAAACATGGACAATATATTTTAAAATTGATTTATTCGAATGCAAACGTGTTTTAACCATAATCGGAATATTTTGATCAAATATAATTTATCCATACCAGTAAAAAAATTAATTCAGAACAAATTTTCTTTCTGCTAATTTGCTAATTACACGTAAAGCACGTAATTTGTTTATATTAAGAGTATTAGTCTATTAATTTAACACCTTAAAGTCAGTACATGTTCTTCTCTTGCTCATTTTTTTTCATGGAATTAAATCCTAAAAGATCAAAAATGATCCGATATATCAAACAAAAATTAACCTGCATTCTTCAGATGGAACAGTTATAGGATGGTATCGAAAATGAAAAGCATTTACTTCAAAATACACCCAAACAACATTAAAGAACGAAGGTGGAAATAAATAAATAGCTGTTTTTTTGTGGCAAGGGATAGGCTCCATATATCGCATAAACTTGTGGAAAGATGTGAAAAGGGAAATAGCAAAAAGCAATTCGAAAAATACAAATGATTTACTTACTCGAGTAGGCATGCGCCCTTTACAAACTCCGACCGCGTCATTCGATTTCTTTTTGAGACCAAAGGCTTTTCCTAACTGACCATCTATGTTGGTAGTAGTATAGTAGTTATATTTTGGTGAGTCGCTCCAAATTGCTCTTACATATATCTCTGATGCTGTTAGATTACATCTAGAGAACGGATGCAATTTCCATAAAACGCAATCGGCAATTGGAATTGTGTATAACGTCGCTCAGTACATCCCGGCGTAATTCAATGAAGTATTTGTTTGACTTACTCGGCCACCTGGTCTCGCAGCGATAACAATGGACAACCCAGCTATTGTATTCGGAGAATATAGTGTTTGTCAGTGGTGTCGTGTACGTAGATAAAATAAATAAGTTTATCGTATTTCGTAAGAGAAATAGCACGTACATTCCTTTCCTTTTCATTTAAGCAGCATCTTCCAATTATTTCCAGTATTTCCAGTTATTTCCAGTATTTCCAGTTATTTCCAGTATGCACCTATAACCAGTTGCGATGTAGAAAGGACGTTTTCTATTTATAAGGATGTACTTAATTCAAAGAGAACAAAATTGACAGAAGAAAACCTTGAAAAACTATTGCTAGTCAATATTAATACTCCTTTACTCAACTTGAACGACAAAATGAAGAAATAAAAATGTTCCAATTATAGAAATAAAATTAAAAACTTTAAAAATACAACTTTTCAACAAATACATATGTACATATTTCGTAATTTTATAGATCAGCACCTGTTTGTTTTCCAATTATATAAATTAAATTAATTAATAAATATGTATTTCATAATTTTAGATAGATAGATCACCACCCGTATGTTTCCCAATTATATAAATAAAATTAAATATTTTAGAAATACAGCCTTTCGCCAGTACTGCACTGGGCTTTGCGTCATGTGGTAAGCGTGTCCGTTCTCTACATATAACAATGAATATCCACCGCAGCCATTCCGTGCTCGCAGCATTTTTTTACTATCTTCTGATCTCTCTTTTTAACTTATCTTACTGAAATTCATTATAAAGAAATTTTCTTGAAATGTGTAATAGTTTGGAGATTTTCTCCTTAAAATAATTTTTCGTAAATATATATTTCAACTTTTGTTTTTCTTTATTTCAGCACTCTAATGTTGTATAAAATATGATAGATTTCAGACGGATATGTTCTACTTTCCTGCATTCAACTTAATAGTTTTTAATTTATTTTATTTTCTTATACTATGCGTAAAAAAAAAAAAAAAAAAAAATTATGCGTATTTGTTTTAGGCTCTAAGAATTGATTGAATGCTACTTTTCGTGGAAGAATGTCTGAAGAACATGTCATGTCGATTACAAGAGTCGAACAAATAATTAAAATAACTAAATTAAAAATTCAAGGACATTTATTATTTTTAATTTTCCAGAAAAAGTATATATTATTATGTTAGTTACAGAACGGTGTGCTAATTATATATTCAGGTTTGTACATTCTGTATCTATCTACAAATTATTGCAAACGTATTAAACCTTTTCTATGGACGCTTTATTTTTCTAACATTTATGGTAATTGTGTCATTTATTTTATTCTGTTTGAATTTATAGTTTTTCCTAAAATTACATAATATTTAATTATTTCTTCAATAATCAAATGAATGCATTAAAAATGAAAGGCATTTAGATACGAAAAGTACCTGTAAAGGCTGACATTAATAAGAATAATAAATAATATTTTAATTATACTTATACTCGCAGAATATAATATTTCCCTTAATACTCGTAAATGTCATTAATATTTTATTTTATCGTGAGAAAAGTATTTCTAAGATAATTTGTAAAATGTGAACCTAAAGGAAAATTCTTATAAAATTATTGGAGAAATATCACAATTTATTCCACGATTTCACATGATTATGTATTTAATTCCAGTTGATCTCTTGGCTTCTAGGAAGCTCTTTGTTATAAACATCATATTATAGTTGATTTATTGATCAGGCATCGCAGTTAACCGAAGAAAGCTTTGTTTTGAATTCCTTAAGTTCGTGTGGTTTACAATGGTTTTCTTATACTTATTTATAATTGGTTAATGACCTGTTATTTATATTTAAAAAGCAGGTCGGTTAATTACAGGTAGAATTTTAATTAGCAAGTTAGCAGAAAGAAAATTTGCTCTGAATTAATTTTTTTACTGGTATGGTATAAATTTATGAATTATTTAGTGGCTGTGCTTTAGCTACTTGTTTCTTTCTAGATGAAAAAATTAATAATTCCTTCTTCTTCTCTCCATTTTTCGGTTGTATTAACTATTTTAAATTAGATGATATTTCGCGAAGTAATATGAAATGTAAATATTGCTATCTAATTTAAAATAGTTAATACAGTCGAATTTCCAAGATTTCAAGTTATATATATTAATTGTACGGCTAAGAAATAGATTATTATTAACTAGCTAATGGTGAAATATTTAGCAAAATTCCACCGACGACAGAATATGATTATGTGCTCCTTAATAAGTAACTTAAGGCATTTCTAATAACTCGAATCCATGTCCTATTGTAGCGCAGTGGATAGAGAGTTAGAGACCTGAAGGTCGTGCGTTCGAGTCCCACCTTAGAACAAAATTTTTAAATAAAAATTTTCTAAAAATTTGCGTTGTAATTGTAGATAGCAATATTTACATTTCATATTACTTCGCGAAATAACATCTAATTTAAAATAGTTAATACAGCCGAATTTCTAAGAGTTCAAGTTATATACATATATATATATATATATATATATATACTGATTAAATTTACCATATCATACCAAGGTCACAAAAATATTATATATATATAATATATATATATATATATATATATATATATATATATATATATCACCAAGCATTTTATGAAATTATTGTATATATGTATAATAATATTACAAATTCATGCCTTAATGTCTCTCAACAGCTTAACGCCAATTACAGAGGGCATTGGCAGGACATGATTTATTATTACACCCGCGCGGTGCACACAAACTGCGGTCACCGCAGCGATGTCCTTTAATCCGACACACGAATTACGGAAAAGAAATTTTAACTTACCTGGCCCATAATAATCTTCTCTCGAATTGCGGTCAAGAAATTTTAACTTACCTGGCACATCCTAATCTTATCTCGAATTAAGGTGTGGAGTGTAATTAGTACAGAAAACAAAACAAATAAACAGAAAATACAAAAATTTATTTATAATACTACATTACAAAACTTCTGAGAAACACATTTACTATTACCTATGATTCCAACTGTTGAATCTTAAAATCTTAAATTTGGAATGGAAAGATTCACATGTGTTTGTTGTTCGTGAGAGAAAAGCGTCTGTTGGGCCCAGATGCTTGGTGGAAAAGAACTTTCATCATCGATATAGTTTTCCACCAAATACTTCGCAAATTGATCAACTCGCTCGTACACTGGTTTGTCTGGCATTAGATCTTCTACGAAACAATCGCCGACTTCATAGGGAGACAAGAAAGTCAAAGCATATGAATGGCGAAGCCATTTTCCAATACAAGCTTCTTGTATATATTCCACTGAAAGTACTAGGTTTTGAACTTTTCTGCACCTACAATGCATATAAGAGTTATAACCACAAGAAAAATAGATACAGAAAAAAGCTTACCACGACTGAGCTAAGTGAAATGTGCAAACAACGATTTCAACGTTTTGAAATACGGTGTTGACATTTTCGGATGTAATATATATCCCATATCTTCACACTTTTGTTTTAACATTACAAACATTTTTATGTAAGTTTCCACAGTTTTATCCTTCAGTAAACAGAAAACAACGGGTACGTAAACATTATTCACTTAAACGTGGATTGTGAACATTTGCAAAACGTATTTGGCACAATAATCTAATGTTCCATCAACAAACAATATTTCTTGTTGCCACATAAATTGCAAATTAGTTTCACAAGAAAATATTATTATATGAAATAGGGTGTCGTTGACTAACAAAAAATTTTCGCCTCTAGACGTCGTTATTTCAATAGAATTCAGTAGTTTTTGAGTTTCTTCAATACTTGTCGGCCGTTTTGGGAACTTTTTTAATCGGGCATAACATATGTTGTTGCGAATGTACTGTACAGCTTCTGTAGAAATTATTTTTAAAGTAGTACTATTTTAATTTCCGCATGTATGGAAGGTTTTTCATAAAGTTGATCTACGGTTTTACGTTTTATAGAATAGTTAATTTTCTGTCGATTGATCATTCTTTCATTTGTTGCTTCACGTATGTGTACACCACTTTTTCTTGAAAATGTTGAATCATCCCCTAGAGTGTACACTTTTGAACAACATTTTTTATTTGTGCAATACCAAACCACTTCACCCCTTGATTTTAATTCACGAAAGCGCCGATACTTATAATTTTCCAAAATTATTAAAGGGTGACCCCGTTCACTAAACATTTTGGTAATATCCGTGTTTAATATAACTAAATATATTTTGAACTAAAGATGAAATGCGTATAAACTTGCTTTATTTAACCAGATTCATATGTTACTCCCCACCCTTTGTCAACATTTTACCCTTACATAATACATAATGTAATACTAATACAATTATAATTACATTTGCTAATTAGATACATCAACCCGGGAATTTCCTTCGCTTGCGTACAGCAGACCTATTTTCATGTGGCCGGTGGGAGAATTTGTACGTGCGTCAAGTAAGGGTCAGTGTTAGATAGAGACAGTATTCGGAAAAATGAAATGCAAACTCTTTGTGCGAGTCGTGCATTGGGACGTAGTAAGGGATAAATTCAGAAAATCACATTGTTGAACATGTTTATAATGGTTTGTATTTCACTAAATTAAGGCAAATAGAAGTAAAATAAAACGCATAGTTTCATGTAACATGTTTAATTAAAATGTCTTACCTTACCTACTAGCTAATAGCGTACTAACATCACATTAAGGGGATGACTGAATAAGATTGTTAGCTACACTTAACGGTAGAAAGGCTTAGGATTAAGTAAAACTAATTTGTCTAATTAACTGAATTATTGGCAAATAATGTTTATGCTAATCTCTTTCTCATTATAATCACATTGTAAACTTTCTATATGTACAAAAGAACAGTATATTCTTCAACGAGCGTAGGCGAGTGTTGTAATAACATTATTTAATAGTCGTGGAGAAAAGAATATTATTAATACTAATATTATTGGAAATAACAATGAAAATAATAATTACAATAAGAAATAATACATAAATACTCAAAAATAATTATAGGAGAAAACAATAATGAACAATAACTAAGTTTCAAAAAAATTACGGTAAATTATACATATAATTATATAAAAAGTTATGCAGAATCACTATCACTGACTTCCTCTTCGCTCTCCGATTCAGAGTCTTCACCCAAATTAATAATGAACTGGTCTGTAACTTCGTCTATGAGAGGTTCCGCTTCCAAAAACTTTTGCTCCCACTTTATCGCGTGGTCACAACAGTTATTCCATTCAGCAGCACTAAATTCATCAAAAAAGTTATCACATAACTGTTGAACGTATCTAATAGTGAATGATACATTTTTTTGTGCCACATATTGTTTAAGAGATGCCCACACTAACTCAATCGGATTTAAATCTGGGTGGTATGGCGGTAATCGCAAAACACTATGGCCACGTTGTGTTAACATTTCATCTATCTCGAACGTTTTAAATGTTGGCTTATGTACTTTAATAATATTATATAAATCGGGCTTGAGCAAGTTATTGTCGAAGTAAATATTTTTAGACTTTAAACAGTCTATCATAACTGATTTCCTGCTATTAGAATTCGGTGGTTTATCTTTTTGGACATTATGATAAGGAGCATTGTCAATTACTAGGACAGACTTTGGAGGCAGGTTTGGAATTAATTTTTCTAACAACCATTTTTTGTAATTTTCATAATTCATCTCGTGATGATAATCTCCCGTTGTGGTATTAGACTTAAAAATCAATTTAGCATTCGGAATAAATCCCGTCTCGCAGCCAGCATGAACAATAATTAGTCTTAGACCTTTTAATATAGGCCTTGCTAACCCTTCATTGGAATTGTCACTCCAACAAGTAGCCACGGTATGAGAACTGTGGATGTAAGTTCCATCCATATATATAATCGGTCTTTTTTCACTTCTGTAGCTTTGAATGGTACGCAAATAAGACACTCTTAACTGACGAATGTCGTGCTCTTCCATTAACAACTTTCTTTTGGTTTTTGTTTTTCTCCAACGAAAGCCCATATCTTTTACTACTTTCCGAAGAGAATCTATTCCTCCAGTGTATCCTGTTTCTTTAAATTTTCTTAGAATGTTTGGCATTGTAGGCACAATTTTGTCAAGAGTAAAGGTATTTAAAATTGTTCTACGCAGCACACCTTTATCTGCATCGTCAAAGTCGGTTTTGGGCTTGGTTTTTCTTTGGCGATGTAAAAGATGAACCGGCACCTGCGTTTATTTCACTTTTTTCTTTAACAATCCGTCTAATACTTCGTACAGAAACACCCGTTGCGGCAATAACGCGTTCATATAACTGAACCAGTGGAATTTTGAGTACCCCTGAAGTTTTTTCTTCTTGCATATATTTAAATACATTTGAGATCACTTCACGAGTTTGACTGTGTAAAACACATTTATTTAATTTACTTTTAAACTCCATTACTCACTACCTTAATACGGCACTGCACTACTGTGTTTATCGCTTAAAACGATGTAAAACACTGAATGCCAGAGGTTCCCCTACCTATGAATTTCGTGCGCATCTCGAGGGCGGTACTTCTAACCGGCCACATGAAAATCGGTCTGCTGTACTTACCTACTTAAATTGTAGTTGACTGCAGTACGGGAGAAGATTAATATACCCTTTAATGACATTTTTACCTGTCAGTACTTGGATCGCAAGTCGTGTGCGCCCCACCCGCGCCTGTAGGGCGATTTAAGATATTTTGTTGTCAGCATTCACCTCAAACGAGAAGGAAAATCTTCTTAAGCACCGAGTTCAGGATTCGATTCGGAGACCCTGACATGATAAGCTAGTTACTTACAACTATGTGGTAGGCCGGCATGTATGTTTAATAGTGGAATGTTTTTTATGACTATTCTGAAAATGTGTCTTAAAGTTTCTCGCCGGTTAGTATTCTTAGTTTCTAAAATTGTATTTCTTTTAATATCATACATGAAAAATCAATCCAAATACTCTAATTTACATATGCGAATAAAACATGCATTGTCATCCTATTTTTCTTCAAAATTATTAATTTTAGTCGAATGTTTATGTTAAATAATGCTAATATCTATGGTTTTTCTAAAACAAAGATATTTTGGTCGGCCATTTGGATAACTTAACTACACGCAGAGAAATGTATGCTCTAGTTAAACAAATCTGCATTATTTCAAGGAAATCTCTGTTTTGTATATCCACAAGACAATATTGTCTTGTCGAAAGAAGAATAATTTCTTAGCGCTTTTTCTTAACTCAAGCAAATAGCGAAGTGCAACCAAGAAAATCTCGGTTGATTTTTTAAGAAAATAGTATTTGGATAAAATAAATAGCATGTTAGTTCTAAATAAATTTTACGCTTATTTTAATGTTAAAAAATTTTTAAAAGAGATTATAGTTTTACTTAAATTAAATTTTCTTGTTCGTAGTATGTTTGAATGAAGATTGCAATTTTGCTCAAATTAAATTTATATTTTTTCAGTACCCAAAAGATATTCTTGTCGCATCAATCATAAATAAAAGTAAAGTAATTATTTCATGTAAAAAACATTCTGACGTTTCCATTTATACATATTTTTTTAATCATTTTAATTAGCTACAAAGCGACTTAGCATTTCGAAACAGTTATCATTGCATTCAAAATCATATTTTCTTTGAAAATAGAGATTATAGAAATATGCGAATGTTTTTAAGAGGAAAGAAAACTTTTGTTTATGATAAACCCAAAAAGTTATTTTCGATGTAATAAACAATTAATATATATTTTATCAATCGTGAACAGTTGTATTTAAAATTTTTGTTTTGTTAGATAATCCTCAGACTTTTAGTTCAGTATACTGCTAGCGTTTTCTTCTTGTAATCTACTGCCGAATCCGTGTAGAAAATCATACAAATAAATATAAACCATGAACTTGCAAGAAATAATAGTTTTAAATTATGATTATGTTGAAATATTATATAGTATAGTATATATTTGAATAATATACAAGAAACATAAATAATTATTTTTATTAAATATATATTAATGTAACAGGTGTTCATTTGAAAAGTCAATCTAGTAGCATGTGATTAACTGAGAACATTTTGAAGTATGTCGTAAAATTTACTACTTAACCTACGAAGTCGTATATTTTGACAGTTTCATACATACAAATAAATAACAAATGTGATTGACATTATCAAATGTCATTTGGATTTACGTTTACGGAACAACAAACACATACTTATATATATATGCGTCTTATTCTATCAAAATTTCAAAGTAACCTAGATTGACTTTTCAAATGAACACACGTTACATACCTTTGTAACTAAACACTATATTCTAATAATTTTTATAAACTTAATGTAACATATAATGCAATATTATCAGATCACCGGTCTTCTTCTTCTTCTTCTGTTTTGGGTTGGACGCCAGCACGTCCAGGCACTTGAGCACACTGCTCTTTGTACTATCCCCAATAGATCTCTCAGTTTCACTCTGTTAGTCTTGTGTCCTCGATAAAAGCCACTATCCTCCTCAGGGGAAGTTTGAGTACACTCGAAGGATCCAATAGATCTCTCCGGAAATATTTCTGTCTGAGTTCCTTCAGTTCCTCACACATCCATATTACATGAAGGCTAGTTTCCTCCTGTTTTTCACATATCCTACAATAGGGCTCGCTAACCAAGCCCATGCTGTACAAATGCTTCCTTAAAGGACAATGTCCGGTTATTAACCCGGTAATTATTTTAATTTCTATTTTGTTACTACGAATTAGTAGTGTTTTGGTATGGAGTTGACCTTCCGTTAACCTCCATTTATATTTATGTTCTTTTTCTAGCCATAACCAGATCTCCCTTTTAGCGGAATCCTTAGTGATTCCATCAAATTGCCTTTAGTTACCTCATGTTCTGGCGACACTGTATTGTCTTGTGCCAGTTTATTGAGGACCTGTTTACAATATTTCACCAGCTTAGACCTGGTAGATGGATTCATAATGGCTTTAATAGCTGCCTGACTATCAGTAATTATGTTATTTTTTGTTTGTGCAGCCGGCTTCTCGAATTTCCTCGGCGCAGGCTGCGACTGCAAACAATTCGGCCTGGAAAACCGTAGTATGTTTCCCCAGACATATCGATAGATATCTTCCTTCTAGGGCACATTCCGCATATGCCTGCACTTGCCACCTGACTAGATTGTGATCCATCAGTGTGCCAGATGCTTGCACCACAATCGCTCGAGCGACTTTTTGCCTGTTCCCTGGTCGGTATAAATATATTCAGCTTAGCTGTAAACATAATCTCAGGTGCCATACTGCCCGCCGGCATTTGAAATATCGGCTCTTCCAATATAGTTCCTGTGATATCTGTATGGCTCCCTACAACCTTATTAGGACACCATACGCCATTGGCCTTCAGCCTCAGGATCGCAGCCATTGCCTCCGCCTTTACAAATAGTTCCAGTGGAGGGAGACCCACGATGGCCTCCATGGAGGCGGTTCCCGTGCTGTTCATAGCTCCCGTGATTCCCAACAGAGCCTGTCGCTGGAGAGTTGTGAGGAACCCCACCGACGATGTCAGCTCCGTCCTCGTCCACCAGACAACTGCTCCATAGGTAATAGTTGGTGTTATTACTACTGTGTACAACCAGTGTATCACATTTGGTTTTAGTCCCCAGGTCTTGCCAACAGCTCTTCTGCATCTCCAGAAGAGCTGCGTTGCCCTGTCTGCCACTTTGACTAGGTGCCTGCTCCAATTCAGTTTCGCATCAAGTATTATGCCTAGATACTTCACTTCAGTGGTTAGTTCTAACTCTTGTCCAAACAGCCTTACGCTACCCATATCATTGTTTTCTCATGTTGGTAAAGGCCAACTTGTTTTTTTTTTAGGATTGACAGTTAATCCCTCCTCAAGGCACCATCTTCCCACAATTCGCGCAGCATTTCGCATGATGCTCGCCACTGTCCCTGGGAATTTCCCCTGGGACACTATGACAATGTCATCGGCGAACCCATGCGTCCATATTCCCTGGTCATTTAATGTTCTGAGGAGATTATCCACTACTAGACTCCATAGTAGCGGTGACAATACGCCTCCTTGAGGACACCCTTTTGTTGTCCTCATGCAGATCGTTTTGTTTTGCAATTGCATTTGCATGTTATGAATCCAGTTGCATGTGGTGCTGTTTATTTTTCGATCTCTTAAAGATCGAATAATAGAAGACATCGAGGTGTTATCGAAAACTCCCTCTATGTCTAAGAAGACTGCAAGTGTAATTTCCTTGTAGTGTAGGCTCCTTTCGAGCCCCCTTACCAGGCTATGCAGGGCACCCTCACCTGATTTTCCCACCTGGTATGCTCATTGCAGTGGGTGTAGAGGAGATTTATCCAGAGCCCCTTCTTTAATATTTAAATATATAATTTTTTCCATAGTCTTCAACATAAAAGAGGTAAGACTAATTGGTCTAAATGATTTAGGGTGGGTATATGTTCCTTTTCCGGGCTTCGGAATAAACACTACCCTAGTTTCTCTCCATGCCCTTGGAATATAACCCATAGCATGGCTAGACCTGAATATCTCCAATAGAGGACCCATAATTTCACCAATTCCCTCTTGAAGGAGCTTGGGAAACAGTCCCTCTGGTCCTGCGGATTTACATGGTTCAAACGCTCCTATCGCCAATCTAATTAAATGGGGCTTGAAGATCTCGTTTGATATCTCCCAATCATTCCTAGTCGCCCTCCAAGAGGTGACAACTTGATCGGTATCACAATCATCCATACGCTCCGAACCTGGAAAGTGTACCCACAGAAGACACTTCCACGGTAATGGTACACCTCCCGTCCGATTTTTGTATACATCTAATTGCGTTGGAAGGATCTTTTTTGAGAATTCTGTTAATTCTGGGCATGTCAGGAACACCTTCGATGTCCTCACAGAATTTTCTCCAGGCCTTCCTTTTGCTCTCTTTGATTTTATCATTGTATTTATTTAGGAGAGCCTTGTAAGTTTCCAAATTACCTGTCTTCTTTGCCCTATTAAATGACCGGCGAGTTTCTTTCCTTAAATTGGTTAACTTGCATTCCACCAGGCAGCCCGCTTAGCTATACAGTGCTCCCTAAGGGGACAGTTATTTTCATAGCAGGAAAGAATGGTCCGCTGCAACCATTCAACAGCCAACTCCAGCTCTTCCACATTCCCTATTCTAACAGGGATATTTCGGGTTGCAGCTAACAGCTCTTCGTTTTAAGAGCCCCAGTCTGCTCTCTTGGGATCCCTTTATAGTCTGGGTTCCGTTAAATCTATACATAATTCATAGCGGATATACGCATGATCAGAGAGCGACGACTCGTCGGATACGTGCCACCCCATTACCATATCACATATTCCCAACATGAATAAGGTTACATCTATGACTGATTCCGCCCTTGATGTCTTAAATGTCGGTTTATCATCTTGATTCAGACACTCAAGTTCAGTACCACAGAGATAGCTAAAGAGAGACTTACCACTATAATTGTTATCCTTGCTGCCCCAAGCCTTATCATGAGCATTGGTATCTGCGCCGATAATCAATTCCAGATTGTTCTTACTGGTATATGCCACCAAGGCCTCAAGATCAGGCCCTGGTAGCACTGGAGAGTCAATGTGTAGGTATAGAGACGCAATTGTCGTCTCCAATATCCCCATCGACACTCAGTCTGATCCTGGCTGCCGTCATGTCCCCACTGCATAGCTCCATGATAGGCATCACGTCCAGGTCGGCTCTGAAACAAATACAAATTCTAATTTTAGTGTCTGAGGCATCAACCAACAGCTCCCTTCCCCTAATATATAGTCCTCCAACCTTACCTCTATTTATCCATAGCTCTTGGATGAGGAGGATATCGATATCTTCAGCCAGCGTCCTTTGACAAAGTGCCGCTATGGTTGTTTTCTTATGTTGATTTATTTGGAGAATCTTCAACATTTTGACCCTTAAAGGTTGATGCCTGAGGTTCTCCTAGAGTACCCTCATCCTCCATCACCGGTATCTGGTCTTTCTTTGTTATGAGGGTTACAAAGCTAGCCCTCTGAAAGCGATAGTAAGGTCTCCAATCAATCCTCACCAACGTTTCCTCAGACTCTTTGTCAATCCGAAGGCTCACATGTAGGCCCTTTTCGGAAGACCTGGAACTGAAGGTAATCCATCGGTCCACTTTAAGCCCTGGATTTTGCCTCTCGAGTCTTTTCAAGCCCACTGTCAGATCCACTAAAACTCGTTGCTGTTTGGGCAGCTCCTCGTTCTTTATGAGTTTCCAAACAGTTTCCTTTTCCCAGTAATATTTCGTAGTGTTGTTCGAGTCTTCATCTGCACAGATGACTAGTAGCCGTCCATAAGACGGGAGGATTCAAACCTCGGTGCCTTCTACACCCTATCTCTGACCATCATCAGGGCCTCTTGTATAGCTCCTACATTTCCCTCAGTCGCTAAGCTGACCGGTTAGTTCTTAGAAACTATTGCAGCCTTAATGCCTTTACGAGCTGCTTTGTAACTCACGCCCGAAGCAGAAAACTTTGTGCGCTTAGTTACTTTATCCTCAGGAGTGCCCCTAGCCGACACGGTTCGCTTAACGGCCCCTGTTGGCTTAGGTTTTCCCTGAGGTTCTTTTTGGGAAAGGGGAAGCCTTATTTTACTCGTATCCACCTCCTGTTTCCTCATCTTCTTTAATTTCTTTCTTTGTGCCCCGGAAAGATGTTTTCTCTCCTTGGGTGCACCCTCTGTTTTCGCAACGTTCTCAGTTTCAGTCCGTTGCGTTTCAGTTTTGTTTTTTGGAGTCTCATCAGTCTCCATTGCCTATAGACTCCTCAGGTTTTGGATTCTCTTCAGACTCCATCTTTTTAAATGTTTGTTATTTGTCTCGGTTCATTTAATTCTCACGAGTATGGAAGAAGTATGAAGTCAATGCCCGCAGAGCTTCCATTATGGACACAAGGCGTAAATACAAGGGGGTGCCGCCTAGTGCCCCCAGGGGAACGTTTGGGACCACATATACCCCAGTGGCCATTCAGCTGTAAGCACGTTGCCTTATTTTGCATTGAAAACATGGTAAACTTTAAAGAGTGTATCTATCTATAGCTTTTAAAACAGACTTTGATTGATATTTTATTTTGTCGACAACCAAAAGGATGGCATTAATACTTCCAAATCTCTTGCCTACAATTAGTATGAATGGCTTGTTTTTGAACAAGTGTTTTCTATCTTTGTAGGTCAATAGTTTCTTCTACGTTGGAAGAACTCTGAAAAAATACATTTAAAATATGGTTTTGCATACGACTCTGTACCTTCCTCTGTACAGTTGAAAATATAACGACGCTGTCCAGAGATTCTGCAACAGAAAATTTCAATTATTATTTTCCAATTTTATTCTTCCTTTTGCAGGTAAAACGCGGAACAGCATATAAAGCTGACACATATACTTATACAAACATTAAAAATAAGATAAATTTCAGAATTTTTTCAAAATAAAAGGGTTCTATTTAAAGTGACAAAATTTAGAAGAATACGTTATTTAGTGTTGTTAATAGAAAGAGTTCAACTTATTTATGAAATTATAGAATACAAAGGTATTTTTAATAATATAAAATATTATTAAAAATCTGGTGTGAAGAACACAAATGCAGGTTCACTATTAATATTTTCTGTGAACGTGTCCAGCAGGGGCGTACCGATGAGCCTGTAGAATGGTGAAATACGTATCTACGTCTCTGGGGATAGGATATATTCAGACACGTTCACAGAAAATATTAATAGTGAACCTGCATTTGTGTTCTTCACACCAGATTTTTAATAATATTTTATATTATTAAAAATACCTTTGTATTATACAAAACTGGTGGGGTTTACCTACTCATGTATGTTTCAATTATTCTGATACATTACACATGCGGTTCAGCCGTAGTATGAGTGAAGGCACAAACAAAATGCAGTTTTCTAGAGAGATTGGCTGTGCCAACCTTTGAAAGGGCGTCGTTACTTCACATTAATTATGTGGACTGTATGCGAGGTACTTCGGCTGTCTGACAACAGGCAGCGCCGAATTTACTTCTGCGCTCGGTCTGGATAATTACGGTGATAGGGCGATGTGGTTCTTTTCTGTGAATGTGTCTGGGAATATCCTTTCTCCAGCAGGGGCGTACAGATGAGCCTGTAGAAAGGTGAAATACGTATCTACGTCTCTGGGGATAGGATATATTCGGACACGTTCACAGAAAATATTAATAGTGAACCTGCATTTGTGTTCTTCACACCAGATTTTTAATAATATTTTATATTATTAAAAATACCTTTGTATTATACAAAACTGGTGGGGTTTACCTACTCATGTATGTTTCAATTATTCTGATAAATTATAGAATTATTATTATTCTAACGAACTGGTTATTGATGTATACAAGTATCAATATTATTACTAACAGAAGGAAAACATACATATCATTATACATTATAGTGTAACAAGCGCCAAATAAGATGGCGTGAGGAGGGGGTGCGCAGAAGCAATTTTTATAAACGTCTACGTTATATATTTTACTCTAATAAATTATTAATTTATTAAATGATAGATGTGTAGTTTACGCCACCTATAGTATCTTGCAAATTGATGTAAAACTATATACAAATCTCCCCAATACTTCTAATCCTGCGCTAATTTACCCCTCCGCTCGCCAACTTATCTGGCGCTTGCTTATACACAGCAATATGTATATACACATTCAGCAAATATAATAAACTCCTAAATAAATTACTAAAGATCATATTTTTATTTCAAATATGTACGTTAATTACTTACCTTCGAATATGGCACCTAAAGCATTATATAATTGTCACTAAAATAACAATTTTTTTTAGAAAATTGTCTATTTTTATGCAAGGTGAGCGAAAAATGCACATCTATAATGCAATAAATGTAACTCCAAGTGATCATTTCTAAAAATAGAACTGACCATATTATTGATATTTGCTCCAAATAAAATGTTCTTAAATTAAAACATTTACAATAAGAAATGCATATTCTTAGTCTAATTCTGTTCATATTTTCAGAATAAATAGAAACCTTGGTATTAAGAAATTATTATTTGTAGTTCAACAAAATAAAGTTAAAACTTTTTTTTTTCTTAATCTGAAAATGTGTGAAAATTCTCTGCGTGTATGGAGCGGAGGTGGTTTCGGTAAGAACTGTGTATTCTATAGCAAATCTTGCTTGCATGGTGATGAACGTATTGTTTAAAGCTTTACATCAAACAATTTAATCTTGTAATGCGATTATATAAATTGATCATTTGACTATCATGAATTTTTGTATGAGGCTATGTAAAAGAAAAAGTTTATATCAACAAGTCAGCATCTAAGTTTAGATTATATTTATGGTGATATTCTGTAGACTGTGAAATTCTTTCGATGACTATAGTATAGTGGTGTGCAAAAAGTATGTATTAGATACATTTGTATCGGATACCTAGAGGGAACAAATGTATCGTATACCGTCAATGAAAAGTTTCGGATACTATCGATAGTCAAGGCGCGCCTCATGATGACGTATTGTTGAGGCACGTACAACGATGCGAGTGCTTCGTGTATTCTCGTGTACTAACTGTAGCGTTTTCTTAGTAAACACCGAAAACACACGAGGCACTCGCATCATTGTACGTGTCCCTACAATACGTCATCACGAGCCGCGCCTGATCGATACTATTAAGTACTCAACATTTATTAAGTTTCATAGATACAGATGTATTTGCATTTTTCTTTTGAATACTTTTGATAGATATACTATATATATATATATATATATATATATATATATATATATATATATATATATATATATATAGTAAACCTAATCAGTAGGCGATTAAAGGTCTGTATATTACTTCAAAATATATGTATTTAAAAAACTCTACATGTTTCGGCAGTACGCCTTTATCAAGAGAATACAAAATATAAAATTTTATATTTTGTATTCTCTTGATAAAGGCGTACTGCCGAAACATGTAGAGTTTTTTAAATACATATATTTTGAAGTAATATACAGACCTTTAATCGCCTACTGATTAGGTTTACCATATCATACCAAGGTCACGAAGTTATTATATATATATATATATATATATATATATATATATATATATATATATGTATATATATATATATATATATATATATATATATATATATATGTACGATACGTAGATCAATGTATGTTTGTGAACAATTGAATATAATTTTTTCAGTAGTCACCTTTTTAAAAATTATATCTGAAATAGGCTCATACCACATGTACAGAAATGAGTGTTTCTAAATGCAATATGTAATAGTACATATAAGCAGTTTTCTTTAGTATACTTCTATGTAATATATTTAATTTTTCCGATTTTTTTATTTCCTGTTTAGAAACATTTACATTTAAATATTTTTCTTTCATATTCATTACCGTATTTACTATAATTCATGAATAAATATTTTTATTAATTATTCAACAATAGCTTAAATTTCCCACAACATCGCATAGTACGTATTTATTTATTACATTATTATTTAATTTGCATAGAAGTACGTTTCCATACAGCATAAATATATATATATCGCATGTGTCAAATATCATTAGGCATAGGGAATACCTATGAGTATAGTTTGTTTCAAATTATAAGAATATAACTTTGTACGGCTCTAATGCTTTTATTGCACCACCTTCTGTGATGTTAATTATTATACCTGGTCTCCTTATTGAACGGGTATGGTTTACCTATTTGCAACGTATGAATCTAGGGGCCGTTCAATAAGGAGACCAGGTATAATAATTATAATCACAGAAGGTGGTGCAATAAAAGCATTAGAGCCGTTATATTCTTATAATTTGAAACAAACTATACATACGATGTATATGTACATGGAAAAGCGGATCCAATGCCGGTGAAGACCGCGACGGCCGCAACGATTGTCTCCGATTGTTTCGCAAATACAAGTTGGCAGTAATCATTTGACCATCGACATAGGTACTTATAATGCGTTCTAAAATAACATTTACGAATTGCAAGGGATTTGCTTTTCTTATTTCTTTCAGTAGATGCAGGAAATTTTTAAGCTGCGGTGCGTCGCATAAACAAAAGCGTAATTCTAATAAAATTAAAGAATAATCCTAATAAAATAAATAAAAAGGATTCTAAAAATTATAATAAATTATACAAGAAGTTCAAAAATTCCTCCTTGCACAGCAAAACATTGTCCTAGGCGGCCGTAGACATTAGCTCTTACATTTGCTAACATGTCGGCAGTTAATGAATTCGCAGCCTCAGTTATTTTTTCTCTCAAGGCAACTTTTCTGCTCTACCAGCTTCATGAGTATAAACAATATTTTTTAGATATCCCCACAAAAAGAAATCATTTGGAGATAGATCAGGAGATCGCGAGGGCCATTTAAAGTTTCCTGTACCAGTAATAAGACGGTCAGGAAAAGTATTTCCTAGAAATTCCTTTTCCCTCACTGCATTATGTGCTGAACAGCCATCATGTTGAAACCAAACAATTTCCTGATTTATTCCAATGTTTTGAAAGGCGGAAAGTATTTGATTTTTCAGTAATTCGAGATACTTGTCGGCATTTAATATACGATCAATAAAATAGGGGCCTATAGAATGGTCACCTAAAATACCTGCCCAAACGTTTAGTTTTTGAGGATACTGAGTGCGATTTGCGAAATGCCGGTGTTGATTTTCCAAAGCCCAATATCGAAGAACAGAGGGATTGTGCTTTCCGTGTAATGGAAAAGTTGATTCATCGGTGGAGAGAATATTTTTAACGAACAAGTTTCAAATTTATTTATAAAATTATAAATTGTTTGTCTGCAAGGTACAGAACGGTCTGCAAAAGTCAGCGCAAACAAATTCATGCACTCCATTGCAGACTTGCCAGCATAAAACCATTTTACTAACTGAAGCTTTTCAGTGGGTGTATAAAGAGTCATTTTACATTAATTTTATTGTACGCTTTCAAACTGTAACGGTCACAGCTAGACTGAATTCAAAATTTCCAGTCAATCGGTATCGGAGACAATCGTCAGTCGTCGCGATCTTCGCTGTCATTGGACTGGCATTCTCATGTACGTATACATTGTATGTACTCATACGTTGATTCTCTATGCCTAATGATATTTAACACATACGGTATAACCGATCGTCAACGCTATTGTATTAAATGTATACCAAAGTATCAAAAAAGAAATATAAGTATAGTTATCAACTTGAATTGAAAGAAAAGTATGAGATACTAAGTATCCGATACATGAAAGTATCTATTTTGCACACTACTACTATAATACCGTCGGTATATCTAGTATTATTATTATTATATTAGTATTATAATTGGTACGTTATTCTATTTCGAGTACACTTACTTAACTGCTATAATTTATTGTTTAGATATGTAGGATTTACTTCATAATAAATATTTATATTCTTCTATAATAACACAGTTACAATACCTGCAAGACTTCACAAATAATTCAAAGAGAAAGCTCGACTCTTATAAATATTAATTATTAAAGTCAACATTCAGTAATTCGCCAAATTAGTTATTAACAATAAACGATTTTTTCTTCTGCAAATTTATACGATATTGAGTGCTGTGATTGCTTTTGAACCGATTTAAGCAAGAAGAAAAACATTTCTTAATTTTTAAATACTTAGAAAGAAATTATTTTCGAATCACAAGTACTATTTCATGGAAACCGTAAAGAAGAAGTAATACTTTAAACCGCGAAGATTGCGATCTAATTATTTTGGGACACTGTTGTACACGAACTTTTTAATCATCTAACGAATAATTAATATTTCAGTTAAGTTAAGAATTAATATATAAAAAATTGTTAGTGAAAATTTCAATAAAAATAGGCTTTATGAGAATGTATGACCTCATACTTCCGTTTAATTAGAAAATATCTTGAAGCTCTCCAAATGTCAATGTTTATTATAGCCTTTTCTTTTTCTTTTTGCTATTTGAATGAATCATTTAGTTTTAAATGTAATATCGGATTTAATGACAATGAAGAGGTGGAGAAATTTATTTATGCAAAAATAATAGTATATTAAAAAACAAAGTTTCATAAGGCACCATTTTGCCGCATGAGATGAGTTTAGAAAACGAGCCACGATAGCGGCGAGTTTTCTAAAGAGCGAGTGCGGCAAAAGGCCTTATGAAACGGGTTTTTTGTACTATTTTTTCTATTTTGCGTTTTTTACATTAATAAATTGCTTAAATTGGAATTATTTAATTCGAAAGTTCAGAGTTTAATTTTTATATAAAGCATACACATTGATACTTGACATTTTCAAATTTAAATCTTGCTATCCGCGAAGTATATTATATTACATATTATTTACTAATTTTCGTTAACATTACTTGATACTTCATTTAAAAATATAAACATGAGTGACATAGAAACATATATATGTTGTTGTCAATTGTATACAACATACGTTGTTTGTGTAAAATACGGACACATATCATATCTGTCAAATGTACATAAATTATTAAAATCAAATGACAGCAATGATATTTATTTCTGTATTCGAACAACGCCAACATTGAAAAATGAAAAAAAGCGTATCGAAATGAAGCTCATTTCGATACTGTTTTCGGTTTCATAATGAGTTCATTTCGAACGCAAAATAGAATTATTATGAAACTATTGGGCATTAAATAAATTATTACATCAAAATTTTTAGTTTAATTTGAACAATCTTGTTATTTCAACAATTATGTTGAATATTATAGAACGTAGAAGAAAATGAATATATTTATATTTTATCAACTTGGCTTGTGTAATTAATTGAAAAGTAGATTTGCTTTATTAATGTTATCATAAAATAAACATAAAGCAAAAGTAGTTGTTATATGCCTACATTTTGACTGTGCAATAAAATCCATATTAAATTCGATTAATATAAAATATCTTTATTACACACGTTTTTAATTGGCATAAGGTATATTATAAATGTGATATTTAGAATGCACGCATTAGAAAATTTAAAATGGGAATTACATAATATAAATGCGTAAGTGACAGCTAGAAAATCATTTATCAATTTTACACAATTTATGAAGAGGTTTCTGGAAGGCAAATAACGTAGAAATTGTTTTTGCTTGTTATATCACAGGTACTGCATTCTTTCCACATAACTATTGCTTACCTTTCACTTGAATGTAAGCATGTGAAAAGATGACCATCTTTTTGTGCATAAATAGGAACGTTTCGTAAACATATCAATTCGAAGTTGACGCACATTGAATTATACATTAAAAAACAGCTTTTAGAACATTCTTTTACGTTTTTGAATGTTAATAAAAGTAATTATATTGTTGAATAATGCTTTCTAAAGTTAGAAAAATTGTAATTAATTACAAAGCTTTAATATATTAAACTTATTATTATGAATAATTAATTACTAAAAACGCATGTTGAACATATTCTTATAACTCACGTATGTGTAAGTATCTACAATTAAGCTGCATATTGAGCGTCTAATCATGCTGCAATCTTTCTTCTTATTTTTTAGATGCAATTCGTAATAGTTAGTTTCTAGTTTGATGAAACGGTCCCTTCTACAGCGTTTGTTATTTCCTACTGCTACTTGACATTACAGCACTGAAACTGAAAATTTGTTGTTTTAGGAGAGGGTTATGTAGGGGCTGTTCCGGGTGATATGAACGTTACGTCACGGTTATGCTTGAGTTGATGAGGCAGAAGGGTTTACCAGGTATTGTGTATAGAATATTCGTCATCACGGTTGAGATTATTGAGATGTCTTAGGATTTCACAGATTTTGCGGTTAAAGTAATAGAGGTTGCGGAATAAAATTTAGGTAGAGTCTAACTGAATTTGGTGTCCAGTTTCCAACCCATGCTCAGCAAGTGCAAACCCGGTTGCGCGTCACCCTAGTACGCACATCTCTCTGTACACAAAGCCCGAAGTGCTTTTATTGTAATTTAGTTATGGTAATGGCACTTTCAATATCTGGTCACGTGGACGTCATTCCTTGAACAAATCCCTTAATTTCCAACATAGTTCTATTCATTTCACAAATGGCCTTTCCCATGATCATCCTACCCAAAAACGGGGTGTCGTAAACGCCTTAATCCACAAAGCTTTCTCTACATCTGAACCCAATTCCTTATCCCAAGAAATTAACCATATTACCGACACTTTAATTAACAACTACTATAAGTGTGATATCTCATGCACCTTAAACTAACATCTTAATTTCAAGACCTTACCTTTCGTACAACGCATTACCGACCGTACCAGCAAAATCTTTCTCAAAAAGCATCAAAACTATTTTTAAACCCCACTCCACATTACCGGCGCCCTTTTCTATTAAGAACCGCAACCATCTAGAAATCCTTGGTGTTTACAGGACTTCATTCCCGTGTAGCAGTGTCTATATCGACACGAGCGCTGTACTAGGATGATACGCGTAGCCGAGTCTGCACTTGCAGTAGGTTGGAAACTGAACACCAAATTCAATTTCGATCTGCTAAGATTCTATCCTGTAACCTCTCTTACTTTAATCGTATCTGGGAATCCACAGAAATCTTTAAGCATCCCAATAATCTCAACTGTGATTATGGATATTCTTAGCACAAACTCTTCTATTTCAACAGCTCCACAGTGATGCCTCAGTGACCCGAAAACCAACAGATTTTCAGTTTCAATGTAGCAATGTCAGTGACAATGACTCGGAATCCGAGACGAGATTATATTATACATATATACATATATATATTTCTAACGCAATGTAAATAAGAATTATTATCTATTAAATTCCCACATTACATGCAATTGCCGCACAACACGTAGCCATGCCAACCGTCCAGGTTGTCCGGGCAAATGAAAAAATGTGTGAAAGTCATATCCATTCGGAATGTGCAGATACCGGTATTCCATAGTTTTTACTAATCATCAGTACACAAATAAATAAATAAATGAATAGAAACAAAAATTAAAATGACATCATAAATTTTGTAGTAAATACCATTCTCTGACGTATACCAATATCGCAACATTAGTTGCGTACCACCTAGGATATGTGCATAGAGTAACTATAATAGAGACGCTATAATATTATATAATAATAATAATAATTATTATTATTATCATTATTATAAGAAATAATAATAATAATAATAATTCATGCCTTAGTATTCCTTAGCAGCAGGCATTGGCAGGCCATAAGTTATTATTATGGCGGCGCCCCTAGAACAGTTAAGTTCATGATGTTGTGTTACGTGTGCGAAGAGTGAAAACGTAGGAGATTGACAAGATTATCTACTGAACATGTACACCCGATTTTTCATGTCGAATTAGGCATACCTAAGCTCTCTGTTAGGTGTGTGCCGGTAGGACAGAAACATGAAAGCGCGTGAATTTCCAAGGACAATTTGAAGCTCTTTAGCATCAATTTAGTAGTTTTTTGCGTCGTTTTGTTCCAGTCTATGGAACTGATGATGCTGATGATTAATTAAACTGGTATTATAGTTCTTCGGCACCGCTTTTATTTAACTAGAAAGCGTGATAAATTTTCAGGACTAACTACTAAAGAACACTGGCATAAAAGTGAATATATTGATTTAGTTTTTTTTATATTTAATTCCTATACAAAAACTATCACTAACTAGTTGTTCAGATGTTTCAGCAGTTTAAGCTTCTATTTAGTAATCTAAAAAGGTTCTTTTTTAGGTTACCAAATAGAAATTAGTCGCTGGGAGCTAAGCATGAGTGGAAGTATTTAAATTGTTCGAATTATATTTTGAGCGAAAGTCGCGTAGTCATGCAGTAGTAATTTAATTTATTGATGGTCCTCAAGAATACAACCCCAAAATTTGTAAAGCAGGGATGCTCAGTATTGATATTGTAGTGATTCCTTTTTTACATTTAACCATAAAAATTCTAATACGATGTGCGATCCAGTTGTTCCCGGACTGACGCTGTAGTACGAGTAAGTATATGTCTACGGATGTATAAGAAATTTAAATGTGATCGGCGCAGTTTTCATTAAGCTACATGAGATCGTGTAAAGTGGATAATTGTGTCCTGCCTCGATCCTTATAATGGATGAAAAACATGAGCAATTCGCTTGCATTAACTATTGTTTTAAGCTCGGAGAAACGGCTACTGAAACATGCGCAATGAATCAGCAAGCATTCGGTGAACAATCAATGAGCCGCAACACCAAATTTTGAGTGGTTTGTGCGTTTTGAGACCGGTAGAACGTCCATTAATGACGACGAACGAACAGGGAGATCTTCGACGTCTACCGCGCCCGAAAAAATCGCAATAGTTCAACGGCTCATTAAGGAAAACCATCATCGAACTATTCTTGACATCTGCGATAATGTTGGAATCAGATATGGGACTAAACAATTGGGTTTCCATCGCGTTGCTGCGAAATTTGTTCCGAGACTTCCGACTTACAATCAAAAGTAAGAACGAATTATCATTTGTATTGAGCTTAAACAACTTGCTGCCGACGATGAAAACTTTTTGTCAAGAGAGATGATTTTCGACGAAAGCTGGATTTATGGTTATTATAAAAAAATAACTATCAAGTCAGTGAAAGAGTCCAAATTCGCCAAGACCTGAGAAATGCCTACAAACAGCCCTAACTTTGGCGGGCAGAAAATTGGTCGCTGCATCACGGCAATGCGCCATCACAATATTTATTTTTTTACACAAGCCATTTTGACGAAAAAATTAACGACTACCCCCGACCTCACACTCCCTATTCGCCCCAGATCTGGCACTCTGCGAGTTTGGTCTCTTCCTGAAAATAAAACTGCAGCCAAAAAGCCGATGATAGCATTGAAGAAATTTAAGAGAAATTGCAAACAGTGTTTTGCTCGCTCACAGAAATCAACTTTCTGGATATCTTCCAGAACCGGAAAAAATGCTGGGTGCAGTGCATAGCTGCACAAGGAGACTACTTCGAAGGTGACAGCAACCGCTAGGAACAAAAAGTTAAGTTTTACAGTATAGCATTAGTCCGGGAACACTTTGTTCATTCTCAACAGAAGGTCGCCATATATATTATATAGATTATAGCAAATGGAAGCCCTTAACTTTTCTTGGACGGAATTCACTAAGTCACAATTAGTTCATATTTTGAAAACCCGTGACATCATGGTGCACATTCATACTAATAATACGAAAAGTCTTAAATATTTACCTCACTTTATTAATACTCGTATATTAGACAATCTGTACAACGATATAATTCTATTCGAACAATCACAACCATATTATGCTTAGAATTTATGGTAACTCACATTGCTTATATTATATTTGTACAATGTTAATTAATTATACCGGGTTATACCGGCGCATTATTTCATTGTAACTGTACGTAAAAAATAAAAGGTGTTTAGATACTTGTTGGCTGACCATTAGGGCTGGGCGATACCGGCGTTTTCGGTATCGGGTACCGATACCAATCGAGGTATCGATACTTAGCGATGTATCGGGTCTGTGCACGGTATCGATTCTGAGTACTGGAATCGGTAAAGTATCGATACCTTGGAATCGATACCTTGGAATCGATACCTTGGAATCGATACCTTGGAATCGATACCTTGGAATCGATACCTTGGAATCGATACCTTGGAATCGATACCTTGGAATCGATACTTTGGAATCGATACCTTAATTCGATACCTAGAAATCAATATTCATAACCCGTTTTCTAGGCGTCGATTGTTTGATATCGGTTTCAAGAGATATCAAATTAATTTATGGATTCTACCATAACTACGGTATGAAATTTTCAATATTGTGATATTTTGTTTTTTAATAATTATAGATATGTCATAATAAGGATATTTGATGCGCATAATAATAACATTCTTTTAAAATATATAATGCATACATACTTAAAAAGTTATTGCATCCTTTATGTACATTTAAAAAAATTCACAAAGGTAAGCTACCCGATACGTGGCTACCCGATACATCGCTACCCGATAAATCGATACTTAGGGAGTACTGGAATCGCTAAAGTATCCATAGGTATCGACGCTTTGGAATCGATACTTCGCCACCCGATACCTCGCTACCCGATACATCGCTACCCGATACATCGATACTTAGCGAGTACTGGAATCGGTAAAGTATCGATAGGTATCGATGCTTTGGAATCGATACCTCGCTACCCGATACATCGCTACCCAATACATCGATACTTAGCGAGTACTGGAATCGGTAAAGTATCGATAGGTATCGATGCTTTGGAATCGATACCTTGGAATCGATACCTTGGAATCGATACCTTGGAATCGATACCTTGGAATCGATACCTTGGAATCGATACCTTGGAATCGATACCTTGAATCGATACCTTGGAATCGATACCTTGATTCGATACCTAGGAATCAGTATTCATAACCCGTTTTCTAGGTGTCGATTATTTGATATCGGTTTCAAGAGATGTAAAATTAATTTACCGATTCTACCATAACTACGGTATGAAATTTGCAATATTGTGATATTTTGTTTTTTTTTGTTTGTAATAATTAAAGTTATGTCATAATATGGAATTTGCTACGCATAATAACCAACGTCTTTAAAATATATATTATGCATACATACTTAAAAATTCTTTTCTTAAAAAGTTATTTTTATATACATTTAAAAAACGCAGAAAGATAAAATAATATAGGCAAATATGCGTGCTATTACAAAATTATACAAAAAGCCTAAAATATTAATTTCAAAATAGAAACAAACCAAGCACGTTTTATACCTACAATAGCTTGATAAGAATTCTTGACCCAACTTTTTTTACCTTATTATATTAATTAATACTACATATTTATATTATATTTTGTTTATTTTAGTTCCAATTTACAGTCGTGTATTGTGTATTGTGCATTCTATAGAACAGGAAAGTGTTTTATATTTATATGAATATGAATATCACCTATATTTCTCTCAACACTGCTTTATACAAATTATGTGTCAACAAATTTTTGCTGGTCCCTAGTTTTTATTTATTATAATTCCTACCTTTATTCGTCGTCTAAAGTTTAATATAAGCACTTATATTTCATATCATTTTAAACTTCATCACTTTATTCTTATACCTTGGTGTAATAAGTGGATACGTACGTACCAAAATGTCGAAAAAAATTAGTGTAGTTTGGAAATACTTTGACAAAATTAACGACCAGGGCGTGAGTTGTAATGTATGTAAAAAAGAATATAAGTATACTGGTAATACTACAAATATGCTAAAGCATATAAAATGTGTTCATCCTTTTATATATTTTAATATTATTGAAAAGAAAGACAAAAGAGACGGTGATAGTGAAGTTACTGACGTTGAAATATTGGCCTCCGAAAGGTAAAATTATAATTATACTAGCTGCAGACTTATGTATGTAGTTCTTTTTTAATCCTTGCATGAAAAATAAGAAAATTCTAAATTGTCATTTTGCATAAAACAACAACTTATATACCTATGATGTACGCATACTCATTAAAAAAAATGCACAAAGGTAAGCTATCCGATACATGGCTACCCGATACATCGCTACCCGATACATCGATACTTAGCGAGTACTGGAATCGCTAAAGTATCGATAGGTATCGATGCTTTGGAATCGATACCTCGCTACCCGATACATCGCTACCCGATACCTCGCTACCCGATACATCGATACTTAGCGAGTACCGGAATCGGAATAGGCATCGATGCTTTGGAATCGTTACCTCGCTACCCGATACATCGCTACCCGATACATCGATACTTAGCGAGTACTGGAATCGGTAAAGTATCGATAGGTATCGATGCTTTGGAATCGATGCCTTGGAATCGATACCTTGGAATCGATACCTTGGAATCGATACCCTGGAATCGATACCTTGGAATCGATGCTTTGGAATCGATACCTAAGAATCGATACCTTCGTTATATGAGGTATCGGGTATTGGACGATGTATCAATACTTCGCCCAGCCCTACTGACCATAATTCCATTCTATACACGATGTACGTATCTTATTTTCATTGTTAATAATTATTACGTAATTGACAAGAAGAAAGTTACATACTTAAATATTTTTTCCATCTATGTACACGCGCATGCATTCTACGTGTATACATACATATTATTACATATTATTGTGGATTTTTCCCCGAAGAATTATTATGAACAATTAGAGATTTTATTACATTTATTAAACATGTACATTTGTTTTATATCAAAGTATATTTACAGGTTTATTGGATTTATTGTAATGACCGGGACTGTATAGTTATTATTGTATCGGAAGTTGTCCGACTTGCGGTATTATTTTGAACTGGATGTGCCCGATGTCCGCATATTTTGCCGGTTTGAGAGACAGAGATATCAGGTTCGTTGCATTGTACAGTTGGGCGTAAAAACATCATTTTTTACTTCTAAGTATATTTGATTTTAACTTGGGTTTATTTTTGTCTTGAGTGGTTTTGATGTGTAATTAATATTTCATTTACGCATTACGAGTGGTGTTTATCTCGTATATTTTTATTTAATTCATTTTATATTTGATATCTCCCGCATTAGTTTTTTCTTTATAAAAAGTGTTGCGTACGTAAGTACTTTTTACAATTGTTTTATATAAATTCTGAAAATTTGAAGATATTTGTGCCTATTTGTAATTTTGAATTATTTTTATATTAGCTTATAATATAGATAGCTAAGAAAATTACCATATTTTTTTGAATGAGGGAGTTTTTAGTCACGTTATTCTAGAACATTTTATTCAGGATTTTGGTGGGAAATTTTATACTTGTGTTAAGTGCGCACGAGTAAAGTAAATTACGAGTTTGACGTTTAGTCTATTTACGTTTGAATATTTTTGGGTTATAAATTAGATTTTGAATTTGAGAATTTTCTTAACAATCTATTAGATTTATATTTTGCTCACGTTTCACAGGAGGTTTATCTTTGTGTGCGTGTCTTTATCACACAAACTTTTCCCTCCAAGCATTTGTTCTATATTGCATTAGCCCTCTTTACACTTTGAAAAGAGTTTTTTTTTTATTTTTTAAATAAAATAGTTAAGTATAAGTGTGACTTTTATTTGACTCTTTAATTTGTCCACATTTTCACTCGAGAAAAAGAGGGAAAGCCCTGGTGCAAGAAGTTTCAAGCAAGAAGAATTTCCGTCTGAATTAGTACGGACTTTTGTTGTGGGCTGACCTTATAAGCAAACACACAGTTCACAGCAATATGTATGTAAATACCTATGCATGTTATCCGGATGATTATCTTCATAATAACCTGTAAGGAGAGTTTAAAACAGTTTAATTTTATTGGCAATATCTTTTGATTTGGTGTTCAGCTGTTAAATATGAGTCCACACTAATGTTTACTATTTTATGTTTTCGATATAACGTTAAAATAGTGTGTTTATGAACTTGTTTATGTTCTAATAAAAGTTTTTTTCACTTGAGAATACGGTATTGGATAATTATATATATTTTATATATTGGAATGTGGTGAAATTGTGTCTGTAAGTATCAATATGCAAAGCGTATGCGTAGGTCAGAAACAATTTTCCGTAATTTATGCGAAATATATTGCTGCTAAATGCATTTAGATTAACATCGCCTGGCATTTCACCAGTACACAGTTACTGGAATCGAATGCAACTACCTTCGCTACCGCGTCTTCTTAATTGTTTTAACAGAATACAGTTGTCATAATAAACCAAATCAATATGATGTACTATGTTAACTAAGCCTGTAACGGTTAAGTATTCATTCAACTAAGACCATTTTGTTTATTCTTATTTTGTGCTTAATACAAGTTTTGACTAAAATGTAACCACAGTATTTATTAAATATAAATGACAGAATAACTATTTCAATATTTCAATCCGGGTGAATTTCTATAAAACGTCTTTGTTTTTCAACGTTACACTGACTTCTTACCAAGTTTTATAATGCACGATTTGTAAATATTCATTTCTCGATCTTTATTTTGCGAGAATAGTAATAAATAAAAGAGTTGACATTGCTTCACAATTTATTTCTCTGCATACATATAGTACCAAGTGTTTTAAGTTTTAGCTTATAGTGATAAAATATTTCACCAAGTAATTTTGAATTAATATGATGTCCCCTCCGCTGGAATTATTTGTGAGAGGTAATTGTTTATGGTACTTCAACAATGTAATTGAAGCACATATAGATACTACTGAAATGGTACTAGACGTGCCTTTGTTACGAATGTCGATGGACAGTGTGGCACCCAAAATATTTTTAAAACTAAATATTCGATAGCGGTTAAGATCCAGGCGAAGTCATTCGAGCAATCGAGTTACCATTGTCTAGTTTATAGATGAATCGTAATCCAGTCACGCTTCAGGAGCTGGTATTTGTGGAAGGAAGCTGCACGAAAAAACGAATAAACATGAACAGAGAACTAGATCACGAGGGTATTGAGGGCAATATCTTTTGAAACACAACTTCGTGGGTCTAGAATTTGTGCACAGGATCGCTAAGGATTCCGCCAGAGCTAATGGCTAAAAATAGTAGATGTAAATAAAAGGAAATCGACAAAAGGTAAATTTCATACAGAAGCACCATTAGGAGAGCTAAATGCTAATTTCTCAGCTAACCTAATTGAAGTCATACAACATGAGTATGAAGAGTGAATCATGGTGCAGGAGACGTGAATTACAGGAGGAAACTAGCCTACATATAAACTGTCGTTTTGAGGAACTAAAGGAATTAAGTACGCAAGTATTTCGGTAAGAATCTATTGAAGCCTACGAGAATACTTAAACTTCCCTTGAGCAATATAGTAACGTCATATGGAGGGGACAGAATTGATCGAAAGCCCGATGTTCAAGTGTCTTGGACTTTTGGTGCCTAACCCTAAATAGTAATGGAGAAGCAGATAAGATAATTTACATATGATTCCGCATTTCTGCATAATATTTTATCGAAATAACAAATAGTGACTGGTATGTGAATATGTTTAACATTATGTTCACTTTTAAATATAAAAATAACTGTCTAATTCTCAAGACTGCTAGTATATTTAACTAACTTTAAGATGTAAATTATGTACTGGAAAATTAATAAATTTGAGTGTTATTCAGCGTGCTCCCATTGTTTCTTTCTGTACGATACTAGGAAATTCAAAATATTTAGCTGATTATAAAAACTCGACCTCGACGTGTGCATTTCCCAATTTAATTTGGTAAAATGATATCGTAACTGCAATTTTTTCTATAGACCATTACTCAACTGTTGTTTACATTGTTGCTTCAGGTCTTTTAGATATTCAACTAAATCTGCAACTAAAAAAAACTGCATATACCTATATCTTTCTAATATTAGGAAATATAGTGTATAATTTTGATTTAAATTTAATAGGTACACGACTTTTAGAAAACCAATTAAATTAATTAAACTAGGCGAAATGCAAGAACATTTACTTAAAATAGATTAGATTAGGTATAGAAATCTGAAGATCTTTATCAAATGTATTAGAGTGCTATTAAAAGGCATTATAATAAAGCCTCAAAATAATCATAATATTTCGATGCAGATGTTTCTTTTAATTGGAGTTTGTGTGAAACAGTTTTTCATTTATAAACTTAAAAAGGAAGCTTTAGACACCTTAACATACATTTCGGAATTTTGTTTAAATTGTTCAAGTTGAGGGTTCATATTGGAACAATTTTGATATGTAAACTTGTGTGAAATTTAGATTAATATGTAAAATTATGTAAAGGTCTTCCTTTGGAGACTGTGGTTAAGTAAAAACTTAAAAAAAGGTATATAACCCCTTACCACAATTATTAATCGTATCCTACTGGAGGATACGTAGGATACGATTAATAATTGTGGTAAGGTTTTATATACCTTTTTTTAAGTGTAAAATTATGTGTTTAGTCTATATAAATCACAAGTGAAACAGGATATACATATATCATTATATTCATTATTTATATGAATGATGAGATTAAATGGTGTAATATCCTCTTACCTCAGGTTTGTGAATCTTTCTGCCCTTTGCTTTAAAATGAAATAAATTTAATTGATGATTTATAATTCGCCAGGTGATATATTTTTTTAAATATTTAAACACTAGAAATAAAAGCAAAAAGCTTTTTTTACAATTATTTATTTGCTACTTTTGAAACTAATTCTAACTCTTACGATCCATTATCAGACTTGATAATGACTCAGAAGAGCTGACGCTAGTTACGAAAGTAGCAAATAAATAGTGATAAAAACATCGTTAAGTTTTTGTTTTTATTTTTTGGTGTTTAAAAATGGATGGTACAAAGTAACGGTCAACAGCATCATATATTTTTTATATTTATTTAACTTTTATGTTTTTTAAAAGTATTTCGATGTATATTATTTTAATCAAATATTTTTATTTAATTATTTGAAACGTCACCTGTTTTATTGTATTTTTTCAAATTTTCACTTATATCTACATTAAACTTAATTTTTACTAATAATTAATAATTACTATACACAATAGATTTACCTTCTATTCTTTCAACAATTATTATTTAAAAATTTACTTTAATATAGTCACTTATTTTGTGATTTTCTATTTCTACATAATTTTTAAGCTACTTTACTCTGTGCTCTAACTGACCTAATAGGTATGTTAATTTTTCCCTATTAAGTTTATTTACTTCATAATATTATTCTAATTTATAATTATTTACTTTACTTTATTTATATACTTTTAAAAATCTTTTTTGCTACTGACATTTCATCATTTTCAAATGTATTTATCCTAATGAAATTAATAATATTATCGAGTTACAATTGTAATTATTACATTATAATTAATTTCTTTCTTTTAAAATGTATTTCATATAAAATCACATAATTGTGTTCTAACATTTAATACCTGTATATTCTTTACATTGCATGCTAATTTGCCTTTATTTATGTCTTATTTAATCTATATCATATATTTTATTTTTTAAATACATATAACCACTTTTCCTTTCAGGACCTGACACTTGAAATGAGCTATTGACAGCTATAACAGAAAGTAGTTGCTGGGAGGCAATCGTGGGTTATAAAAGGAAGGGTCTAATTGTTTAAATACACAGTCAATTACATTTTGAACAGTAGTAAGTAATGCCTTTCGTTAATTTACCTCAATGATTCTCACAAATAAAATGTATTGTATTATTCACTAATTTGTATCTCTTTCTTTAAAATCCATTATCGAATTCCCAGATGAATCCCATAAGTTTTAATGGATGTAGATAGACAATTTCAATGTATTAAATACAATATTCAATGTTACATTTTGATTCACTACGCATAGATGCAAATATTAATTAGCGTAGTACAATACTCTATGGGAGTGATAATGTTTCAACACTCACCGAACGAATTTCATGCCTAGATTGAACGAAACGGGATTTATCTTCTTTTACCACGAAATATGAAGAAGAATCATTCAATTAGATGTAACGTTTGACCTTTCTTTGTTAGAAATTTTATTATCATGTTCTCCAATATAACATAGACAACTATATTTTTGTGAAAATGTATGGCATATATTACTTACATATACTTACATATTGAATTATAAAGAAATATTGTTATTCTATAAAAAATATATATATTCTTGCATTTTTATATGAATCAAATTTCTTTTTATGATATTGAAATTTTATTTAAACAAAGAGGCAAAATTTATCTGAAACCGCTATTATGTTTATCTCTACTATTAATGTGAACAAGTACAAATGATTGGGAATGATACAAGTTTAAGAAGAAAAAATAATATAATTTATATTTGCTTATAGATATAATTATTATTTTAATAAATAAGGCATACTAGTAGAGAGTGAGCTGTAGTATATGCATACTAACTAAAAATAAAAGAACAAATATATTTCAGAATGTAAAAAATACGATTAAGTTAAATTAATTTAAGAATCCCGTAAAGTATAACATTTTTAAACAAAATGTACTTTATGCATATTTAATTTCATTCCAAAATTTCTTCTCTCGGTTAGAAAATATTAAAAGAATATTCGAGCTAAATTCTGCTCTAGAGAAAATAATCAGTTGCATAAGTTGAAAAAAATGCTATTTCTAACCACATTTGGAAATGAGCTTGTTTCTTTTCGCCACAGTTACCATCTTCATGCGGTCGTTTTTTTCCTCATCGTAACTTTAATCGAATAATGATAATTCGATTAATGTTACAAGAATCAAATGGTATGCTATTTATCCCTAGATCTTATAATCGACTTAAGCTATGCTTTTGCCCTTAATGTTTAGGATCCTTGTGTGATTTTTCTGTTTGATATGTATATAGTTTCTATATGGTTTATCTAAAAATTAATCGTCTGCAACTACATATTTAACAGTTCAACAAACGCATCGGTGTATGGAAAGGATAAGGTGCTAGTACTCCAAGAAGCCACATTACGTCACCGCGTCGTTGGCACCGCTGACACACCAAGGATCCGGAACAGTTTCTATATAATCCCGCCCCAAACTAATAAACTTTCAGTTTCAGTGTAGCAACTGTAGCAGCAGCTCTGCACATGTTCCTTGCAACAGTGGACGAAATGTCGGTTAAGAAGAAAGCAGTGCCATGGACGTGGTCCTAGCCCGAAATTCCATAGACAATCATGGACAACGATCCCGAAAACCTACAGGTAAGATTGCTATACATATTGTTCTTCTTCAAATTTTCATCCCAGGTACTAATATTCTTCTGTATGTTCTCTTCGGAGTTTGCTATTTATAGTAAACCATCTGCATACGTTAATTTCGATGTATGTATATACATTTCTGTCTATAATTGGCTCTTTTGCAAAATGCAACATGAGTATAGGGCGCGGCTCAGTTCCACTAGTTCCTGAGGATAATCACCACCAATTAATCTTAATTTTTTTTCCAGAATTACTTCGAATATTTTAAGGATAATAGAAGAATATTTTCTATAATAAAGGCTTGAGAGTACTTTGTTTAGGTACCCTTATCTAAAAAGTTAATTTCAAAACGCAATTCATTCACGTAATAATGTAATCGTTGTTCTTAACTTAAAAAACATATAAAATCGAAAAAAGGAAAAATATGGTTTTAAATTAAAAAAAATATCTATAGTTTATCTTTTCTTTTCTAAGCTCGATGGTAAACTGAATTTTAAAGTATAAATATATTTTTTCGCAAATGTTTCATGTATAAATTTGAGAGATCGAATTCTAGAATTTCATTTTTCGAATAAATACTATGAATAACATAAATACGTAATAAGTAAGCCACACGCTCCATAATGAGCTTAATTGTATATACACATTTATTCCTGTCTAATTTAAAATTAAGTCAATGTTCATCTTTTCGAATTTGTTCCAATTCTGGTAAACAACGATTTACATTCTTAGGATATCTCTGTTTTTTCTCCTCGAATACGTCAATTTACTTGTTACTTTACACGAAACCATAGAATTTCGATCACTAAAATTAATAAATAATAAAGATATTTTTGAATCGATTCGACATATCGTAAGCACTTATTCCTTTCTCGATCTCTCGCATGGGAACAAATGTATCGAGATGCCCGTCAGTGTGTCTCTTGTATAACGTCCTTGTCTTGGCATCACCTTCTATCTTTGTTTCTTCAGTCCGGGCCGTTTTGTTTTTCTTTTTTCTCTACTTGCATTCCCTTCGTACGATGGAGGAGAGAATCATTTCTAGAACCTATGGAAAAGAAGAAGATGAAGAAGAAGAAGTTATGAAAAACAAACGGAGCTATCTGATAATGAAGCAGAAAGCGTTAATGCCTTCTCTCACGACTAATCGAAGAGTATAGTAGTATGGCATCCATTGCCCGGAGCAGTTGGCAACCTGTTTGGTTAGATTATGTGGACATCTGTCCTCACGGTATTAATGTCATTTAAATGCGGAAAGTTTTCCAATAAATATTTATCGTTGTGCATATGCATGAGAGTGAGATGTATGTGATGATGTCGACCGGCCGATCCGGCTGCCACGTCACTGTGTATTACTACAACATACTAGTTTTATTAATTTCTCTATATAGTACCTACGTATTCGTATATACATTTTTTACCTTTTTCAGAATGCCATCCAGTCTGGTGAAGTAAACAACGATTTTTTCTTTTCGTTCGTTCTCGACGAGGTTTCGAAACGTTTTCATCATATGAACTCCAGTTACGAAATATTCAAGGAGGTTTCTTATTGTTTTGCGTTTCAAAAAGAAAGTTTGAAAAACATAATCTTTAATGAATTTATGTTATTCAAAAAAACACGTTGGTATTAAATTATGATTAGAAACAATGTCGATATATTTTAATTAATAAAGAATTCCGAAGCAATTTTTATGTGTATTATTATGAAATAAGTATGTATATAGGTCATTATTTTATATTTTGTAATTATTTTTATTCCACGTGTCAGTATAAAGGGTGTTAAGTTTTTGAAATAATAAATTCTGCTATAGTGTTTGTAAAAGAATTATATTTAAAACAAAAAATAATACTATACAACAAATTTTCAGTTTTTACTTTTTTTTTATTAAGGTTATACAAAGGTCTTTCTTTGGAGACTGTGGTTAAGTAAAAACTTAAAAAAAGGTATATAACCCCTTACCACAATTATTAATCGTATCCTAAATACGTATTTCGACAACTAAGTTCTCATCATCAGTAGGTAAAACTACTAATCAAGGTGTCGCACATGTGGCACAGTAAAACTAGCACACCGCTTACGCAACAACTACTTTACACGGCGTCCACGTATAGACTAATTTAAACATGCAAATATATCCAACGAAAAGATCGACAAATTTACCTCTCTTAAGGAAACGGCATTCACATATGTTTATACTCCAATTTGAAATATATCGAACGAAAGATCGACAAAAATTACCTCTCTTAAGGAAACGGCATTCAGCATGTGTTAATACTTCAATTTAAAACGTCGACGGCCCTTTTATGGTTCTAAGAATGAAAAGAGACAAGTGAAGGGGATCGGTGCTTTAACACCGTTCATAGAGTGTTGTTTGTTTTTAGCGATATGAATACTTTCGTAGGCGTCAAGATCGCGGGGGTTATTAATGGCCTTGACAAGCTTTAACCCTTTAATCGACACATTGTGTAGTTTACTTAAAGCATGGTTGGCAACGTTAGATTTATCCGGTCTATTGTATTTAATATGTGATATGTGTTCTTTAAACCGGGTTATTATTGGTCGTTTTGTTTGGCATATATATTTGAAATTACAATCATCGCAACTAATTTCGTATATACCTGGTTTCGAATTAAAATTAACTCTATCTTTAGAATTCCCTAGGAGACTTTTGATAGTATTTTCGGACCGAAAGGCAACTTGGAGACCTCTTTCTTTCACAACTTTATTAATGTTTTTCGTGATGGGGTGGTATGGTAAACACATGTACTTTTTCTCCTGGTTACTTTGAGATATCAAACTTGTGGATTCGCGGATTGTATTTTTTACTTTTGTTTTTCTAATTAATTTATTGATTATTTCTATGTCAAAGCCATTATATTTCGCGATATTTTTAATGAAATCCAGTTCTATTTCATATCTCTCTTTGGTTAACGGAAAATTTAGTAACCGATTGACAAAGAAATTAAAAGAAGCTGTCTTATGTTGAAAACTATGATTTGAATCCGCGATGATGAATCTATTAACATTGGTTTCTTTCCGGAAAATATCGATTTCTATTTTATGTTTATTCCTAATCAGTAAAGTATCTAAAAATGGTATCCTGCCATTGTGTTCCTTTTCCACCGCAACTTTAATCGTCGGAAATATCAAATTTAATTGATTAACGAACATGTCTAATTCGCATTACCGTGTATCAAAAATCGCGAGAATGTCATCTACGTACCTAATCCAGACTCTTGGGAAATATTTAGCGTTATTTTTAAATTCTACTTCAAATTGACTCATGAATATTGGCTATGAAAGGAGATAGGCAGTTACCCATTGTTGTGCCTTGTTTCTGTTCATAAAATTTTTCTCCTACTTGGAAACAATTTTGCAGAGTTGTTAATCTCATGTATTCTTTTATTTTTGAAGGTTCAATGTTATTCTTGTGGAGCAAGCTTTCTATATATTTCATAGTCTCTGGAATAGGTTCCGAGGGGAATAAAGACGTTACATCAAATGAAACTAAAATTTTTTAAAGGTAAAATGTTTTTACCTAAAAGCAGATAAAGGGAACAAGTTACTAATTATGGACAAAATCGACTATTTTCAAAGAGTCAAAAATTTAATTGCCGAAGGTCCGTATGTAGAAATTAAGAGAAACCCGTTACCTAAAATGATTAGTGACACAGAAGACTCGTTAAAGAAATGTCCAATTTTAATAACTTCTACCCAAAAGTATAAATGAAATGTTAGTAATCCTTTAGTACCAAGAATGTATTGTTTGCCGAAGATACATAAACCAGGTAACTCGATGAGACCTATCGTTTCAGGTATCAACTCACCGACTTACTTGATTTCCAAATGGCTAGTGGATGAATTTAAAAATTTACCCGTAAAACCAGAAAATTTGTCAGTTAGTAATTCTTTAGAATTTGTTAAATTAATTAAAGATTGTGAACTGGAAGCCGGAGAAATTGTAGTTTCATTCGATGTAACGTGTTTATTCCCCTCGGTACCAATTCCAGAGACTATGAAATATTTAGAAAGCTTGCTCCACAAGAATAACATTGAACCTTCAAAAATGAAAGAATACATGAGATTGACAACTCTGTGCATGACGCAAAATTGTTTCCAAGTAGGAGAAAAATTTTATGAACAGAAACAAGGCACAACAATGGGTAACTGCCTATCTCCTTTCATAGCCAATTTATTCATGAGTCAATTTGAAGTAGAATTTAAAAATAACGCTAAATATTTCCCGAGAGTCTGGACTAGGTACGTAGATGACATTCTCGCGATTTTTGATACACGGAAATGCGAATTAGACATGTTCGTTAATCAATTAAATTTGAAATTTCCGACGATTAAATTAACGTGGAAAAGGAACACAATGGCAGGATACCATTTTTAGATACTTTACTGATTAGGAATAAACATAAAATAGAAATCGATATTTTCCGGAAAGAAACCAATCTTAATAGATTCATCATCGCGGATTCAAATCATAGTTATCAACATAAGACAGCTTCCTTTAATTTCTTAGTCAATCGGTTACTAAATTTTCCGTTAACAAAAGAGAGATATGAAATCGAACTGGATTTCATTAAAAATATCGCGAAATATAATGACTTTGACATAGAAATAATCAATAAATTAATTGGAAAAACAAAAATAAAAAATACAATCCGCGAATCCACAAGTTTGATATCTCAAAGTAACCAGGAGAAAAAGTACATGTGTTTACCATACCACCCCATCACGAAAAACATTAATAAAGTTGTGCAAGAAAGAAGTCTCCAAGTTGCCTTTCGGTCCGAAAATACTATCAAAAGTCTCCTAGGGAATACTGAAGATAGAGTTAATTTTAATTCGAAATCAGGTATATACGAAATTAATTTCAATGATTGTAATTTGAAATATATAGGCCAAACAAAACGACAAATAATAACCCGGTTTAAAGAACACATATCACATATTAAATACAATAGACCGGATAAATCTAACGTTGACAACCATGTTTTAAGTACACTACACAATGTGTCGATTAAAGGGTTAAAGCTTGTCAAGGCCATTAATAACCCCGCGATCTTGACGCCTACGAAAGTATTCATATCGCTAAAAACAAACAATACTCTATGAACGGTGATAAAGCACCGATCCCCTCACTTGTCTCTTTTCATTCTTAGAACCATAAAAGGGTCGTCGACGTTTTAAATTGAAGTATTAACACATGTTGAGTGCCGTTTTCTTAGGAGATGTAATTTTTGTCGATCTTTCGTTCGATATATTTCAAATTGGAGTATAAACATATGTGAATGCCGTTTCCTTAAGAGAGGTAAGTTTGTCGATCTTTTCGTTGCATATATTTGCATGTTTAAATTAGTCTATAGTCTATAGTCTATACGTCTAATGCTTCCTTTTAAAAATACTAACGAGTAAATCATCCATGTAAAATGAGTGCGATTTCTTGGAATTTTTAACGATATTTATTTTACAGACTTTGCAATACATTTCGGAATCACTGGCAATAGACATACAATCAGTATGACCCTTAATGCAACTTGACATTGCTTCACGATGCCATTCTCGACGTTGTTCCATATCATATCTGAAAAAGTAACTTCAACAATGTTCTAGATCTAAATAAACGAAAATTAAAAATGTATGCGTAAGTTATTGAAACTTAATGAAATTCACTAGACATTTACGTTAAAATAATTGGGACAAGTAGATTCGATGAAACGACATTAAACAGGATCTATTACAAAAATTACGAAGTATGTAATTAACAGTTAAAACATTGAAAAAAAGAAAGTAACTCACCGTACTTTATCTATCTTATGAAATATAAACTAATAAATAAAATATATCATAAAAACTCCTCACATTTCTATCTACGTCCATGAAGAAAGGAATTTCACTGCAATATTGAAGTAATTGCATCACAATCCAACGACAAAAACAGATGTGCGGTTAGCCGAATGGATAGTGCTATTCAATAACTGCGTGTTGTACTTAGCGATGTTATAGACTATTTATATGGTCCATAGTAATTTCGGCCTGATGCGTCCTGTCTCCAATTATAAGTAGAGAGAGTTATTCGAGCAACATCGCACAGTCGGCTTGTCCTTGCGCGTATATATATTTTGTCTATCGCCACCAGACGATGTTGACTGCACTTCGCTACATCGTAAAACAGTCTCTTTCTGGCTATTTGTGACAATATAAAATTATTATTTATCATTGTAAACCAGCGAAGTGTACTAAACGGTGTTCGGACGGCGACTGGCGGATGTTATTCATCTTTGAGAAAGGCATCATATGCCGAAACATGTAAGATTATTTTAAATATATTCATATTGAAGTGAAACCAGACCTTAAATCGGCAACTAATTCAATCTACCATATATATATATATATATATATATATATATATATATGGCCCAGACTTCGGACCAGGAATTCTGGCATAAACAAAAGATTCTTTAGAAAAAATAATTATCCCCTCTCATTCATTAACAAAATCATAAGACAAAAATTATATCAACACTATAACCAATGAAAACAATGAAAACAACCCCAAAACTATATATAAATATGTCCCAATAGCTTATATAAACAACCTATCAGAAAAAATAAATAAAATCTTAACACCATATAACATAAAAGTTGCCCATAAAAACTATAATAATCTGAAAAACTTACACTCTAAATTAAAAGACAAGATACCATCATTAAAGAAAATACAATTATTGAAGTTTTATCGAAATTTAAAGTGTGCTTTGTTTGTGTTATGGTTTTTAGGGCTGTACTATTGCTTGAAAATTTGTGTCCATTTAAGCGTTCTTGTAGATATTACGTTGTTTGGCCGATGTATACGCCTTTACAGTCGTTGCATGGAATTTCATAAATAACGTATCAGAAAAAAATAACAAGGCAAGAAATATATTAGAAATCAGCCATATACAAAAAAACAAAAATTCCATTTATGGCAGAACAGATATAAACAACCTCTCGACATTATATCTGCCCATTATATAAACACAACATGAACACACAAAAATGAATATATATAAAAAAATACATGTCCGAGAACAGCCGTCAAAAAACGATAATAAACAGACATTCCAAACACGGTCACCAAGAACTTTAGTTTTATTTTGAAATGAAAACTAGACAATAAATAAATCATAGTTGAAATGTAATAAAACAATACAATATAACGTAAGTACATTTAATATAACACTACTTTCACCATTCTAAAATTTAAATAAATATTTCAGTTGTGGTGAGATAGGCTCTACATACAGAACCGAAACGTAAACAAAATTAAATATTGTTTTAATTACCTGGCCGCCATTCCCAAGAATGACTTATTCTTCATCTGGTATTATAACAATGGCCAAGAAATATGAAATTCCTTCAATATTATATATATATATATACATATACATAATAATCTATTTCTTAGCCGTACAATTAATAATTGCCATGGGCTCTCCTCCATTTGATTAATCTTGGAAATTCGTCTATATATTAAATATTTAATTAGGATGTCATTTCATTACAAAGTGTAGATAGCAATATTTACATTTTCACATTACTTCGCGAAATAACAGCCTAATTAAATATTTAATGTGCAGGAAAATTGAAACATACATGAGTAGGTAAACCCCACCAGTTTTGTATAATACAAAGGTATTTTTAATAATATAAAATATTATTGAAAATCTGGTGTGAAGAACACAAATACAGGTTCACTATTAATATTTTTTGTGAACGTGTCCGAACATATCCCTCCCCAGAGACGTAGATACGTATTTCGGCTTTCTACAGGCTCATCGGTACGGCCCTGCTGGAGAAAGGATATCTTCAGACACATTCACAAAAAAGAACCACATCGCCATATCACAGAAATTATTCAGACCGAGCGTAGAAGTAAATTCAGCGCTGCCTGTTGTCAGACAGCCGAAGTACCTCGCCCTGTCCACATAACCAATGCGAACCAACGATGCCCTTCCAAAGGTGGCACAGCCATTTCTCTAGAAACTGCATTCAATTAGATTCAATTAGTTGCCGATTTAAGGTCTGGTTTTACTTAAAAATTGTATATATTTAAAACAATCTTACATATTTCGGCAATGATGCCTTTCTCAAAGAATTTAAAATATAAATGACAGTATATTAATGTCATACTTATACATTTGAAGTAGTCATGGATAAAATTATTCAAAGATAGCATATCTAAGATGTTAGGAAAAACAGAATATCATACCAAAGACTCATGGCAATTTCAAAATTTCAACAAGGAACAAAAAGTACCAACTAATCACAAAATTATATTACTTGATGTAGAATCCTTATACACTAACATTCCTACAGATCTAGCTATAAACATAATAGAATCCAAATGGGATGAAATTAGTCCACCCACATCACTAAATAAAAACGAATTTATTAGAGGTATACATTTCTATCTCGACAACACATATTTTCAATACAAAAATTCTTTTTATAGTCATACATTTGGTATTGCCATGGGCTCTCCTATAGCTGCTCCTATTGCAAATCTGGTAATGGAACATTTGGAACAAAACGTTATCAATTCATTAGACTTGCACCCCATTTTCTTCACAAGATATGTAGATGACATCATAACATGTATTCCGATAAATAAAATAAACTACCTTTTAAATAAATTCAACAATTTTCACAACAAATTAAAATTCACTATTGAGGAAGAAATTAATAACAGTATTAATTTTCTTGAAATTTCTTTAAGCTATGATAGGGTCCTATTTATATAAATTGGTACAATAAACCCACAGCTTCTTTTCGATATATGAATTACCACTCAAATGCACCTACAGTATTCAATAAAATGATTATAAATAATCTGACTGATAGGGCAGAAAAACTATCACATACTCAATACAGAAAACATAACATCAAGAAAATTAAAACGATCTTAACACATAACAACTATCCACCACAACTTATAGACCAAACAATTAAAAAAAGAATCCACCAAATATACAACACTGCAGACACCAATAACAATTTAAACAATGAATCAACATATATCACGATTTCATATGTTCCTCAATTATCAGAAAAAATTAAATACACTTTCAAAAAATATGATATAGCTACAACATATACATATATATATATATATCGCTATATAGCTTCGGCTGTATAGACTATTATCGACCGTACTGTATAAGTAAAAATTCATTAACGGGTGAGCGGTCTGTCAAGTAAAAATAAAACTCCTTTATTCCACTCTATATTTCATAACGGATTAGTTACTTCATCAGGAGTGTAATTCAGAGTTAAAATTAGCAAACAACGGCACTAAACATGATAAAATTCGTCAAATTCAAAACATCAAATCAATATGTGGCTAGTTTGTCGTCAACCTCTTAAAAACAAATATACATTTACATGTATATTTGTTTATGCATAATGATTCATTAATTTCATTATGCATGTGTACATGTATGACGCTGAGTGGACTGTATTATTTGCTAATGCACCTCAGCGCGCATGCGCTAATCGGTGATTAAAGCATTGTCAAAACTATTTAAATATGATTGTACAGTTAAGATATAAATATTAATGGGTTTTAGATTTCTTAAGTAATTTATTAATTTAGATAGGTCTTGTTTCTGTTCTGTTCTGAAATGTTTTGCATTAACTCATTGCACTGTCAAAATATAGCTTTCTACTCCTTTGGTTTTCTTTAAGCCTGTATTACGAGATCTATATTTTCTCCGGGTATTAGTATACTTCTGCTTCCGGCATAACCTCCCAATTCTGGAATTCGATTAATTACATTACTCTACCCAGATTTTTTCGAAATTTAACTCTCACGTCAGAATTTTGGGATATTTGTTTAAATAGTTTTCACTTTAAAAATGTTAAATATACTCGTATTTCAGCAACTTAAATTCAAAGCAAAATTTAAAGAAAATTTCGCCAAGTTTTGATATTTCTTGGTAAATTTGATACCTCATAACCATTTAATAGCGTTCCTGTTTCCTCTACAACTTATTCAACGGAAGAACTTATAGTTCTGTAATATGATCTGTAATATGCGGTTTATTCAAATTAAATGAAATCAATCCTAAACGATAAGTGAAATATTACGCTTTTAACAGATAAAACATATTACGTTGCTTGGGTTTAAAAATAAGAAATCTAGATAAGTCATGGGCTCTTCATACACAGTACACACCACAATAGCAAATATTTATAGCACAATATGTCGTTAATATTTATAATTTCCTTATTATTTTTCATAAATTTGACATGTTAGAAGAAATTTGTTTCTTTTGTTACACTGGTCAACACAGTTTGGTTTTCTCATACACAATACGTATAGTATATGTTTTTCGTTATGCTGATTCTGATTCTTACTTAAAATTAGGTTCATCGCTTCAGGATTTTGAGATGTTTTCTTAAATAGTTTTTAAAAAGAAATGCATTAAATTTTCCAAAATTTTAAAGTTACTTTTATATAAGAAAGATACTACTAAAAATATTGTTCTGTCGAACATTGAGACATGTCTGAACATGTTCTTGCATGTTTTATACGTCAGAGCACTTCAACTATGCATTTTTGCTCTGGAAACAATCAAATTAAGAATTTGTAGAAATCTGGCTACGTGGAATATAAAGAGCTACACAGGGCTCTTTTGATTTAATGTAAGTCGATTACTGATAGGTGAACGTCTTTTTATTTCATAATGTCGCGTACGTGTATAAATAATTCAAATAGATTCTGTTATCTATATAGAGAATTTACTACCCACTAGCATAAACGGAATATTACACCTTCAATAGAAAAGTTATATTTTCACTATTTTGGTTTAACCATTTGGCTTAACATCAAGACAAGCCATGGGCTTCCAGTATTTGCTGCGCACGCTGTGCTGTTACTCTGAGGGGCTAGTTAAACGGTAAGAAAAGCGCCATGCTCTCTGCAAGGCTTATGATTTGACGTGAAGAAACGGACTAGTCGACTGATTGCTACTTTTGCTGCACGAAAACTTTCGAATTTTCCAATAAAACTAAGAAAAAATTAGTTATGCTGGTCTGCCCTCTGCTACTCCTTCAGTTCCAGTGGAACAGTGAAATGCTTGCTGATTATTGTTGGACATTGATATCAGAAAGTGCCGGAGAACAGTATAAAAGAGAAGCAAAAACAAAAACATTTTGAACAGGACGATATAATACAGCTCCATTATACCTAATCAATATTATTTCATTTACTTTTCAATATTTTTTTTTCAAAAACCTGACGTGGAAGGATATATTTGTTATTACTATTGTTAGAACTGTAAAGAAACGAAAATTGTACATAGTTTAAAAAAAAAATTAAAGAAATGAAAATTTGTTGACCGATATTATCAAAAATAGTTCTAATATATAGTGATATATAGTGCTATAGTGATTCTACTATTGTATTGCGATGGTTGCAAATTGCAACGTATGGTTATATATTGTGTTCGATTTAAAAGTTTTACACTGGACAAAGTACAGTTACAATACAGTAAAGATACAAAAACTGTCATCCGACAAATTGAATTTCGCCTTAAAAAGAATAGTCAAGTTAGCTCGAGAAGACAAATTTGCTAAAGGGATCTGTTTATTAACACATAAACGATCCTTAAATCCTAGCAGTAAGATTTTAAATTTGAATTCATTTCTAGATGAATCAAGATTATTGAGATTCGGTGGAAGATTACAGCATTCTAAGTTAGACTTCGCTTAAAAACATTCAATTACAATATCTAAAAATCTTAAATGAACTAAATTGATGGCCATGAAGTATAACTTGAAACATTTACACGTTAGTACACAAAATTTATTAGCAATAATAAAGAATTTGCTCTTGCACAAAATGTTTTGAGATCAATTCAAAACCTACTAATTTTCTAGTGGGTGATTTGCCGAGCTCACGCACGGTACCCTGCAGACCTTTCTCGAATTGCGGTGGAGATTAAGTTGGGCCCATAGTATGCAAAGTTAGTAAAGACATACATTCGCATATTTATTTGTTTAGCAACTTGCGCAGTTCACATTTAATTAGCCAGTAATCTCACTACTGAGTGTTTTTTAAATGGTCTCAAATGATTTACATCGCGTAGAGAGAAATCGTCAATAATTAATTCTGATAACGGTTTGAACTTTGTTGGTGCGAACAACCATTTTATTGAATTGTGCCAATTAATAAATGATAAATGCCACAACGATCAAATTCACTATTTCTTAGCAAATGATAAAATTAAATGGGTATTCATTCCCCCCAGACCACCTTCATATAGGAGGCGTATGAGGAATTATTATAAAGTCGACTAAATTTCACTTATGCGGAATATTGGAAATGGCTGCTTTGACATATGAAGAGCTAAATACTATACTCATTCAGATTGAAGCTTGTTTAAAGTCCAGACATCTTGCAACTTTAACCAATGATCTCGATGACATTTTACCCCTAACCCCTTCTCACTTTTTAATTGGAGAGTCCTTAGCTGCTCTACCACAGGAAGATATTCAAGATCGCCAGTTTCACCGGCTTTCGAGATACCAATTCATACAACAACTTAATTCATTGTAGGAAACGATGGTCGCAAGAGTATTTAACCGAACTCCAGAAGGGGTCCATATAGAAGACGAATCCACAATCGTCATTTCAGGAAGGCACACTGTTCATCATAAAGGAAGACAATCTGTCACCCATAGCGAGCATAATCAAACTCCATTCACGATTGGACATCACTTGTATAGTGTTTGTGAAACTGTCTAGTGATAGGATGTTTCAACGTGCAGTATCGAAAGTATGTATTGTGCTTCTTGAGGAACCTAATGACTAATTGAAGTAGGATGAATTGTAATATTATTTCTTCATTTTATAGGTAATTTCTAATGCTATTGAACGTGGGTGGCATATGTACAATCGAATTTAAATAGTTTTTACGATGCTTTAGCCACCGATTAACGCATGCACGTGGGGGTGCATGATGAAATAATACAACATGTACACATGGTATAATGATCTATATAATAAAATTATTAATTTACTATATAAAAAAACTATTTAAATAAAATTATTATTATTATAAAAGTTTCGTCCCGACACCATTATATAGTAGAAGGGAATTTGATTATATAAATATTTTTATTATAAAATCAACGAAGCATGCAATAACTTAGCTAAGAAGCATGTAGTTTTGAATATTTATTTATCACATCTTTATCATCAGTAACTAATCTTTACTTCAGAATAGGCATCTGCCCTAATTTCAGGAAACTAACTGGAATAAATCCCGTATTCCAAACTAAGACGTGTACAATAACAAACATTTTACACATAATTTAATTTCAGTAATTGCGAGAATTCTGGAAAAAGCTTTATTAAACATATTGATCCAATTTATGAGATATGTAATGCATTTTTAATTTGAAATATATATAAAAATTAGTCTTGGATTAGAGCTAAAGGATTTCAGTCGAATATACGAATTATTAAAATTATATTTAACCTATCGAATAAAGAGCGCAACATTAAACTATAACGATAACAAAACTCGTTTCAATCGGTTTAAAACGGATTATCGAATATTTTAGAGACACATTTTGGTACCTTACTTTATTTTGCACCTAAATGATCTATCAAATGTCAATAGTAATCTCATATACATATTTGTTGATGATATGTTAGAAAGAAGAAAATTTTATGGCAAATAATCTAAAAGTAAATATAAATAAGATACACTCAATGTTACTCTTATTCTAAAGAAGAGAAATATTAATATACATACATAACATACATATACATAATAGTATACATAACAAAATAGTGTTAATATCAACTGTATCTTTGTACAAGAAATCTTACATATTTCTGGGGCTAGAGTCGTGCAATGCATTAAACTGACAGAAAAACTTTAACAGATCCACTAAGAAAAATTCTAAATCGCCCGTACCTTCTTGTAATTTAAGTTTTTAACTTCATATTGGAGCATCTCTCGCAGTACATAATGTTTATGTAACACCTAGATTATCGTACTAGATTATCGTATTATCTGGCCTGTAAATCAAATAGGACTATTGTAAATATGAAAATACTTGAAGAGGCTTAAGTTAAAAATTGATTATCTAATTTATTTTCTAAGGGAAAGGACATTTAAAATTAATGAAGGTTCTGGTAGACCTAGATCAGTTTCTATTTTCGCAGTATAACTAGATATTTTGAAATGGGTAGAAGACAATCGAAATATCGGTTCTCGAAGACTTGCTATAGCTTCTCATTCCCTGATTTGGAGAATTCTCCGTGAACAGCAATTATATTCCTATCACATTTAACGCGTGCAAGTTCTTGCTGCTCTCGATTATAATACACTAACGAAAACTGTCAGAAAGTCTTACTTTTGCAATTCGGGTTTTATTTAGTGACGAGGCTGGGTTAACATGAGAGGGGATATTCAATTTTCAAAATAATCGCTTGTGGAGAAGATGAAAATCTCCATGCTGATGTTGAAATACACCACACCAAAATCGTTTTTGCTGAATATTTGGCTTGCTATATTTGGAGGCTCTTTAATTTAATGTATAGAATTCACGGTTGGCTCTTGGTGAAACATGATTAATAATTTACTAAATAAAACACTTGGTATATTTGTTTCACAAAATATATTTAAAATATCTCTGACATATGTTTCGACTTATTCAGTCATTCTCAGTTTACATGACTCTTCGAGAATGACTGAATAAGTCGAAACATATGTCAGAGATATTTTAAATACATTTTGTGAAACAAATATACCAAGTGTTTTATTTAGGCTCTTTAATTGTTCCAGTATTTCTCCATAATGGTTTAGTTTCCATAATCTTTTAAAAAATGAATTACCCATTTTGTATCACTTTTTAACAGATTGAAAATGTAGTTTATGCACGATAAAGCTGTTTTTCGATTATAGCTAGAAATGTTTAAATCAAGATACAACAAGAGATGGATAGGATGGTGTTGTCTAACTACAGGCCTTCTAGGCCCGTGACCTGATACTTGATTTCTATGTTAAAGGACATTTAAAACAGTATACGCACGACCTGTAAACAATTTGGAAGAACAAAGGTACCGAATCGTAAATTGTTTTCGAAAAATTCGAAGGGGGCAGAAATTTTTTAAAAGGTGCGCCACGTGGATTTACATAAGGAATTTTTAAGACTGCTTAGAAATGAATAGTGGACATGTAGAGCAATTTCTCGAGTTTTACTTTAAATTATCTTGTGTTTTATACACACTGTCATTGAAAATTTGTTGTAATTTTTGGGCTAATAGAACCGCATTATTATTAAATAAGATAGTAGTGTAAAATTGGTTAAAATATCCTCCGACAACTTTTTTCTAACACACAGTATATATATATATATATATATATATATATATATATATATATATATATATATATATATGTATATAACAATTGATAAATTATTGGAGTTTTTCGGCTTTTATATGAAATATTTACAAATATCAAATTAGAATGTATGTAATTGCAGAGTAAGTGGGGATGTAAACATTGCTGTCTACAAATTACAAAGCAAATCATACGAAATTTTTCTTTTATTGAAAAATATGGTCTACGTTGGGACTCGAACCCAAGTCTACAGCTTGCCGGGCTGTCGCTGTAGACTTGGGTTCGAGTCCCAACGTAGACCATATTTTTCAATTAAAAAAAAAATTTCGTATGATTTGCTTTGTAATTTGTAGACAGCAATGTTTACATCCCCACTTACTCTGCAATTACATACATTCTAATTTGATATTTGTAAATATTTCATATAAAAGCCGAAAAACTCCAATAATTTATCAATTGTTATATTTAATAAACGGCTAAGAAATTATATTAACACTTATATATATATATATATATATATATATATATATATATATATATATATATATATAAATATAATATTTTCGTGACCTTGGTATGATAAGGTAAACTTAATAAGTCGGCGATTAAAGGTCTGGTTCATTACTTCAAAGTATATATATTTAAAACAACCCTACATGTTTCGGCAATGATGCCTTTGTCAAGGGAATAAAAAATATAAATAGGGTTGTTTTAAATATATATACTTTGAAGTAATGAACCAGACCTTTAATCGCCGACTTATTAAGTTTACCTTATATATATATATATATATATATATATATATATATATATATATATATATATTACAAAGGTATTTTTAATAATATAAAATATTATTAAAAATCTGGTGTGAATGTGTCTGAGAATATCCTTTCTCCAGCGGGAGCGTACCGACGAGCCTGTACAAAGGCGAAATACGTATCTAAGTCTCTGGGGAGGGATATGTTCCGACACGTTCACAAAAAATATTAATAGTGAACCTGTATTTGTGTTCTTTAACACCAGATTTTTAATACTATTTTATATTATTAAAAATACCTTTGTATTATACAAAACTGGTGGGGTTTACCTACTCATGTATGTTTCAATTATTCTGATACATTACACATGCGGTTAGTCCGTAGTATGAGTGAAGACACAAACAAAATGCAGTTTCTAGAGAGATTGGCTGTGCCACCTTTGGAAGGGCGTCGTTACTTCACATTGGTTATGTGGACGGAGTGAGGTACTTTGGCTCTCTGACAACAGGCAGCGCTGAATTTACTTCTACGCCCGGTCTGGATAATTTCGGTGATGTGGTGATGTGGTTCTTTTTTGTGAATGTGTCTGAGAATATCCTTTCTCCAGCAGGGGCGTACCGACGAGTCTGTAGAAAGGCGAAATACGTATCTACGTCTCTGGGGAGGGATATGATCGGACACGTTCACAAAAAATATTAATAGTGAACCTGTATTTGTGTTCTTCACACCAGATTTTTAATAATATTTTATATTATTAAAAATGCCTTTGAATTATACAAAACTGGTGGGATTTACCTACTCATGTATGTTTCAATTATTCTGATATTTATATATGTATATATTACAGTATCAGTTTTTTAAATATTTTGTATATCAGTTTTTTATTGGAAATGAAATGAAAGAACTAAAAATTAAATGAAAATAAATATAAATCAAATTTTGCTGTACTTTATCGTCAAGTCAAAAGTAGACGTTTATACATTAATTAATGTAAATAAAGCCGCGATAATTATAATTTATTCAATTAAAATACTTTTACTATTCTCCTTGTAATGAAAATCAACACATTGTCTTTTGTTAAAGTCCACGAATTTCTACGAATCAGCTGATGTCACTTACAATTATTATCGTCACATAAAATCGAAGAAAGAGTAAAAACAGGCACAAATGAAGACAAACGCATTTATTTATTCGAGACCCACATCGTTTCTGTTAGTAATCGGGCTATAAAATAACTGTAATTTTTCATACGTTTCATAATAATAACAACAATAATATTAAATATGAGAAACAAATATTCACACACTAAGATAAACTCATGTGGCCGTCGTCGGTCATGTTATTCAATGTTTAGCAACAAATGGAGTAATAATGTTGAGCTACATAAATTGCTTTGATTTATTAGATCTGTTCCAACAGTAAATACGTACATTGTACATACATATGTTCTGTAAAGGCACTCATAATATAAAAGCATTATTGTTTATTGTTCCCCGTTTTACAAAAGTCTTTCTTTGGAGACTATGGTTAAGTAAAAACTTAAAAAAGGTATATAACCCCTTACCACAATTATTAATCGTATCCTAAATACGTATTTCGACAACTAAGTTGTCATCATCAGTAGGTAAAACCACTAATTAAAATGTCGCACATGGGGTCCAGTAAAGCTAGCACAACTGATCATGCAACACATTCAGTGTATACATGGACGCCGTGTAAAGTTTTTGCGTGATCAGTTGTGCTAGCTTTACTGTGCCCCATGTGCGTCATTTTAATTAGTGGTTTTACCTACTGATGATGACAACTTAGTTGTCCAAATACGTATTTAGGATACGATTAATAATTGTGGTAAGGGGTTATATACCTTTTTTAAGTTTTTCCTTGTTTTACGTTAATATATACAGGGCCCAGCAACGAAGCGGGAACGGAAGATTACACGCGTATTTGAAAGTTAGTCAAATATTTAGTCATCGAATATCCTTCCGTACCATCAAGCGCACGTTTAAAAATATTTTGTTTTATACAGGCTGTTCCAGATGGAAATGCCAGACTAAAGTTGCATTTTTCCAAATGGAACACCTGTATATTAATAGATAAAATGATCTGCGCTTGAAAGCTGGTTACATCGATATAATGTTGTATGGGTCTAAAGTTGAAAGTTTCTGTGTAAATAATTATTTTACTTGATAAATTGATACATTTCAGTAGGCTATTCTGCATAAGGAAAATCAAAAGATCCGAAACCAATAGACTAGAATATTTTCTACTAGTATGCACTTTCTTTCGTTGCTACGTGAAATAAATTCTGCAACTGCTCGCGTTATACAGGGTGTTCACAATTTCGCAAAATCGAAGAAGTCTCGTAATTTTTAAATGGAACAGTCTGTATATTTTTAGCTCATTGAAAAGCCCTTTTACTACGCTTTATTGATACCTCATTTGAAGCACCTAGGATGGATCATTTGCTAATTATTTCCTTTTTAGGGTTGAATTAATGAAAAATGCCTGTATTTTTAGTAGCTAATTTGCGTTTTTAAACCTTCTGTAAGATCGGATATTCAACAAATTATCCATAAATGGTCTATAACAAGAAGAAACCCCATTAAGTACGAGAAACAGTTGATTTTCACTCAGCAGTGAAAGCAAACATTAAATTAATATAAAGTAATATAGCATTTTCAATAGATTCACTGCTGATCAAGTTATCTGGTGTCAGTTTTAAGCTTGTATACTTAATAACCAATTTGTCAAAAATGTCGTTCCATCTTACACAGGATTTCGTTCAATCTTTAAACGAAATTGCTATAATGACTAACTAATTTTAGTATTCAAGAAATGGTGAATATGATATTTATTCTTTGGGAGTGTACAAGAAATTGTCTCCTAGCAAGTAGAGTAGGTATATGCAGAGAGATTTCCAAACCTTGAAAGAAAGCCAAGATCGGAAGCATTTGAAAGGTTATTAGAGAAATTTACAGAAACTGGTAGTCTAACCTACAAGAAGAGAGAAATAAATAAGCCGATAATCAATGAAAAAAGCGAATTAGCCGTATTATTAACAATATAGGAAAATCCACATATAAGTATAGACGGTATTTCAAAGGTAACAGCTATTGAAGATAGGAGCGTACGAAGAATTTTAAGAAGTCAAAAGTATCATCCGTACCATATGGAATTAAATCAGGAATTGCATGGTGATGATTTCATTTCAGACTTTTGTGGTTGGTTGTTAAATAAAATGCGAGATATGCCAAATATTTTAACAAAGATTTTGTTTGGCGATGAGGCTACTTTCAAAAGTAATGGGGCGGTAAATAAACATAACATGCATTATTATGAAACAGAAAACCCGCATTGGATACGTCATGTAGACAATCAGAATAGATGGTCTCTTAACGTCTGGGGAGGTATACTTGGTCCATATATCATTGGGCCGTACTTTTTCGATGGAACTGTTACAGGCGATACGTATTTGGCATTTTTGCAGAACGAACTACCTAATTTACTTGAGCATGTGGATGCTGACACCCGACAAATTTTCTAGTTGCAACACGATGGTGCACCTGCTCATTACAGCCTTAACGTTAGCGAGTTTCTAGGGCGATGGAAGGAAGACAAATGGATAGGACGAGGTGGTGCAATCGCTTGGCCTCCACGAAGTCCAGATCTTACTGTCTAGGACTTTTACTTTTGGGGATATGTCAAAGCTCTAGTTTATGTGGAAGTTCCTACAACAAGGGAAAATATGATGGAAAGCATAAAAGAGGCATTTAGAAATGTTCGCCAAGAAACATTACAGCATGTTCAACAGAATTTCAGCAGGCGGCTTCATTTATGTATTGAGAGACATGGAAGGATCGTTTTCTTTATACAAGCACATATTTTCCTTACGGCGGACGTGTTTTCGAGAAATAACTTTGGAGACGCACCTTATGTTAACAATATTTCATCGCGCTTCTCCAGATTTTCAAGTCACGGAAAACGCATAAGACGGTAAGTTTTTTTTTAATCATCTAATTACATACATTTTAGATTTTATTTTTTATGCGTATCATCGAGAACGTTTCATTATCTAGAAAAACCGCCTTACATTTTTTTGGTATCTAACATAATAACAGCACCGTTCGTGATAGTATATCTCTAGATATTAATAATGTTTCGCATGCGGGAACCAATTCGTTAGTCACGCCTCTGCTTTCGCTCCGAATTGGTCCACTCTAATAATAACTGCTCAAAACACAAATGTAATTGGTGGTAAGATACAAAGCTGGTAAATGATGTAGGTAAATAACGTCCATTTAATAGATAGTTAATACAATGTATTTATAAGTAGGTAAATTATTATCTGTACAACCAACTTTCTTAATAGCTAGTTTTGTTCTAAGAAGTTTATCTTAATGGTGTTGTTAGTATTTTGGCCAGGGACTGTACGTTTATAACATCTAATTTTCGCTTAAGAAATAAGTAGTTTTTGAATTTCTCCAATTTATAATATCCATTCTAACATAAAAAAGATATAGTTTAATAATATATGTCACATAACGTAAACGAAAAATAATATCTTAATAGTATTTTATTAGGTTTCTGCATACAAGAGGTGCCTAAAAAAATAAAAATATGGTTACTTCATAACTTGTATTCTCAATAATGTAATACGTAATATAACAGGTGAACTTGCGTGGAAAATTAATCAAATAATAAATATTTTAAACACTACATGTTGCTGTAATATTTTACTTTAGGACAAATAATAAAAGAAACGAGAATCGATGAGTAGGATGTCAACTATATATCATAGTGAAAACGGATAATAAGGGCAGGTTTTGTATATTATTTTGTATTTAGATAAATTTCCATAATTTAAGTTTTAGGAATCAAAATGTTTAGTTAGTTGCTATCGTTAAAATTTTTCACAAGTTCAATTTAACCAATTTACCATGAATTTTTGCTAAAAAGAAAAAGTAAAATTAAGTTATCTCGTGTACTGATATATATCTAATATATCCAATACAATTTATAGCAATATCTTACAAATGAAAGTGAACATGGAAATAATACGTTGGATGGACATCCGTAAATAATAGTCAGTTTACATCCAGCAATCAAGAAAAGAAAATCAAGGTGATTCTGGATACCTTAACAGTCAATAATAAATCTAAAAATGGAAATAAACAAATTAAAGGTATGTATGCGGTTTCAAAATGAAAAAGGGCTATTCCATAGCTAACGTTCTGGCGCAAAATTATACTCTCTCTCTTTTGTTAGCTTGACGCGACCTGTTAACGACTTGTATACGGTAGGAATAGGCCCCTAATTCCTTTGTAGCGCATTGCACAAATGATCTACCCAAATTAAGCTCTTTCGCTATTCTCCCTTGGCTTTCTTTAGGAGGCTGTAAACTTTTGTCGAAAATCCAACTCATATTCTCGTTGTTTCAGGAACTTTTCTTTCTACTTGAACGATCTTCCCGTTGAGATAACACAGATCTCGTGATTCTAAATTTTCGAACCAGCGCTTTGTTGGTGGACGTTTGTTGAAACGTTCCCCGAAGCGAGCAGATACAAATTGCAAACTGGGTCCACCATTTCGCCCTATTCCTTATAACTTGAAATAACATTCTACAATAAACGCTTTTTCGATTTCACTAAAGGGCATGGTTATTGAATTTTATAGTCGTTTTGCACAGCACTAACTATTGTTACTTTGACATAAAAGTAAAATTTAAATTATCAAGGATGCCCAGACTGGAAATCATTTAATTTTGGTATACTTTATTCTGTGTCACATTGTATATATATATATATATATATATATAAGTGTTCAGATAATTTCTCAATTGTTATATATATACACTGTGTCCATAAAGTATGAACACAAGCCTGTAATAACGTTATTGTGCATTATTTGACAAAATGCAAAGATATATCGATTAATGTTTTTTATTAGCTATATTTAGATGCTACTATTTTGTTTTTTCCGTCGACCTTGAATAATTTATGACGTCATTGATAATTTTTTTAAATGTCAACCCCATTTTTTTTTGTGGATTTTGAAAGCTTTTACAATTCTTTATTCGATGATGTAAAAATTTTGGTATGTTACATTAGAAAATTTTTGAGTAATCATTTGCGTCCATAAAGTATGGGCACTAGCCCGTAATAACGTTATTGTGCATTATTTGACAAAATGCAAAGATATGTCGATTAATGTTTTTTATTAGCTATATTTAGATGCTACCATTTTGTTTTTTTCCGTCGACCTTGAATAAGTTATGACGTCATTGATAATTTTTTTAAATGTCAACCCCATTTTTTTATGGATTTTGAAAGCTTTTACTATTCTTTATTTGATGATTTAAATATTTTGGTGTTAGTGTTACATTAGAAAAGTCCATGCGACACAACCGGAAAATTTGGACGTTTTACGACAACGCATCATCTACGAAACCAGACTAATCACTCCCGAAATATTACAGAATGTGCGAAATGGAATTTATCATCGCTTAGGATTTTGTCAACAAAATGAAGGAAAACATTTTGAGCATTTGTTATAAATTTGATACTGAAAATGTCAAAAATAAAACTTAGAATTACAACACAGTTTACTCAAAAATTTTCTAATGTAACATACCAAAATTTTTACAACATCGATTAAGAATTGTAAAAGCTTCCAAAATCCACAAAGAAAAAGTGGGGTTGACATTTAAAAAAAATATCAATGACGTCATAACTTATTCAAGGTCGACGGAAAAAATAAAATGGTAGTATCTAAATATAGCTAATAAAAAACATTAATCGACATATCTTTGCATTTTGTCAAATAATGGACAATAACGTTACTACGGGCTTGTGTCCATACTTTATGGACACAAATTATTACTCAAAAATTTTCTAATGTAACATACCAAAATTTTTACATGATCGAATAAAGAATTGTAAAGGCTTTCAAAATCCACAAAAAAAAATGGGGTTGACATTTAAAAAAATTATCAATGACGTCATAACTTATTCAAGGTCGACGGAAAAAACAAAATGGTAGCATCTAAATATAGCTAACAATAAACATTAATCGATATATCTTTGCATTTTGTCAAATAATGCATAATAACGTTATTACGGGCTTGTGTCCATATTTTATGGACACAGTGTATATGTATATAGATATATATATATATATATATATATATATATATATATATATATATATATATATATATATATATATATAGTATTTTCGTGACCTTGGTATGATAAGGTAATTTTATATTTTTTATATCCTTGACAAAGGCATCATTGCCGAAACATGTAGGATTATTTTAAATATATACACTTTGAAGTAATAACCAGACCTTTAATCGCCGACTAATTAAGTTTACCTTATATATATATATATATATATATATATATATATATATATATATATATATATATATAAATTTAGATAGTCGGCGATTTAAGGTTTGTTTTGTATATTTAAAATAATTCAAATCTTACATGTTTCGGAAATTATTGAAGCAAAGTGGTGTAACGTTTTACTTGCCATAGAATTTACATTATTTGATTGTACCACATTGCGACAGTCACGGTAATTATATTTGTTAGTTGCAGTTACAGTACCAGTCATAGCTTCTACCAATACTCAATGGAATAATTTGGTTGAAAAACAAGTTCCACAAATGGCCACACATTTTCTTTACGGTAACAGCGGATATATCTTTGTTAATGTGTCTGTAGGAGTGTAAATCCATTAAAAAACTAAATCGTTGTTTGGAGCTTTTGTTCCAAGTGGTGCCAAAAAACAAACCTTCTCATAAAACCTAAAAATATAAGTTAACAAAAATCACAAGTGCCGCTTATCTCACGGGTGGTTAAATGAAATATTTCCCATCTTAAGGCAATTGATAACCTTCGCGATCCAACGGGCATGATGAAAAGCTCCTGGAGCCCGGAAAGATGGAGGAATACCTTCCAAAAATATAACGACTCGCTTCAAAAATTCAGCGTAATCGAGTCTGCTGTGTTGTATTGTCAACTGATGGGAACAAAACCGAAGAATATGATCGCGAATGTCAAACGCCAAACGGGAATGTTTCCCGTTTGGGAAAAACTAGAAATCTATCAACTTTCTTTCTACCAATTATTTTCGGCAAGATTTTTCCGTCAAAACGAACAGTACATTGCTCCGAGGTAATTATGTTTTACGTATTGCGCTAGAGCTGCACGATTTTTTTGGCGTATAGGCCGCACTGGTGAACGATTATTAATTAAATCGTTTACGTTGTGAGCCAAAGCTTCAGCGACGGCAATCAGAAGATGAGGGACATTTCTGTCACTTATTTTACACTTGCCTAAAGCCGATGAGATTCTTTCATGCAATGCAATTGCTCGCTGTTCTTATGGTTGTCGTTCTATGTCATGATCCGTATCCACGGGCTGTGTCGCAGACTAACACATCTGCATCAAACTAATAACGGGTGTTCAGAAACATTCGAAGTCAAGTGGGGTCTGAACAAAAAATCGTATATCTTTACTTAAGTATCTGATTTGTAATAATTATTAAATGTCAACTGTTGTCTGTCAAAAATCAATCTATCTCAGACATGACTTCATATTTTCAAGGACTACTTTGACTTCGAATGTTTCTGAACACCCGCTATTACAAAATGTCAAAAGATGAAAACGAGGTTAGGTTATAAATACGTTTTGGTAGTCGTATTGACGTCCTCTATCGACATAATATATAATTTGGCAATTTGGGTGGGCAGTTTAATTTTAGGGTGGACTAAAATGAAAGATAAGGGTTATTATTTTTTTCAGAATAATTGAAACATACATGAGTGGGTAAAACCCCACTAGTTTTGTATAATACAAAGGTATTTTTAATAATATAAAATATTATTATATTCGGACACGTTCACAAAAAATATTAATAGTGAACCGGTATTTGTGTTCTTCACACCAGATTTTTAATAATATTTTATATTATTAAAAATACCTTTGTATTATTATTTTTTTATCTATACGAACAAGTGTCCGGGTTGTCGCGTTGATTTTCACATAATTCGAAACTCGCTATATATATATATATATATATATATATATATATATATATATATATTGTTGTGAGTCAATTTTCTTAATTAATTAATTCTTTTCTAATAAGATATCGGTTTCAAGAATGTTATATCTTGAATGTTCAGATTTGTGAAGTATTACTTTATAGTAAGCGCCGGTTTATTCACCTTCCAGTAAAGTATCGAGTAAAGCTACTTGTAAGATAAAGCTTTACTTGCCAAATTAAGTGTTTATTCACCGTCAAGTAAACTTTAACCGCCCAGTAAAATTACTTACTTGGCAGAAAATTTACTTGCTGCTCATCTACCCTATAAAGTGTCAAGTAAGACTAATATCATGTTGTTTGTGAACTGCCATGTAGAAAATTAAGTTATTGCCAAGTAAAATGGATTTATTTGAAGACATTGGCGATATTTTAGACGATTTTGTCAATATTAATATATTAGTGAATTGACAGAGAAACCCCTATCAAACACGCAATCGATATCGAATAGAAGATAATTTTAATAAATTTGATGATGACGAATTTATTCGTTTGTAATGTTTATTACATAATCTGTGTGTGGTAAATAAAGTATTAATGTTCTAAACAAAAATATCATCTTTATTTCACATGTAGTCATAGTAAATTATAATATGATGCTAGACGTAAAAGATATATTTAAAAAAAACTCTATACAAAATAAATATAATAATAAAACAACCAATATTAATACAGAATATATATACATATATTTATTTACTTGTATTGAAAATACAAAAATGGGTTGAATAACACAAAAAGTAAAAATGCACAACACGTGATAACACACAATAAACGCTTGAGATTTAAGGTTACATTAGATGCACTCATTTGTCATGCCGGCAACTAGAATTTCAAATTACCGAAAGCTGTACATCCTTCTCTATACCATGTGTTAGTGGTATGTTTCATTCTTCTCTATTTTCCCCTAAACGTACTACTGTTGTTAAAACATCTAGTTCTTTCCAGTAACTAACCGACCTTTAAAATTATATGAATAAACCCAAAAATAGTTAATGTGCCAAGGAAATTTAATTGTCAAGTAACTAACAGGTACTTTACTGGAAGGTGATTAAACCGGGCCTAAGAATTTTGTAATTTTGATATGGGTTCATAATTGGTTTTGAAATCATGATACCATACAATATTGTATGTTATATTTAATTTATGGTTATGTTTTGCTTATTTTTTTTTTTGATTTTTAAAACCAACTATGTTCTATCTTTCTTTTGAGCAAATATCTGTAAATTTTGTTATTTGTTTGACTTATGTGAACTTCATTTACAAGATTTGTAATTGAGATTACGTGGGTGGATTTTCTTATAATATTATCTTTTATATTATTTTAGAAACCTTTGTATAAATTCCTTAGAATATCTGATTTATACTTTTACAATGGGAGTCTTGACGACGAAAAACATTATTATTGATATTATTTTTCTGACGGAGATAAAAAGATTTTTATCTGCATATTATAAATTTAGTTTTATCATTATTCCGATTATATACCGTATATAATATGTTTATGGACATTTATTGTAGATAAAGAAGTGATATAATGTATTCTGGATGTATTATCCATATAAGGAGAACATAGATATGCATGTGATCACTGAAGAATAGATTTATATGAAAGGAACGCTCTTAAAGAAGAAATCATATTTCCTTTGAATTATTTTGGTATAAGAACATCTCTTCAGGAACTTAGACTGAACATAACCTGGTGGGAGATTCTGCAAAATTGTATCATAAGCATCGCAGCGACTAGGATAGTATCCAGTAGCTTTAATTAAGCAATTGACAGCCAATCTTGATGTTATAATTGGAAACTTTCCTGAGAACTTCATCCAAAGAATATAATGAAATTGTGAATTACAAAATTTAACGTATTTATCAGGTATTTAAGTGAAATTGTAATATATACATTTGTTAAAGATATAACATTACTCGAAGTCACTTATCTATACAACATTTACTCACGTCATCTCAAACGTCATTTTACTTTGTTTTTAAATGTCAGATTTTGTAATTATATTTGGAAATTTTTAAACTTAGTCAATTTAGAACTTGACATACGGACAAGTTTTCTAGAATTTGTATAGGCAATCCATTTCCTATTATTAAACGAATGTTAGCACAATATCATATTATATTACGTACATAATTTTGTTTTTTTTTTAATGTCTCATCGAATTCTTTTTATTTATATCTTGTGATAATCAATATAACATTATTTAAATATATTTCTTTACATAAATTTGCCTTTTCTGTTTTATTTCATGTATTAGTAGATGTCTGTCTGTGTATCGAGAACTTGCTTCGAGACCCTTGAGATTGAGTAGTTTTCAGGCTTAATAAATATATTTATTTCTTATATTTAATATTATTGCATTATTGCCATCAGAACGTGAGGCTTTTCTGTGCTCAGCCCCTTCACATTATATAAATATATATATATGGTAAACCTAATCAGTAGGCGATTAAAGGCGATTAAAGACCTTTAATCGCCTACTGATTAGGTTTACCATATCATACCAAGGTCACGAAGTTATTATATATATATATATATGTATATATATATATATATATGTATATATATAAAGTTAATTATTTCGTGACCTTTGTATGTTATGGTAAATTCAATTTGTTGGCGATTTAAGGTCTGCTTTTACTTCAAAATATATGTATATTCCTTGAAAAAGGCATCATTTGCCGAAACATGTAGGATGGTTTTTTTAAATATATATATTTTGAAGTAAAACCAGACCTTAAATTAAATCGCCAACAAATTGAATTTGCCATATATATATATATATATATATATATATATATATATATATATATATATGTAAATTCCTTTGAGTGTAACATGCTGGATCAAATTTACTCTGATATGTATATGATTTCAATGTTCATAAAAACTGTATTTGTTTCTTCATCAGATCTAATAGAGTGTTTACAAATTAGCCATACAAAGTAAAATATAAAAATGTACTTACATTAGCAAAATAACAATTCTTTAACGACTTTGTTGAATGAAGATATCAATTAAAATTAATATCTAAACTGTATTTACATTTCAAAGACCGATTGCGAAAAGTGCACAATATATTAATAAAAATAAAAAATAAATAAATAAAGTTTAAAATGTAATGGCGTGGATGTCAGTGCATACTGAAAACAACTTAGAACGAAATTGTGCACCTCCAAAAACCAGATGTGGCAATATATATATATATATATATATATATATATATATATATATATATATATATATATATAATTATGTGTGTAACAGTTTGAAATCAAATAAAATTGAATAAGAGGACTGGACAAACAAAATCAGACCAGAAAATATGAAACAATCAAATTAATTGAATTTTAATGTACTTGATGAGACCATTGTAAGCATTAGTTAACGTGGAAGTACGTATTATTTTGTTGAAGCGAAGGTGATGATTACGGAAAAGGGTCTTAATTTTGTCAGTTAACTTGGGTATGTATAGAAGAGATTTATAGATGTATTGCCCCATGTTTGTATTGTTGTTGGTATTGTTATTTATGGATAGTGGAGTATTATTATTGCCAGATTTATATTGTTTATAAGTTGAGAATAGTAATCTATTAATGAGATTTTTTGGGCAATCATTTTAAATTAGGATGTTGTGTAGATAACGTAGGTTCCCAATAGCGAAATGTTTGTGGCTTATTTTGGAAATTCTATATTTCATAGCTAGAATAAAATTAAATTTGTATCTCATAGGATAATGAGAGTTGTAGTTGAGTAATCGGTATGTGTTAGATGGCTTACGATACCATTTTAGTTTCAGAATATTGTTGACCTGACCCTGTCCATTTATAGACACCAATATATACAGGGAAATTTAAAACAATAACAAAAATATAATGATTTGAAGTAAGCGTTATTATTCAAAATGAAATTAACTTGAACTTGTTTGCTATTTCTGGCGTGAGTTTGTTTCCGATCCTCGTATATTTTTAACTCATTTCACTGTTAGATATATAATTTTTTTATGGCATCTGGTTTGTTTCTCTGCCCTTATCGCGTTCGCCGATTTTTTTAGCATAGACTAAATTTCACCTTTACTCATAAACGTCCTAGTCAAAGTGCGCTGACTTCAAACCATTGTATTTTTGTCATTGTTTTAAATTTCCCAGTTTTATACTCTCCACAATAAGTTTTTGTCATATCTAAAATATAATTAGATATTAATTTTAATTTATATCTTCCTTCTTTCGATTATAAAATCACTTAGGAATTTTTAATTGCTAGTATAAGTACATTTGCATATTGTATTGTATGGCTAATTTGTTATTAATTAATCAGGACTGATGAAGAAACAAATATAGTTTTGAAACCTTACGTAGCAATAAATCGTTTTATTTGATACATTGACCTAAATTCTGTTTTTATTAACAGTGAAATGAAGATGAGAAAATTATTTAGATGAAAGTTATGCTGCATCAAAAAATATAGGATTCCATTAAAAAGAAAGGTTGACATTCAAATGACCTACAAGGTGATAACTAAATGCAAAACTAACTACGTCATTTTATAGACTTAGGAGGTGAAGCAACTTTTATTTCAAACATTTGTTCGTAAATATACTGGGTGAGGAGTTGCAGTCTGTAAGCTAAAATCAGGAACACTCGTATATATATATATATATATACTATACATATACTATATATACACATATATATATATATGTATATATATATATATAAATATTATATTTTCGTGACCTTGGTATGATATGGTAAACTTAAAAAGTAAACGTAAAAAGTAAAAGTAAAAAAGGATATAAAAAATATAATGACAGAATATAAATTTATATTCTGTCATTTATATTTTTTATATCTTTGACAAAGGCATCATTGCCGAAACATGTAGGATTTTAAATATATATACTTTGAAGTAATAAACCAGACCTTTAATCGCCGACTTATTAAGTTTACTATATATATATATATATATATATATATTAAAAATAATAGACTTTTTATTGGTTTAGCGACCTTTTATTGAATTATGATGTTTTATTCTACGACGTTTCGACTTTTACTATTTTTCAGTCTTTTTCAAGTATCTAGAAACAAGAATTAATACAATGAGAATATGAGAATTGTGTTTGCTTTTGTGAGATTGAATTAACAATTAAATTAACAATTAAAATTAAAATTAGATTAAAGACTGAATTACCAATTAGATTAACAATTAGAGTTAAAATTTAAAATTAGATTAATAATGAGTAAGGACAATTAAAGTGATTACATCTGTGTAAATGAATAGAAAAATTTGAATTAAGCTACAATACAGTAAGGTAAATAGAAACAAGAATTACTACACTGAAAACGTGAGAGTTGTGTTTGCTTTTGTGAGACTGAATTAACAATTACATTGACAATTAGAATTAAAATTAGATTAAAGACTGAATTACCGATTAAATTAACAATTAAAGTTAAAATTTAAAATTAGGTTAATAATGAGTAAGGATAAATTACAGTGGTTAAATCTGTATAAATGAATGAGATGTTAAACTTTTGATGTTAAACTACATTACATGAACAATTAATGACAAAACTCACCGTTTCTTTTGGTTTTCAAAATCACGCATTCTGTGTAACATGTGTGTCGGGTACCCGAGACCTTTTTTTGTAACGAACCGATCGCACTGGTTGGAATATTGTAAGTGTTTGTGGCTTTGTTAAGAGAGGTTAATTTTTGTTCTGTTTTTGGAATTTAGCAAATTGATCAGGACCGTGTTTAGGGGTATGTAGTAAAAGTATTTACAAATGGGAACTGCTAAAAAGTTTTTTTGTTTTTTTGTTTTTTTGGTTTGTGTTTGTGTGTGCGGGGGGGGGGGGGTTGATTTTATCTATTGTTTAATCAGTGGGTAATAGAGTTTAGACAGTCCATCAAATTTAGTTCCTGTCGTTTATTGTTCTGCTGTTTTTGAAAATGTGGATCATTTCTAAGACCTCCCTAGCTTTTGTATTCTTTTTCTGTGTTATTACTTTGGTGTTATCAAAATCAAAATTATGTTTTAGTGTCAATTGGTGTTTTTTTTAAAGCAGTTTGATTTTTTGCGTATTTGTGACCTTTCAATCTTTCTTGTAGTAACTGTTTTGTTTGGCCTATGTATACTTTGTCACAGTCTTTGCAGGGTATGTTGTATATTGTGTGTGATTGTTTTAGTGTAGGTGTTGAGTCTTTTAGTTTGGTGTGTAGGTTTTTACCGCTTTGGTGTGCTATTTTATCCGAAAAACTAGACAATATATTTAAACCATTTAACTATAAAATAGCACACCAAAGCGGTAAAAACCTAAAATTCCTACACACCAAACTAAAAGACTCAACACCTACACTAAAACAATCACACACAATATACAACATACCCTGCAAAGACTGTGACAAAGTATACATAGGCCAAACAAAACAGTTACTACAAGAAAGATTGAAAGGTCACAAATACGCAAAAAATCAAACTGCTTTAAAAAAACACCAATTGACACTAAAACATAATTTTGATTTTGATAACACCAAAGTAATAACACAGAAAAAGAATACAAAAGCTAGGGAGGTCTTAGAAATGATCCACATTTTCAAAAACAGCAGAACAATAAACGACAGGAACGAAATTGATGGACTGTCTAAACTCTATTACCCACTGATTAAACAATAGATAAAATCAACCCCCCCCCCCCCCCCCGCACACACAAACACAAACCAAAAAAACAAAAAAACTTTTTAGCAGTTCCCATTTGTAAATACTTTTACTACATACCCCTAAACACGGTCCTGATCAATTTGCTAAATTCCAAAAACAGAACAAAAATTAACCTCTCTTAACAAAGCCACAAACACTTACAATATTCCAACCAGTGCGATCGGTTCGTTACAAAAAAAGGTCTCGGGTACCCGACACACATGTTACACAGAATGCGTGATTTTGAAAACCAAAAGAAACGGTGAGTTTTGTCATTAATTGTTCATGTAATGTAGTTTAACATCAAAAGTTTAACATCTCATTCATTTATACAGATTTAACCACTGTAATTTATCCTTACTCATTATTAACCTAATTTTAAATTTTAACTTTAATTGTTAATTTAATCGGTAATTCAGTCTTTAATCTAATTTTAATTCTAATTGTCAATGTAATTGTTAATTCAGTCTCACAAAAGCAAACACAACTCTCACGTTTTCAGTGTAGTAATTCTTGTTTCTATTTACCTTACTGTATTGTAGCTTAATTCAAATTTTTCTATTCATTTACACAGATGTAATTACTTTAATTGTCCTTACTCATTATTAATCTAATTTTAAATTTTAACTCTAATTGTTAATCTAATTGGTAATTCAGTCTTTAATCTAATTTTAATTTTAATTGTTAATTTAATTGTTAATTCAATCTCACAAAAGCAAACACAATTCTCATATTCTCATTGTATTAATTCTTGTTTCTAGATACTTGAAAAAGACTGAAAAATAGTAAAAGTCGAAACGTCGTAGAATAAAACATCATAATTCAATAAAAGGTCGCTAAACCAATAAAAAGTCTATTATTTTTAATATTAAGACACGGCCAATAAAATAAATAAGAAAAATAAAATTCTTATAAACACTAAATATATATATATATATATATATATATATATATATATATATATATATATAATTTAAAAGAAATTATCGACCGTACTATATTGGATAAAATAAATTAAAAGCGGGCAAGAGGTCTGTCAATTAAAAACTCATTTATTAATTATCTCTATATTTCGCAACAACTTTGTTGCTTTTCCGGAGTTAAAAATGTAGAATTCCAAAAAAATAATAAAACTAAACTCTACATTTTTATCTCCGGAAGAAGCAACAAAGTTGTTGGGAAATATAGAGATAATTAATAAATGAGTTTTTAATTGACAGACCGCTTGCCCGCTTTTAATTTATTTTATCCTATATATATATATATATATATATATATATATAATATTTTCGTGACCTTGGTATGATAAGGTAAACTTAATAAATCGGCGATTAAAGGTCTTGTCTATTACTTCGAAGTATATATATTTAAAACAACCCTACATGTTTCGGCAATGATGCCTTTGTCAAGGATATAAAAAATATATATATCCTTGACAAAGGCATCATTGCCGAAACATGTAGGGTTGTTTTAAATATATATACTTTGAAGTAATAGACCAGACCTTTAATCGCCGACTTATTAAGTTTACCTTATATATATATATATATATATATATATATATATATAGTATTTTCGTGACCTTGGTATGATAAGGTAAACTTAATTAGTGGGCGATTAAAGGTCTGGTTATTACTTCAAAGTGTATATATTTAAAATAATCCTACATGTAGGATTATTTTAAATATATACACTTTGAAGTAATAACCAGACCTTTAATCGCCGACTAATTAAGTTTACCTTATATATATATATATATATATATATATATATATATATATATATATATATATATATATATAATTGAAACGAAATTATCGACCGTGATATATTATAAAAAATTAATTTAAATTCGGGTAAGCGGTTTTCTTAATTGACCGCTTACCCGAATTTAAATTAATTTTTTATTATATATATATATATGTTTGTAAACATATTGCTATGAATTGTGATTTTAAAATTTGCTTATTCACAATTCGCGACAAATCTATCGAGCTTGGATACTCAGTCGGTTTATTTCCAAAATGGGACTGCTTTCCTCTCAGGGTTCCAATCGGAAAAGTGGAAAATTATTGAATTAGTACAATAGTTTTATTTGGACGCCACTCAAAATTCGTTTGAGAAAAATTATGATAATGTCTTTAAGATACTTATTAAAATGTATTAAATGTATTAAAATGCAGAGAAAGGATTATTAAATTAAAGAACACAATATAAAATTTAAATGAAAATTTAATACAAAAATCAAAAAAGAAAAAAAAAATCTTTATAAAGTATAAAGATTAATATTGCCTCATCTAACGATATTATAAAGGTAAAAATAACGCATGGAAATGACCGCAGCATACGTCTAAACTTCCTTTATGACAGCCGATCAAAATTAAAAATAATAAATTACAAAGAAACTTTTTAATTTCTCCCAAGAAAAACAAAATCAAAATAAACAAACTATTTTGACAGCCCGAAGCAAACTCTAACGCATGTGCACCCACATGTAACAAAAAATGCCCTTGAGATACCAAACGTATAAAATTTTACAGTTACAGAATTTTATTACTAGAAATTTTAAAAACCTTCTTTGCTATTTATATCAAATAACTAAGACTAAATCTCAACACGATAATAATAATACAATTAGAAAATACAGTATTAAACTCTTTTAAATATAATAAGATATCTTTTAAATAATATATTTTACTTGCGTAAAAAAAATATATTTAAGACACGTGAGTAAGAAAATGTAAAATATAACAATTACAAGATTAACAAACTCGTAAAATAGCGGTAATTAAATCAAGAATAACCCGAAGTTACTTAAAAAGATAAAGATTAATCTTTTTATTAAACACAACTTTCTTATCTCAGAGTACATCTCAGAGTGTGTCTGTCTAAAGGTCAAATCAAGCGCGCAGGCTTACAATATAAAACCAGTTTTTTTTCACAAAAAAATAAAATATACACTTGCATTCAAAATAATTATACAAACATTTTAATTATATTTTAATATATTTATGGGGAAAAGTCCACAGCAATATGTATATAACTTTTCCCCGCAACATTTAGTGAACATTTTGTGAAAAACATTATTTTAATATTAAATTATATTTTTCAATAACCCTGTATGTTGTATGAACATTGATGTTAGTTTGACTTGATTTATTTTGAGATGTGGTGCGTCGTCGGTTCCTATTTCCGTTTAGACACGTTTTGTAATCTAAGTAAGAGAGTCCTGTATCGGGAGATAAAATCTTTTTTATCTTTCATTTTAATTAAATTCGGTTTTTGTTTTTTTATTTCATTGTGTTTGATTGTTTTTCTCATTAAGGATTTTATTCGAGTGTGTATACTTCGTATTTTGAATTTATTACTCTCTTATTTGCACGTGTTCTCATTTGTTATATGAGATAAAAAAAAACCTTCGTAAGTTTTATTTCACAGTTATAATATTATTTCTTTATTGAATGCATTTATTGTATATCGATTGTATGTATTTTTCTATATTTTATATTAGTTAAATATAGATGACAAAGATATAATTTTTCGTGTCTAGTAATTTTTTTTGGGTAACGATAAAATTCTAGAGCGTTTGATTTTCAAGGTTGGTTTTTATATCTATGGTATCGCGCAGGTCTTTGTAAGATTTCGGGTTTGACAGATTGTTTTCTGTTTACATTTTGAGTTTGTTATTCTGGGGAGATAGAGAAAAATATCTTTGGAATTTGGAATTATTAGTTATTATTCTTGCTCGCGAGTCATCAGAGGATGTTTAAATTTGCTTAGTGGTTATTATCAGCAAATTAAGTTTACCTCTATGTGTAATTGTAATACAGAGGCCTTTATACTTCATAAAGATTTATTTTTTCTTTTATTTTTTTTAATAAACTTTAATTTGGAAACTGTGACTTTATTATTACCTTTGTGTGAATTATTGATTTTGGCGCCCAGTATTTTTGTAGAAGAGAAGTACCACGTTTTCTATTGGAAACCTGGAGATTAAAGCTGTCTTATAAAAGAAAATTAACCGATTGAGCATTAAAGTTGGACAGTGTTGTGGTGAATAGTGGTTTAGTCAACTACGAACTCACTATTCCTAGCAATATGTATATATGTTTGTAAAAAATTTGTATTATTTTGAAGAAAGCCATGTGTTTACAAGAGAGTTTTTAAATTTTCACTATCGTCTGACGTTTAGTTGGCAGATACAGTTTTTTGAAGAAGACGTGTTTAGTGAAAGTTAAAAAATAGAAAAATTCGGTATTCGCGGTGCAATTTAGCTCTTGTTTTTTAAGAAGATAAACACAAGTGATTTTTTGCGGATATCCAGCCAACTAACATTGGACAGCGATGCTCCTTCGAAGGCCACAATTTGTTGTTGGGTTGCTCGCTTTAAACGTGGCGACATTTATCTAGAAAATGAAGAACATCACGGAAAGTAAAGGTGGAGGAGTAATTGATGGAGCAAGACTGGGGGCATGGATGCGGTACGTTTACAACATATTTTGCGTCTCAAGTTAGGCAAGTTATTGTAGAAGTAGAGCAGTATCTTGACGACCTTGATGCTGATGATTACAAAACTGGCATAATGGAGCTCCAGCAATGCTGGTTCAACTGTATTAATTTTAAAGAGGAACATGAAAATTTTTAAAAAATCGTTGTCATTATTCAAATGTTTCTTTTTGAGTCTCATCTTCCGCCAAATCAATTTCGTATATGTAAATATCAAATTTTAAATTATGGTGAGTGTTTCTAATTTGTTGTTTATTAAAGATTTATATTTAAAAAGAAACTAAAAAAATACTGTAACCTATACAATTTAGAAGAAGCATTCGAAACATATGCTTATATTTGTATACGATATTTATAGTTATCTAAAAATTATTTCAAATGTAAGTATATGTTTGTGTTGAATTTCCATTTTTTTCATATATTGTTTATTTTATTGCTACAGGGCGAGCTATTGAAAACTCGAAAGTATTTGCATTAAATATTTATTTTTCTATTTATTTTAATCGTCTGCTCGCAAGTTTAAGTAATTAATATTTTTCATCAATGTTCTAATTTAGGAACTGTTAGATATTCTCGTTCAAAAATTATTTGGTTACTTTAGACGTACGTGAATTTAAGCACGTAGCAATTGTTCCATCTAATAGTCTGTTGTTGCCACTAATTAGATTTGTTTATTTATATTTCAGATTGACGAACATTCTTTCAAAATTCGTAAGCTTTTTTCCCTGAAAACATGTTACTGTAAGCACAATGCAAAATATTAGTATTTCTAGTTGCACCATCCCAAGTAACCGGCAATATAAGCAGACGATTGTAAGTTTATTAGCTATGTATTACAGTATTTTGTTTCCAGAAACACTAAACTGCGTTTAAGGCTTATTTATCCTCAACAGTTATGTTTATTTTCTCACTGCCTCGTAGTAGCTAACACGAAAAATCTTTTACGCATTCAACTAAAGCGATGATGGCTTGTTTTTCGACAATACTTTAATACTTGCGTACGCAACAATCCGCCGCTAATGATTTTAAATGGAATATCAATGGAACCGGCTAAGTATCTAGTAGGCAATTTAGTGGCTTTGTTCTACACTCTACCGCTTTTATATTTATAGATATCCTTCGAAATTTTAAAACAAACCGCACAATTTTGTATGCGATATATATTCGGCTGGAACATGCACAACGTATAATATACACCTATGTATAACACATCTGTGCCATTTGTTTGTAGTAACCGAACTTGAGGGGCTATTATTAGGTTTTTTCCAAACATGAAACGCCGCGAAATTGCTCCTAATATTAACTTTGAAATTGATCACGTTTACGGATTATGTTTTACGAACTGTTTCAACTGTTTTATTGAACGGATTGTAGCATTTTTAGAACAAGAATGAAATTTAATATACAACATAACCTAGAAAGTATTTTTTTCAAATTTGGATTGTATTACAAAATAATTTCTATGAAACTTCATGTTTTTCTGTAAGCATTTCGAAGACATTATATGCGTATTTGAATTTATTGAGCCACGTGCTTGTTTGAGTTTTGGGAACTACTAAATTTAAAGCTCTACGTGAGACGATGAACATAAAATAAAGAAACAAACTTTTAAGTGGATATAGAAATGTTAACAGACATATTTTAATAGTACTCATAAACTTACACTAATTGATTTGAAATAATATGAAGAATGATTTTGTCACATAAAATAAATGTATATAAATGAGACTATTATTTTCAATTAAGGTCACGTTTTTAAGATATTGGCATTTAATGAACCCGTTTATAAAAATATGTAATCGCTTTGCTGACTCTGGAAACATATTATGTCTTAAAAATGATCGTTGACAAATGTGTTTTTGTGGGTATTTACTAGGGCCGCTATTAAAATTTCGAAATAAAGGACACTTAAAAAGTGAATTTATTGCTTTTCAAAATATTCTCCTTTAAAATCTATATATTTCTTCATGCGAATAGATTAATATTTATAGCATTTTTCCCATTAGAGGCACGCACGAAATTTTATTTTTAAACGGTTCGGCTGCATCTTTATTGTTGAAAATCGTTGATCACGTAAAGCGATTTTTGGAAATCGGAAGTAGTCATTAGAATCAGGACTATACGGAGAATAAAATACTAATTCCATAGTTTGCCTAGTCAAATAATTCATTGTTCGTTGTGCCGCGTTTGTTTTGATGAAGAAGGATTGGCGTTTTCTACTTTGCATTTCAAAGGAAACTATTTTTTATCACTCAGCATTCACAGTATTTGGTTATATCAGCAAAATCTTCCATAAATGCAGCAACTTCATAAGCAATTATATAAGTTTAGTTAAGTAATAACATTCACTAAATGGAAGTAAATTGCGTCAAACCAACCCGAAGCCAAATTCTTGTTATAAATTTAGCCTTCTATAATACACTGAAAAAAGAATGATTTGTATTGTCTTGTCAGTATATACCAGAGATATTTGACAGACACATCACTTTTAGATGAAAAATGTTCATTGAGTCCGATGCGACTCTGTGCCCGCTACGCCATTTCTACAGATTCGACAATCTAAAAAATTGAGCAAATATAGGAGATGAAATCGTAGAATGAGATGGTGCATTATAATGGTGAAACAACACTCTTATCTTCGCTAAATTCTTTAATTCCGCATTGACATGCTATGGTATGATCGTTTCTTCCCTTTTCAAATAATCGATACAAGTTATGTCGCGCGACTCTCAAAATTGTAGTCATAACCTTTCCGACTAATTTAGTTACTCCTGCCTTCTTTTTTGCTTGTTGACACCAAAAGTCCATTGTTTCACTGTCCTTTCGTTTATGGTGTGAAGTAATGACTCCATGTTTCGTCACTCCTATATAACGCTGCAAAAACTCTCTGAGATCGCGTTTGTATATATTCAAACATTGTGACGCCATTTCGTTTGAAAGTAAACACTGCCCCATCTTGCTGATAACTTTTTCATACCCAAATATTAGTGCAAGGTATTGAATACACGTTCAGTAGAGATGTTTATAATCTGAGCAATTTCACGCACTTTCAATCGGCGATAATTCAATACCATTTGGCAGACTTTGTTTACCATTTCTGTTTGAAACAATAACTATTTGAATATTTGTATGTAACTTTGTCAGTTATTTATCGAAAGGTCACGGTACCGTCAAACGACACTGAGCGCCTAGGACTGGCGCACAGCGTTAGCCATGCTACGCAATGTAGCGAATAACTTCTGATCTGGTCATACTTTTATACCTTTTATTTGTTTTTTAATGTTTTTTTTCACGCAAAGAGTGTTCTATGAATACATAAAATTATGTTTTTCTATTTGAGATATCTAAATGATATTTTGTATGTAACTTTGTTATATACAAATGTCAAACCGTATTAGTCTTGATGATAGTAACGTCCTCTATTAAAAATTCAAGATATTGTCAAATAGGCCTCGTATATAATTTTGTTTCTTCCAAGTTGAACATTAATTTATGCAATTATCGATATTTTATTTTCAGATTTTTACATAAATAAATTATACCAGTGATACCGACTGTATGCAGCAATAAAAGTAAAAAATTTTGGTTGAATTCTGGCTAATTTATGCTAATAGCATTATTGTAATATTGCTTACTTTAAAATTATACGCCTGGAACTTATTACGCTCTTCATACTTACCCCGCGCTCTTACATTTTCTGTATTTTATATAAACAAATTATTTCACTTAATTTTAAACAAACTCGCACACTTCCTCTTTAACTTTCGTATTTCATAATAACATCGTAGCATAACCTATAATCAACACAATCTCTTGACAGATTAGTGTAAACAGCTCTAATTAAACAGGATCTGTAATTTTATATTTTGGCGATTTTATTAATAATAGCTTTTAATGGCGTATATATATATATATATATATATATATATATATATATATTTGATTATTTAATTATAGAGCTTGATCAGACATGTGTCAAATTAAACCCACGTTAAATTCCCATGTCATTTAAATTATCTTTATTATATTTCAATTAAAGAGGGAAATAATATTTCATATGATTAAGCGAATTGAAAATGATAAATTAAATGAATAATTTATTGAAGATATTTTCCCGTTATTATTTTGTTTTTGATTTTTAAAACATAATTAATACGTTATTTTGATATTATAACTGAGTGGAAGAAAGAAATTGTGAAAAGAAATGATTCCTTTTAGAGAGTAACCTGAAATTTGTAAGTAGATACCTAAAATAGACATGTAAAACGCCTTGGTGTGTTTATTGTTGTTATTTACACTTTGATATGTAAAATTCCACATTTTCAAACAATCATTACTTGGCGCTCTTTGTTAATTGTATCTACATATAATAATTTATTGCAACTAATACAGTTTTTAAATTAGGTATATTCCTTTTTTTTTAAATTCAGTAATATGAGGTACTACCCAGAAATTTCTGTAATTTGAATATGGCGCGCGAAGGGATGATAGTACAGCTCCATGGTGCTATTTGGTGTGAGTTACGTTTATACTAAGACAGTGTGTGAAACTTTACTTTGCTAGGTGGTGACAAACGGTTTTTGTGTTTATATTTGTTGAGTCGTGTTTGAGTTATTCTGCGACACAATGTCTTACAATGTCTGATGTGAAAGAGCAAAGAACGTGCACTAAATTCTGCTTAAAACTTTGTAAAACTGCAGCGAAAGCGCTGAAAATGCTTAAACAATCGTTTGGTGAGGATGCTTTACTTCAGACGCAAACTTATGAATGATACAATCATTTTAAAAATGGACATGTGTCGGTTGATGATGATGAGCGTTCCAACCGTCCATCGACGGAAAACGCGCCCCAAAATTTGTCAAAAGTGGGCGATGTTATACTGCTAGACCGAAGCAGAATAATCCACGACATTTGTAACATTGTCGGCTTGGCGTTCGGCATTTGTCAGAGTATTCTGTCCGGCGAACTCAACATGCGGCGTATCGCTGCGAAGTTTGTGCCAAGGTTACAGAGTATTGCACAAAACGGTATTGTATATGTATGCGCATAAAACTGAAAGAAACTGTCGAAAGGGATGCGAACTTCAGTACCAGCATCATTACTGACGACGAATCATAGGTGTTTGGGTATGATCCTGAAACAAAGCAGCTATCATCGCAGTAGAAGATACTATCGTCACCACGACTGAAGAAAGCACGGCAAGTTCGATGTAACGTCAACTCGATGTTGATTTGCTTCTTTGACGCTAATGGCATCGCGCACAAAGAATTTCTCTCATCAAGTGAAACAGTTAATGCAAGATTTTATTGCGATGTCCTACGAGATTAAAACATTCGACGCAAGCGGCCTGCCAAGTGGTGCAACAATTCGTAGATACTACACCACGACAATGCACCAACCCATTGCTATGCGTCAGTTTCTAGCCTCAACGGAGACGGAAGTACTACCCCAGCCCCCCTTTGACTTCTTTCTGTTTCCGAAGTTGAAACTGAAGCTTAAAGAGCGCGTTTTCGAAGCCAATGAAGACTTCCAGCACTGCTTCCAATCACGGATAAGTCGCTGGGATCGGTGTATTTATGCGGTAAGAGAGTTGAAGGTGATGGTACTGAATCTAATCTTTCATATTCTGCGAATTTCTGGTTAGCACTTCGTACATGTGATAGATTGCAGATTTATATCAGCAGCACTTTTTTCTCTTCCCATGTGTGTCTAAATTTGATATTATAGAAATGCTTGCCGTTAACATACTTTTCAGTTATACAACTTACAGAGCTAGTTTCTTTACAATTTTATCCAAGACAATGTGAGCTTTCTAAATTAGTAAAATTTAGTATACCCTAATGAATACAATAAAAATTAAACTATATTAAAAAGAGTATAATTAATCTATAAAATCTCCAAATCTATGATTCGAGAAACACTAATTGCTTAAGAAGAAAATCTAAATTAATAACTAAACTACCAATCTACTTAAAATTAATAATTCAGCCTAAATAAAAATTTTAACCTTTAAATCAACAAAATGAAAAATAATGTGCTAATAAGTAAAACGTGGATAAATATAATACATGCTTGACCAATAAACAAATAACCTCTTAATAACTACGAAATAGCAAAAAAAGATGGCAAAAAAGATGTATAAAGCATGTCTTATAAAGGGATACACTCGAACTGCACAAGTTTTAAGGCAGGTAATATGTCATTTGGTTAGTTACTTAATCTCGAAACTGAACTGCAGAAACTTTTAAAGGATAGGGTTTAAGAGAAAAATTTTATTTCTTGATAGGGTAATTAAGGAGTTTTTTATTAAGGAATTGGTAATTAAATAATTTAACTATAATGGAGAGCGCGGAAACCAATTGTTGGTAGATTCCGAAAATCTTAAGTATTATAAGAATCGTGAAAGTAAAAAAAAAATGGGTGAAACCTCTTAGAGGTGATGAAGAACGTGTGATGCTAAAATATTTACTGTATGTGAAGACTGTGTATTTTCTAAAAAAAATTAAATCCATAATCACGGTGCTGTTACTGACAACGTACTAATTAGACAAAAGCTTAGCAACCCTGTTAAGAGGAAAGCTGAACAGAGGGTCGCAGAACTAATAAAAAGTGAAATAAATACCAAAATGATAGAGACATTAACCGCGAAAGATGTCACATATGCTCGCAACAACCTTACTCGCGCAAAACTTAAATGTCTTCCAAAATTTCCGTTGAGTACGTGCACCAGTGTATTCAGCAAATCGATATTAAAATTTAAAAAATAAGGATTCCGTTTGATTAAATAATGTGCAAAATAATATGGTAGTGTTTCAACAAAAATTAATATGGATTTTTTAGGAAGAAATCGAGAATACTTGTTGAAATATTTGATTATTGCAGTAATTTTTTCTTGCAACTTTTCACTATCCATGTGTATATGAATGACAATTACGTACTGGTTGCTTTTTGTTTGCTTAGAAATAAAAACAATTCAACCTACGAAACACTTTTTAAAATCTTAAAAAGAAAATGCAGTGCAGTTAAGACTGGAATTGGGTCCAAGAAAAGTGTATGTTGACTTTGAGCAAGTAATACAGTGTCAAAGAAGTATTTCCCCATGCCATTATAATAGGCTGCCGATTCCATCTAACACAATCCTGTGATTATTTAGTTAATACATGCACAGATGAAAATTTGTTTTCTCGGCAAATTTTGGCGTCATTTAATTCAAGTATCTCGAGAACAACTAATTCCTGTGAATGTTTTCATGATAATTCAACCGCAATTGCAGTGTTCCACATCCTAATATACCTGTATTTGTTAACGTTTTAAATGATATGCAAACCGATACACATAAGATTAATTTAATAGCTGTTTTGGGGATAAAAGCGATATGTGAAAAAATGTATTTTAAGAAAAACCTTATACATTGACGAGAAAAAATTGCGCAGTTCAAAAATAATATTATCTCTAGATTTAATTTTATAAAATGTGTATCTCATAATTTAATTCCTTGAATTAAATATTGAATATATTTTTATTCTAGTTCAGCGTTACTTGTCTTTCAGGCATTGTGGATTGTATTATTGTATAAGTCAATATTACAAATTTTAACCATTCTTGTAATTCGTTTCGTTTCTGATGTGTATATATACGTTTATTAAAATTTGCTCTGTGTGAAGCTCTCCTTTTATCTTGCATTGTGTACCTATCTAATCTACCTGAACTTGAAGTTTGTGCAGTTCGTGTGCACGCTTATAAACTTAGATAACCAGATAAAGTACCCGCAAGTTGTGTAAACCCAATAGTAATACGTTAAAAAGGCGGGATTTTTTAATTTAACTCAGTAGCACACTACAATATTTCGAAGAGAAACTGTTGTCTTAGATACAAATCAATCGAGAACGTATTTTTAAGTTGCGTCAGATTGTTTCCGGTATAGATTTCATGCACTGTAGAAATTGAAAAATACCACACGATGATAAATCAGGAAAATACGGTGGCTGTGCAATAAACCGAAACAGGTTAACTATTGAAGCTCTGCTGCAAAATATATTTCTTTGTCATTATTTATAAGATTTTTGGGAATTTTGGTGGTCTAGAATCCAGAATTTATATATATATATATATATATATATATATATATATATATATATATATATATATGGTAAATTCAATCAGTCGGCGATTAAAGGTCTGGTTTACTTCAAAGTATATATATTTAAAACAACCCCACATGTTTCGGCAATGATGCCTTTATCAAGAATATAAAATATAAATGACAGAATACAAACGTCAAATAATTGAGTTGCTATGGTTTAAATTATTCAAAGATGCATTCCAATTGATAGTAATAAATTATGCCTTAGTATTTAGTATTCCAAAAACAGATAGCAAGGTGTGAACATATGTGTTGTTCGCTGCTAGCAGCTTGTGTCTCTTTCTGGGTATGAACTTGTGTGTTGGTTGCTGCTGGCAGCTTGCGTCTCTCTTTGAGTGTGTGGTTTTGTGTTTGTGTGAGAGCGTAAGTGTAGGGTTTTCTATGTTGGCGCGCTCGTGCGTGTGTTTAGTGACCGGTCGCGTAAATTTAGAGAGATCGGATAACCAGCCGTTGCGCAGGGCCGCCAACCCTTTCCCGGCAACTTCTTTACTTTTTCGTGCAGTACTTCGTCGGCCCGACCCCCGCCCCATCGAGGCAAGGCGCAGACCAGCGAAGCGAACCCTGCACGAGGTTGCTCATCGCCAACCGAGGGAACACTCTTAGCGGCTACTTCGGTCGACGACGGTCACACTTTGTGCCATCTTAACGTTTTCCGCCAAGGCAGGGGCACTGCACACACGTCGAACGTGTGTGTGCTGTTAACGGCAGCCTAGCCAGGTTGCCGCCCAGGACCGGTCCTAGTGGTATAGGAGGGCTATTTTTTTTCAAGATCCGATCGGTCGTGAAATTAAAACCACAGTGACAATCAGATGAAGCTTTGCGCAGATGTATTGCGCAGTGTCTCTAGTATAACAGCAGATCGCGTCACGTTGTACATGTGAGTTACACGCGCGCAGTGTACACGTAAACATGCCGAGAACAATAGCGTCACCCGCCAAATGTGAATTGCGTGCAGTAATTCGATATTTTCATGCGGAGGGGTGCAACGCAGCTACAATTTACCGACGAATGTGTAATGTGTATGGTGAAACATTCATGAGTGATAGTAAAGTGCGGCAATGGTGCAGGAACTTTGAAGCAGGGCGTACAGACGTTCATGATGCAGGCAGTCAGGGAAGGAAGCGTATGTCAACCAATGAAGATCTCGTTCAGCGAGTGGATCAGGCGATTAGAGAAAATCGTCGGTTCACAATTTCTGTGTTGCATGAGTCGTTTCCCGAAATGTCAAAGTCAGCTCTGTACAACATCGTGGGTGGGACACTTCAGTACCGCAAATTGTGTGCGAGATGGGTTCCCAAGATGCTGTCCGACCATCACAAAACACAGCGAATGGGTGCCGCCTTAACGTTTCTCCAGCGCTACCATGATGAAGGAGAAGATTTTTTTAGCAAAATTGTCACAGGCGACGAGACATGGGTTCTTTACGAAACGGAAGAAACAAAAGAGCAATCCAAACCGTGGATGCATTCTTCTTCCCCATCAAAACCAAAGAAGTTTAAGCGAACATTTTCCAACAAAGTGTATGGCTACTGTGTTCTGGAACCGAAAAGGAGTTCTCTTGGTGAAATTCATGGAACGTGGTACAACCATCACAGCAGCCTCATACGGCGTAACTCTTCAAAATCTACGAAGGGCAATTCAGAACAAGCGAAGAGGAATGTTGTCATCAGGCTTTGTTCTTCTTCATGACAACGCTTGGCCCCATACTGCAAATGCAACAAAGAACCTCCTGCAGCGTTTTAGATGGGAAATATTCGAGCACCCTCCATACAGCCCGGACTTAGCTCCTTCCGATTTCCATCTCTTTCCTCGTATGAAAAAGAGCTTAGGAGGACACCATTTTGCTACAGACAATGAGCTGCAGACCAGCGTACAAACTTGGCTGAAAGCACAGGCGGCTACCTTCTATGAAGAGGGGATTGAAAAGTTGATATCGCGCTACGAAAAATGCCTAAATCGGAACGGCGACTATGTAGAGAAGTAGATGGGAGGTATACCTAAATGTTACAAATAAAAGATATTTGAATTTCACTGTGGTTTTAATTTCACGACCGATCGGACCTTGAAAAAAAAATAGCCCTCGTATATATATATAATATATAATATATAACTTTATATTTTATGCAAAATTTGTTTTTTTGTTAAAGAGTAACATGTGTATAATTACGTTGTATTCTTAAAATAAATTTAATCGTTTAAATATAGCAAACCAAATAAAAAGAAATAATCAATAATGCTTTTAAATTAATTTAAAAATAGATATATGAATAGAATTACGTAGAAAAAAAAAGTAAAGAAAAATTGAATATGTATAGAAAAAGACTAAATCTAACTATTTCAATAACGTATAGATATATTGATCAGTAGTTATTAGCTAAATTATGAATTTGAACTTGTAAATTAAGCACGTAGCCTTTACAAAAAAAAAATTCTGAAAATGATTTAGGTAAAATAGAGAATAATAAATAAATTCAAAAGAACAAAATAGAAAACTCTTAGCTCTGTTATCCGTCTCGGTAGTGAATAGCTAAAAATAATAAGTTTTGTTTTCTTCTATTCTACATTTGATACTATGTTTGAACTTGTTTTTCTCAGAGCTAAATAAATCTGTTTTTACTTTTATGCACATAATATTAAATTATGTATAGCAAGCGCCAAATAAGATGGCGAGAGCCACGTTATATATTTTACTCTAATAAATTATTAATTTATTATGTGATAGATGTGTAGTTTACGCTACCTATGGTATCTTGCAAGTTGATGTAAAACTAAATACAAATCTCCCCAATACTTCTAATCCTGCGCTTCTATCTGGCGCTTGCTATACATGCATCAACGCAAAAATTGAGATTTATTTCTGATTTAAAGAAAAACATTTATTATTAAACGAGTAGTTACATATGGCGGTGCCAAAAAGAAATGGTTCTTCTTCCGAATATTGAGGGAACGGTAAACGAATTGCCCATCTAGGTACTTTTTTATGGAGAATGGAGTATAAGTATTTTGTCAGAATGGAGCTACTTCGATGGAGATTAAATAAATTTGAAAGAGGAATAAATACATTGCATTTCATTTAATCACAAGATAGTTTTTAATATCAACGATATACACCTGACATAATCGTTAATATGATAAAAATTATAAAAAATATTATAAAATGTAGAATAAAAGAGCGTGGAGACATTGCAAGTAGCAGCCTTCTATTAGTATCCAAAAAATACTTGTACATAAAGGTATCTTTTACTACAGCGACTGCCTTTTTAACTTAACAAATTAAATTTTCATAAAAACGAAGATAAGAGTTTCATACTATACTCCTTTCAATTTAACTTGTGTCTGGTAACAGAAAACAATTCTAACAGCTACATATGATTTTTTCATGAACATGATAGCGGCTGCAATACTAGATTACTATAGACTGTATTAAGTATTTTTTATAAATGTTCACCATCCTTGTCACATTTAGATATTCGGTCAAAATATAATACTTCCCAAAACTATCTTTGTCAACTATGAGTTTAATCGATCAAGAAACCCAAAAAGAAGATTTGTTGCTTAAGATGACATTATTTCAATTGTAATTTCAATTCCCTGGCGTGTATGTTGCACGGGTTTTCCTTAATGTTAGAGTCGAGTTGTAAGTCATTGGCTTATCATGCCGGGGGTCTGTGGATCGAATCTGGAGCCGCTGTGCGGAAAGGTTTTCGTCGTTTTTCTTCTCGTTTAAAGTACCAAATATCTTAAGCCTGTCCACTGGCACGAGAAAGGAAATAAGCAGCTGAGCCTGAAGAAATATTTGTAAAATGTTTATTATATTAAAATATAAGGTGCCTTCAAAAACATTCCTTATTATATTAGGCTGTTTTTTAAGTAATAAAGTAATCAAAGAATGGTGCACATGCGAAGCTATAGAAAACTTAATCTTCTGACAGTCGTCATACATAAATTCAAATTATAAACGCTTATATTTTTTAAATTATTTTATTATAATATTAAAGTTACACCATTAAATATTTATTATTCAAAGTTACTATAGAACTGACCAAAAATTTGAAAATGGAGATTGGGTTTATTTCACTAATCAGTGCTTACATGATTTCCGGCAACAGTATCCTAATGTTACTTACGCACAACTGCAAAATCATATTCAAGTTCGTATTATTAAATTTAGTGAAACGGGCAATAACTCGTAAACCTGGCCGTGGAGCACCTAGAAAACGAACAGCAAATTGCATAGAGGATATTCGATAAGTTCATTTGTTAGTGGGAACATGTCATACTCTTTTTAAAAATGACTTAAAGTTGATTCCATATAAAATTCAAACAGTTTCAGAACTCAAACAGGTAGATTTTGTTACGAGAACACAGTATTGTGTATGGTTTTTGAATAACAAATAAAAATGACATTCTCGACAAATACTTGTTTTCGGATGAAACTTGGTTCCATCTTTCAGGATATTTAAACAAACAAGATATGAGAATTTGGTCTGCAGAAAACCCTCATGAATTAGTGGAAACTACGCTACATCTACAAAAATAGGTGTTTGGCTAGCAGTTTCAAGAAGACGAATTATTGGGTGTGTATTTTTTAATAAAACCATAACTGGTGAAAGATATCGAAATTAATTATTAGAGTCGTTTGTTAAGGAACTTCATGATTAAGAAACTTACGGAAGGATATTTCCAGCAAGATAATGCACCCGCGTACAAATCTCAAGAAACGATAGCTTTTTTGAAAGAATTTTCCGATACGAGAATTATTAATTTTCCCCAAGATCTTCAGATTTGACAATTTTACACTATTTTATTTTTCCATATTTAAAGAATATCATTTTCAATACCAGACATCACACAATCGAAGAGCTTCGTAATGCTATTGTGAATTCTTGTGTTGACATAGCCCAAGAAATCCTTATAAATGGCATGGAGAGTAGAGTTCAACTTTATCTTCAAAGTAATGGTCAACGTTTCCAACATCTGCTTTAGTATTATTTTCTTTTAATTTTGACTATTGCAATAAATATTTTTTCAGAAACTAAATTATTAATTATTACACACATTTACATGTCATTACTAAGCTATCAAAGTTATAGGTTTGTGACAGAATACGTGCACTGTCACCAACCATTAAGAAAGTATGGCCGTCTCTAACGAGGAAAGCTTTTGAAGGCAACTTAAATGCTTAAGACTTATTTACATCATACCTTTCACATAGGGGCCAGAGAATTTGTATTAACCTGCTATCGGGCCATAAATTTTCATTTTATATATCGGGGATATTTTCTAGTACTCTTGAGTTATCATACACCACACGTATACGCGCGGTCGCGTAAGCACTGCGTATTATGGTCGATGAGCAAAGGCTTGCGATTGCAAAGACAGTAAAAAACTTATTGGCAAATATTTAAGGTTAAAGCTTATGTCGACAAACATACCAGAAGTCGATTGCAGTATTAAAGTGCCTATACAGTAACAGAAAAAGTATGAATACTATTCTTAGAGCTATGCTCTGCAATTCTCTAGTCTTCTAGTATTTTGTCTATTATGATGGCATATATTTAGACAACAAATATGTAAGTAAAGTCAATTTATTTTTGAGGAGATATGATATAAAATGTCTTTCATTGGAAACTGTATTGTAAGTAAAAACTTTAAAAAAAGGAAATTCATATTCTAAATACGTATTTTGACAACTAAATTGACAAAATTTTGACAAAAAAGTAATGTCGTTGAACATGCACGTAAAGCTAACAGAAAAATCGCAGGACGTCCACGTATTCACTGAAATATGATAAAACAGTATATAGGTGTATAAGTGTTTTGCAATTTTTGTGTGCAGTCATGTTCAACACTGTTATTTTTTCTTACTAAGGCTGACAATTTAGTCGTCAAAATATATGTATTTAGGATACGAATATCAATGTGTTAAGGGAATTTATACCTTTTTTTTGAGATATGATGTATCTAATGGATGGTTTAGTTTACAGAGGCGTAGATATTTGCATCTTTGTTACTTCGTTCATAAGACAGTATTATCAAATGCATAAAGTTACATTACAAACTTCTTAACTAGAAGGAGCACAATTTATTCTAGGTAGCTTCGATTTGTTGATAACTTTTCGGTGTCATAACCGCAACTAAAAATCAAATGATTTGTAGAACAGAAAGCGATGTTACGCAATGCAATGAGTTATTACATAATTTGCAATATTTAGTAGCCCTCCTCCTTTCCGCTTTTTGTCTTTCTCTTCTATTTATTTTTGGTATTGTTAAACGTGTTTTGTTATATTTTTTTTTATATGAAAGATACGTGTTAGCTTAAATTAAATTACTATTTAAAAAGTTTTCTTATAGTAAATGTACGTAATTAAGCGTTGAGCAGAAAAATTTAATTGAACTCCGCCAATTAAAGACCTTTATTATTATTATTATTATTATTATTAAATGATGAAAGAGAAGTAGTTTAAAGTATTTTCATGATTAAAAAGAAATTTATCGTAATTCATCATAATTTCGAAACTTTAGATATTTGGTATTATATTTTATAAATATTAGCATCACGATAACCTATTATTTAATAACATATTCATAAATAAAGCGCGTACGATAATACAAAGAAAATACTACGTACCTTGACCTCTAATTATCATTTATATTATAAATCATGGTCATCAATTTAAAAAATATCTAACTTTTATGTACTAATTACATTTAATCTCGACTATCATCTTTCAGACATAAAATATGCAATAATATAAATTGTAGTGTGACTAAAGTATTACTCACTGTCTCAATTGAATCATAAACCATCCTTAACAGTGAAATTTCGGACTAGTTAATACAGGAGTCACAAATTTGTAATGCATATTTTACATACCGACGTAAATGAATAAGATTCTTTCGTGTTAACAAGGAGCAACAACAATCGCCGCCTGTTAAAATATAAATTAATTTTGACAAGGGCGTACATCGCATAAGAGAATAGAGAGAAATTTGGATGCGCTTTTCGCGAAAATATAGTCGCAATAATATTTACGTCGTGAGTGGTTCCTTTTTCTATTTAGAAATTTAAAGTAAATATTTGACTAATAAATTTTCCTAAAAGGATAATTTCAAAATTAATGAATATGTTTATTGACGTACCTAGAATATTTATTTTGTAATATCAAAATATCTTATAAACAGATCGATTTTTATAGATAAACCTATTGATATAAATAAACTTAAACTTGGCCTGGGAAATCCACATAAGTATACTTATTCCAATTATTAATTAACGCTTTTGAACTCAAAAAAAAACCCTAAATAATGTATTTTTGAAGATACGAGGATTTTTGGGAATATTTGTGGAAACGATAAAAAAGCACATATAAAAATTTAACGACCTCATTTATTTTCAAAGTATTCACGGTTGACATCAATATACTTTTGCATCCGGTCATTTGACGTGCTGAGTGAGAGCTGACGTCCTCATGATGAGCAATAATTTATCTGTTTCAATTATTTCAAACAATTATGTCATGTAAAAGCTATATCGATGTTTAACTAACATCAAGTGTAAAATACAGTTACATAAAAATGTTAAAAAAACATAATGCATGGGTATACACAACGCCTACCTTACCCATTGGTTTCTTTTACGTACTAGAGAGAACTGGGACTAGTTTGAAATACGTGTCTGTACGTAGAAGTAACCAATGGGTAAAATATGCGTTGTGCATATCCATGTATACTTATACAAATACGTTTTTTAAAAGTTTTTAACACTCGATGTTAGTTAAACATCGACAATGATATCTTTTACATGGTATATTGGGACTATCTAAGCTACGAGGAGTGGATTACAGAGTTAAACGTATAGTTTCCTTCTCCATTCGCTACGTGCACTGACGAGCACTAGGAGTTTAAAACATCCGTCTGTACGTAGTAGTACCGAACGCATAAGTATGCGTTCTGTATATAACGTGCTTCCAAAAACTTTCCTCATTTGAGAAGGACATGCTTTTTGAAAATGGTTGGTGACAGTGCACATAATCTGCCATAAACGTATAATTGTGAATGAGCATGCCGGCTCTAATGAGGAAAGTTTTTGAAAGCACGTTACATGTACGCATACAGATCTGTTTTTAGCATGTTAAACAAATTGTGGTCTACCGATCAGCATTCACGGTTTTTTGATTCTCTAAAGTTACGGTTGTTACAGTTATCGCAGGTCCAAAGAACCGGAACAAAGGAACAGACTATCGTTTGCTTGACAGCATTGCGGGAATGACCAACTTTTGTATGTATTGCTTTGATTTGAAAGCCCCAAACGGTAGATTGTTGTTTACTATTACGATATAAAACTATATTTAGTCACTAGTAATGATGTTATAGACTAAATTTGAGCGAACTTTTGAATTTCAATTTTCGTAGTATTTATTTGCACTATTTAATAAGGCTTTGATTTTGAGCTTTTGTCAAATTATGTGAGATCTAACAACTGCTTGGCTTTCGTATGTTCAAAGGTTTATGCGAAATCGTGTGTATTGCTTTTATGTCAATGTCCATGGATTTTTCAATATCACGGTATGTGACATAGCGGTCTCGTTTCATAATTTTGCGCACAGATTGATTAGTGACAGCAACATAAGTCGCTGGACGATCTTCAAGCAAAAGTTATACAAATTTTTGGACAAAAGTATCTTTTTAGATGCTATGAAAATAAAAAATGTAAGGTATCAAATATAAACATCAAGGCATGAAAATGATGTGGTTATGTTAAATGGTTATAGTTTAAATGAATTATATTTATTATTTTTGGCGTAACTTGTAAATAAATATGATGTCTTATATTTATAAAAGAACATTTATTTAACGTTGTTTTTGATAATGTAAAGAAAATCAACTTGAATGCCCTATGTTTGTACTAAACCATTACTTTTTTAATTGTAGGTTTTAGTCCACATTTTTGCTTATGTGGTTTAAATATTGCTACATTCAACATGATTGCGTTAATTGAGATATTATTATTTATGATAAATGTTTTTTCTCTCTTTTATACATTATGGTATTCATATAACATATCATTTGAGTTTTTGGCTTGGAGTTTTCGGCTTTTATATTAAATATTTTAAAATTAAAAGAGTAAAAATTAGCAATTTCAAACTTTCAAATTGACACCTGAATATTAACATCAGTGCCTTATAAGGCGTTGCTAATAAACTTGAAACTAATGTCCATCGTTGCTCAGTTGGTTAGAGCGACGGCCTGGCAAACCGTAGACTTGGGTTCAAGTCCCAGCGTGGACGAACATTTTTCAAATAAAATTTCGTATGATTTGCGTTGTAATTTGTAGACAGCAATGTTTACATTCACATTTACTTCGCAAAATAACACACTAATTTGAAAATATTTAAAATATTTAAGATAAAAGCCGAAAACTCCAAGAGTTTATCAAATGACATATATACGAGGAATGTACAATATTTACTGTCCATAGTATAGTAGGCGTTGAAGTAAACATTACACAACAACACCATTCATTCGTTGTTTATCTGTCAAACAAAGTGCCAAAGTTGAGTAGTGTAGCTGTATTTGTTAAAAAGTTGTCTTGAATTAAAATAGAAGCTGCCCAAAGATTTTGAAAAATGGGGAAAAACGAACTTCCGCTGTCATTAAATATCTGCAAAAGATAGGTTTAGCGCCACAACAAATTTATGAAGATATGGTTAGTGTACTTGGGGATGATGCGCCTTCATATCAGGTGGTGAAGAATTGGTCTCGAGAATTTCGATGTGGAAGAACAACTTGCGAACAAGCAAAAGGTGTTGGTCGGCCTCAAACTGTGTGCACTCAGGAAAATGTTGATCGTGTCTGTGACTTGATTAAACAAGATCGTCGGTTAACTAGTAGACGTTTAGCTGGAGATAACAGGCTTTTCAAACGGTACAATTGAAACAATAATCAACGACTATTTGGGACTTCATAAGGTGTCTGCAAGATGGGTACCCCGAATATTGACACCCGAACAAAAACGAGAGAGAGTCACGACTTTATATGCGAATTTAAAATTGTTTAACAGTGATCCAAAGAAATTTCTGGATCGCTTTGTTACCGTTGATGAAACCTGAATTCACCACTTCGATCTCGAGTCAGAAGTCCAAAGCAAGGAGTGGCGACATCGAGGATCTCAGCCACCACGTAAGTTTAGAGTCCAAGACTCAGCGCGTAAGATTATGGCCACCATTTTCTGGGATGCCAAGAAAATTTTAGTAATTGATTACTTGGAACGAGGACACACAACCACGAGCCAGTATTACGTTACATTAAGCTTAATCAACTTCGTGATTGCATCAAAGAAAAAAGAAGAGGAAAGTTGGCGCGTGGAATGTTGCTTCATCGGGATAATGCTCCAGTGCATAAGAGCTTTGGCTCGTTAAGTGCAATTAAAAATCCAGGTTTCGATCTGATGGACCATCCACCATACTCACCTGACTTAACCCCTAGTGATTTTTATTTATTTCCAAAACTAAAGGAAAGTCTTCGGGGGACCAAATTTTAGAGCGATGATGAAGTTATGACAACAGTTGAAGAGTTCTTCTGTGATCAAGACCCCGAGTTTTTTCAAAAAGGTGAACTTAATTGGAATAAGTATCTTCAAGTGCAGGGTGACTATGTTGAAAAATAATATTGTTTTATATGTTAGGGACAGTAAGTACTGTACATCCCTCGTATATTTATATCTAAAAGGCAAAATGGATTATAAAAAAGGATTATGAGAGTACATTGAAGAAATAGGAAGACAACAACATATGACACTTTTCATATTTAATAGAGTTCTAACATTTTAACACGTTAATCTAGAGTCCAGAAATACAACGTTATTGTTTGTAGCCTTCTTGTTTTGATTCAAATATATTTGTTTCCAATTCGGCATGTCTGGGATCATTATATCGTTGTAAGATACAACTATTGTAAATAATCTTCTCTAGTATTAAATAATATTTTTCTAATGTAAGTTTGACTTCTATTTTAACAATGCGACAATTCCTGAATATTTCCACTTTCTCTCCCTCCTACTTCACAATTGCATGTATAAACACAGTTCCAGAAAGAATTTACCGACACATTTTCTAACGTCCTGACATCTATTGGGACAAAATAATTAAAATTTAGATTTGTCGGTTGGTAAAACTTGTTCCAATCATTATGTCTTAAATCATGGTGTTCTCTGGTGAGTCTTTTTGTTTTATTACCTTCTAGGAGGAATGGTTTTTAACATAGGTTGTTAGCACGAGTTTGCCTAAAGATCACTTACAGTGGACGCATGTTCCTGTGGCTTTTCTCTTGCGTTTGCATTTGTTTTTTTCTGATGCTTCGAGAGAGTTATTTTTAAAAAGTTTTAGAATGCCTTCTGGAAGTTTTTCGGTCGTGCAGTCTTTCGTTTATCCACTACATGACTAGTTTCATTATATTTTTTCATAATTCTTTGGGCACTTGAACACTCTATTGGTATAGTAATTTCCTCTTGACCGTAATTTTCTCTTGACTCTAGTTCAGTGCGTTAGTTATATTTTCCATATTTTGTCTAATATAAGCATTATTTCATAATTCTAAACACATTTACTTTCTCAAGCATTCTTTTAAAATTAGAAAATATTACTCACGAAATATTTTCCATTTAAATTGATAAATCACCAATAACATTGAGCTACGAATATCAACAAGCAGTATCTACGACGAGAAATTTTATTACCCTTCAATAAAATTTTCGAAAGTGACCTTCTCTGTAAGGTTCCTATTTAAACTTAGCAATTAAAATTTGAGAGAGTTATGAATTTCTTAGAAATTCTATTATATACTATAATTATCAATTTCTTCTATTAGGAAAGTTTGTGTTAGGATTGTATTTAGGAATACTGCAAGGGTTATTGACATAATTATGTGTTTATTTCTTATACACATAGTGTATGTATTGTGAAGCATATTAAAAGAGCAAAGTCACATCATTTGAGTCATTCTATCTACGATATTTTTAAATAATATATTTAATAATAATATCTATATATTATTTTACTGATATTTTCAAATACTGTGATTTTATAACAGCACTACAAGCACAAACGATTTAGTAAACAAATTATAAAATAACTTTAAACGTTTTAGACTTTTTATTCATGTTATATATCAAGACTTGTTCTACCATATAATTGGCTGTATGTCAACCTTTCTGCAGCAATTTTCCAAATAAAAACAGGAAAAAAACTGATTTACGAAAACGTTTTGAATCCCTTAAGATATACCTATATTTTGTTGTCCGAAACCGGTATTTCCAAAAAGAATTACAGAGACATCAAACTAACAATACATTAAAGAACAACATTTTAGTATTCATAAAGTGCTCTTTATGAATACTTGCACATCTAATAATATAATCGGTTATTAGTTGCATTAATCATTAGATATTTGATAGAATTTTTAAACTTTATTTTAGTCTAGGGGTTCAATGCACATATGAATGAAAGTTTTATGTAAATTTTTGTCACTTATATTGCCAAATTTTATTATTAAATTTTGTAAATAAGAAAAATAATGAATAGATTTTTGGTTACTGGTAATAGAAGAAATGATATTTAGAGTTCTACCTGATTAAATCGGAGACTGGCTGATTTTATAAAGTTGATTAAAAAATAAACCTTTATAATATTATAGTTTTTATCCTGGTTATAAAAAACTATTACAGCCGGAGCGTTAGCATATACTCTACACAAGCAAAGCACATAAATAAAGCGGTAAAAGGTGTGCTGATAGTGCCCCCAGTGTAATAAACTTTTTTACTTCTAATCAGAAAAACTTAAAACTCGAAATGCGAATAAACTTTTAGTTCTCTTCTTCATTTATTTATTTATATATACAGTACTGTAATTTTTCGACAGAGGGCGCTAGGATCATCAGATATTAAAATAAAAGTATTTAGAAAAATAGAATTAGTTGAAGACTACATAGAGCAACGACATCTCGAATAGTTGGGACACCTTCAAAGTCTAAATAGTTCAGTACCCGTGAAAAGGATCTAGGAATGCAAGATACTGTGATGACTAGAGTGGACCAATCCGGAGCGAAAGCAGAGGCGTGACTAACGAATTGGTTCCCGCGTGCCCCATCGCACATACGATTACTTAGTATGTTGTTCACGGTCATCGTGTGTACACGTATAATAGATAATCTAGAAAAACCGTCTTACATTTTTTTTGTATCTAACATAATAACAGCACCGTTCGTGATAGTATATCTCTAGATATTAATAATGTTTCGCATGCGTTCGCATTCGTTAGTCACGCCTCTGCTTTCGCTCCGAATTGGTCCACTCTAGTGATGACTCATCCAGCGATACGCCACGTATCACACCTCTCGCACCCTCGCGATAGATATAAAACACTCGAGAGAAATGTTCGACGGCCGATATATAAGCCGTCGAGGAAGGGATTTATTCATTCCATACCAAATCACCGCCGAGTGAACTTACATAAATATAAATACATAAATGTGCTTATCGCTAGTAATTAGTTTTAAATTGTTATTCGTTTTTATTATTAATATAGTGTGTGTGTGTCTAAGTTACCGTTAGTTTTATTTAGAAACCGCAGAAAGACAAGTATTTTACAATGGTGTCCGGTGTGAGTTAATTAATAAATAACGGGCTAAGTAGACAATTAAGTGTTGATTAAGTATTCGTTTAAGCAAATATACAGTGCGGAAGGACGTTTATTTTAAATATCGTGATGGCGAATAGAGTGAAACTCACGGAATTCAAAGTGACTGATTTAAAACGAGAATTAGAGGAGAGGAATGAATATACAACCGGCAAAAAGGCAATTCTCCAGCAACGGCTTCGCAATGTGTTGATCCAAGAAGGCGAGGATCCAGAGAATTATGTCTTTCAATTTACAGGCGGAGATGCTGACGCGAATTCGCTGTTGATGAATATGGAACAGCGACTAATAATTCACAAGCTCAAATGGAACAGAAGAATCTGGACAATGTGAAAAGTTTGGAACAACGACTGATAGACAATTCGCATACTCAAATGGAACAGAAGAATCTGGACAATGTGAAAAGTTTGGAACAACGACTGATAGACAATTCGCATACTCTGGAACAATGTCTAATAAATTCGCAAACCCAGATAGAACAAAGAAACCTAGAAATCGTTAGAATCCTCGAGAGAAATCTGGAAAAGAAATTGCTAGAAAATTCTAGAAGCTTCGAAAAAAGTCTGGAACAAATTGGGCAAACTCTGGAAATAATGGAAAAATGAATTCTGAAAATTCGAGAGCTTTGGAGAAAGCTCTAGAACAGCGACTAGCGGAAAACTCAAAAGCGTTAAAGGAAGAGGTTCTCATAGCTGTAGAGGAGAAAATTAGAAAACATTCTAGACTTTAAGATGCAATAATGACTTAGATGAAATTACCTGTTACCATGAGTCATTCTGATCCTAAGCAGGTAAACTAGGAAGCTATACCACGACCCATCGAAATAAAAGAAGAACCTGTGCCTATCTCAAACACCAGAATCAAGCCACCAACCTTTGATGGAAAGACGTCATGGGCGACTTACCTCACGCAATTCGAAGCAGCCACAGAAGCAAACGCATGGTCTTTTGTAGAGAAGACGACTGCTTTAATCATAGCATTGAGGGGTGATGCTGGTGATATTTTGCAGACATTGCCTACTGAGGTGCGTAAAGATTATTCTCAACTCGTTAAGCGGTTGGAGATGAGATATGGCCATGCTCATTTGGAGCAAGTATACCAAACCCAACTGAAGAATCGATCACAGAAGAAAGACGAGAATCTTCAAGAATTTGAGGCAGATGTTGCTCGTCTGGCTCGACTGGTCGACTGGCATATCCGATGGCGCCAGATAATTTCATGGAACATCTAGCTGTCCAGACGTTCATAGGTGGTCTATGGGACATTGATACGCAGCAAGCATTAAGATTGGCACGACCGAAAACCTTGATCGATGCTTTAGCGCACGCGCTTGAGTTTGAGACTGCAAAGCAAGCCTCTCGGAACCATGCCCGTGTCTGTACTGTCGACAAACAAGAAAATGAGGACTTCATGGAGCAGGTAGTAAGCCGAGTCCTAAATCAAATCAATCCAAACAAAAGAGTACTGCGGTGCTGGAATTGTGGAGAGATTGGTCACATTCGGAGTAAATGTGCTAAGGTGCTAAAGTGCTAAGGTGCTAAAGCGGATCGATGGGCGGGGGCAATCATCGATCCAACATCAGGAAGGCCCAGGGACGCTTGGCCACATCGCATCCTTGCAACATCAAACCAACGGCCTGAATGTGGACCCTATTATGGAAAGAAGGCCCTATGCTTGCTTGCTAGATACTGGATCGACGAAAACCATCGTGCGACCTGATTTGATTTCCAGGAATAAAAAATTACTTTCTAGCAAATGGCGACTTAGGACAGCTAGTGGAGAAGCACCTTCTGTGGCAGGTGAAGTAGATGTCAACTTTATCATAGGACCAACATCAATCCGACATCGTGTTCTCATAGCCGACATAGAATAAGAAATAATCTTGGGATTAGACATCATGAACACCTACGGCCTCCAGATAAACATGAAAGAAGGCACTTTAAAAATAAAAAATGAAGAATTATTTCTTCATGGGAAAGAACAAAGGCAAGTTAAGGATATAATCAAACATTATGAATGCGTTTTTGAAACTGAAAGTGGTACTAAAGGAAGAACCAATATTTTGATGCACAAAATAAATACCGGCGATGCAAGTCCAATACTACAAGGACCAAGAAGGTTACCACTGGCAAAACGTGAGGAAGCCAAGCAGATTATACAAGATGTGGAAGGCCAAGGAGTAATTGACTCTTCAAATGGTCCATGGGCTTCACCAGTGGTCCTTGTAAGAAAGAAGGATGGATCTACCAAACTTTGCGTGGACTATTGCCGTCTGAATTGTGTAACCAAGAAGGACAGTTATCCTCTCCCAAGAATAGACGATACACTAGACACCCTGGCACGAGCGAAATGGTTCTCCACTTTCGACTTGAAGAGCGGTTATTGGTAAGTGGGGATGGACCCCAATAACAAACAGAAGGCTGCCTTCAGTTTAGGCACAGGACTCTGGCAGTTTACAGTCATGTCATTTGGATTACGTAACGCCCCAGCTACTTTTGAGCGACACATGGACACTGTACTGAGGAGACTGTCTTGGAATACCTGTCTGGTATATCTTGATGATGTGATAGTGGTAAGAGAGACCTTTGAAGATAACATGGAAAATTTGAGGGTGGTATTCCAGAGGTTGAGAGATGCCAACCTGAGATTAAGTCCAAAGAAGTGTCACCTTTTCCGCAAAGAGGTAAATTACCTTGGACATGTGGTTTCCGGAAGAGGAGTTGCTGTGGATGCAGAAAAAGTAAGAGCTGTGGAAAAATGGCCTGTACCCAAAGACAGACATCAGTTAGGAAGCTTTTTGGGATTATGCACGTATTATCGAGGTTACGTTCCTGGATTCTCTAACATTACAAAACCACTTACCCGCCTAAAAGAAAATCGAGCATTCATTTGGAATAACGAATGCCAAGCGTCTTTTGAGTTGTTAAAAGAAACTGATAAGTGCACCCGTGTTAAATTATCCACTGCCATCTGGTAGGTTTGTTCTGGATACAGATGCCAGTAACGTCAGGATTTGTGGTATGCTCTCTCAAATCCAAGATGGACAAGAAAAAGTCATTGGATACTTCAGTAAGACCCTGTCCAAACCAGAGAGGAACTACTGTGTAACCAGACGAGAACTGCTGGCAGTATTTAAAACCATAGAGCACTTTTACAAGTATCTGTACGGGCAGAAGTTCCTGATGCGCACCGATCATACCGCTTTAAAGTGGTCTTTGCAATTTAAGAATCCCGAGGGTCAAGTAGCTAGATGAATTAAGAGGCTACAGGAGTATGACTTCGACATTGAACACAAAGCAGGCCTCAAACATCGAAATGCAGATGCTCTTTCCAGAAGGCCCTGTCCAGAAGACTGTCAACATTGCAACCGATTCGAAGACAAATCGAACGCTCTTCGAACCACCGTGGTTGATGACCAATTGTAACCTGACAATTTGCGCGCGGATCAAGAAGTTGATCCGGATCTTGCAGTCTTCAGGGCTCTTGGAAGAGAAATGGGCGAAGACCGACCTGGCAAGAAATTGCTCCCGATTCACGAGAATTGAAGTCATACTGGGCACAATGGGATTCCTTAACCATGGAAGACGATCTCCTGAGACGTGAAGTCGAAAATAATGGTGGATGCGAGCGGAGGATGCAAATGGTGGTTCCCAAGAAAAGAATATCAGAGGTATTGTCAGAACTCCATAATGGTGCTTCTGGGGGACATTTTGGCGTCCATAAAACACTGGAGAAGGTGCGCCAGAGATTTTACTGGGTGAATTGCTCACGAAATGTGAAAGAGTGGTGCCGATAGTGCGGGGTTAATTGTCCCCAGAGGTGTCGACGTGCACCCATGCGCCAATACAATGTGGGAAGCCCATTTGAAAGAATCGCCATAGATGCCGCCGGCCCTTTTCCAGAAAGCGACAAAGGAAATAAATACATAATAGTGGTCACGGACTATTTTATCAAATTGGTTAAGCATATGCTCTACCAAATCAAGAGGCTGGAACTGTAGCAGTCGTGAATGTGAAGGAGTTCATCAGCCGTTTGGTGTACCCCTGGAACTTCATTACCCCTGGAACTTCATTCCCATTAAGGGCGAAATTTCGAGTCCAGTCTATTCGAAAATATGTGTGGACCTCTGGGCATACGAAAAACGAGAACAATTCCCTTGCATCCACAATCAGATGGGATGGTAGAGAGAATGAACAAGACCATGATCAGACACTCATCCAAAGTGGTCTCCGAACACCAAAGAGATTGGGACGAACTTTTACCATTATTCCTAATGGCGTATCGGGCCTCTGCTCAAGAGACAATTGGTCAATCACCAGCAAACGTGCTATTCGGGAGGGAACTCCGATTGCCCTGTGATTTAAAGTTTGGGAGCAAGCCTGGTGAAGATCTTGCCGGAGAGGATTATGTCAACACGCTCAGACGACGACTAGATAATATCCATCAACAAGTAAGACATAATATTCAAGATGCTAGTTACAGAATGAAGGAGAGCTACGACATCAACGCCGAGAAGGGTGGTTACCGTGAAGGCGATCGGGTTTGGCTATATAATCCCCAACGCCGGGGCCATACGAGGTTTTGAAGCGGATTAACGATGTAATATAAGACAATAATGACGAAGCCGCTGATCTGCGTAGATTGGATAGCCAATACCAGGAACTAACCTTCGAAGACTTTATGGGAGAATATTCTGGTTCGAGAAAAGCTCGATTTGGGGTGACCATCGATAAACAGCAAGATTTGTTTACGGTGCCGCAAGACTACGCGCTTGCTCATTGCTTAAACCAAGATCTGCGAACGGCCAAAGGAATTGCCAGAGAATTTAAAGAGAGATTTGGCAGAATCAAAAAATTAAGGCACCAGGGACCAGCAATTGGGAAGAGTCTCCAAATAACAAATGAAGAACCGCCCATATTTTATTTTGTCACGAAAGAACTGTCAAGCCTGAAGCCCACCTATCGTGCCTTATGGGAGGCCCTGGCCCACTTACGTGAACAAATGTTACAACAAGACATTTTGAAATTAGCAGTTCCAAAATTAGGTTGTGGATTGGACCGCCTTGACTGGAGAATTGTAAGAGGCATGTTAGATATAATATTCCAAAATACTGGTATGGAAATTCTGGTATGAAGTTACCGGCTTGAATATTCCTTTACACCCAGGCAAGATAAAACCGTGGAGTCTTTTTTCGATATGACGTCACAATGTAACAAAGGTCCTACCTGTCGATTTCGCTATCGTTTGAGGGAACCAAAGCATGACATGTTTCGGGACGAAACTTCATTTTTTTAAGAAGGGGCCAGTGTGATGACTCATCCAGCGATACGCCACGTATCACACCTCTCGCACCTTCGCGATAGATATAGAGCACTCGAGAGAAATGATCGACGGCCGATATATAAGCCATCGGGCAAAGGATTTATTCATTCCATACCAAATCATCGCCAAGTGAACTTAGATAAATATAAAAACATAAATGTGCTTATCGTTAGTAATTAGTTTTAAATTTGTATTCGTTTTTATTATTAATATAGTGTGTGTCTAAGTTACCGTTAGTTTTATTTAGGACCCGCAGAAATACAAGTATTTACAATACCGTTAAAGAGAAAGAGAGATAGGTCAGGGAAAACCTGGCATAATACAATCGGAAAAATCTTAAACAAGAAAACTAACACCCTCTGGATTGAAAAGGAATTTGATTATATATATATATATATATATATATTTAGTGTTTATAAGAAATTAAAATTTATTTCTTATTTATTTTATTGGCCGTGTGCATAATATTAAAATAATAATTACACACAAAAAGTCGAAACGTCGTTATTTAAATAAATTGAAATTCAGTAAAGGTCGCTAAACCAAAAAAAAGCTTATTATTTTAGTATATATATATATATATATATATATATATATATATATATATATATTTACTGGCCGCCATAATTAAATGAACACCCAGTAAACGTAGATATGTTTTAATGAAATTTACAGGAAAGGCGTATTTTATTCGTATTAAGAAACGATAAAAATTTCAATGAGATACAATTGTAACAATTAATAATAAAACTAATAATGCGTAGGCCATTCTCTACGCATTTAGCTACTCGATTAGGCATACACGAAATAAGCGCATCTATAGTAGCCTGTGGTATGCTGTCCCAAACTTCTAAAATCTGTCGAAGAATTTCTACACTGTTTGAGGGTGCATGTAAATTATTCATCTTTCGTCCTACCATATCCCATACGTGTTCTATAGGGGATAAGTCTACCGACCGCGACAGCCAAGTAAGCAGATCAATATTAGCAAGCTCTTGCAGATATGGGATTAACACTCGTCTCAACACATGATTTATAAAACGATTCGTATCTGATGTTCCTTGAATAATAAACAACAAAAGAATAAACAACGCCAAATAACTAGCTATATTGATTATTATTTTTTCTACGGTACCTTGATTATTCTTCTGTTGTATCTTGTTGAAATTTTCATCGTTTCTTAATACTAATAAAATACGTATTTCCTGTAAATTTCATTAAACTATATCTACTTTTACTGGGTGTTCATTTACTTATGGCGGCCAGTATATATATATATATATATATATATATATATATATATATATATATATATATTGTAAATTCAATCAGTTGGCGATTTAAGGTCTGGCTTTACTTTAAAGTATATATATTTAAAACAACCCTACATGTTTCGGCAATGATGCCTTTATCAAGGATATAAAATATAAATGACAGTATACAAATGTCATATGACATTTGTATACTGTCATTTATATTAATCTTGCTGTTTCTCGATGGTCACCCCAAATCGAGCTTTTCTCGAACCAGAATATTCTCCCATAAAGTCTTCGAAGGTTAGTTCCTGGTATTGGCTATCCAATCGGCGCAGGTGAGCGGCTTCGTCATTATTGTCTTATATTACATCGTTAATCGTTAATATTTCTACGGTACCCTGATTATTCTTCTGTTGTATCTTGTTGAAATTTTCATCGTTTCTTAATACTAATAAAATACGTCTTTCCTGTAAATTTCATTAAACTATATCTACTTTTACTAGGTGTTCATTTACTTATGGCGGCCAGTATATATATATATATATATATATATATATATATATATATATATCGTATATATATATATATATACACATATACAAAAAAGGTTTTAAATGTATCTATACGTTAATATGCACGTATAACGCCTTTGTTTCATTATGAAACAGACATGTAAATAATTTACACATCTGTAACTGTATACTTGGACATTACCTAGTATTCTCAGCATTTACTTCTGCTTAAGACATATGTTTCTGCCATCTATAGGCGTCGTCAGTTAAGCTAGTGAAGCAATGTATACAAATGATACAAATCTTTATAAATACAGATACAGATTTATAAAGATTTGTATACATTGCTTCACTAGCTTAACTGACGACGCCTATAGATGGCAGAAACATATGTCTTAAGAAGAAGTAAATGCTGAGAATACGAGGTAATGTCCAAGTATACAGTTACAGATATGTAAATTATTTACATGTCTGTTTCATAATGAAATATATATATATATATATATATATATATATATATATATATATATATAATAACTTCGTGACCTTGGTATGATATGGTAAACCTAATCAGTAGGCGATTAAAGGTCTGTATATTACTTCAAAATATATGTATTTAAAAAAGTCTACATGTTTCGGCGGTACGCCTTTATCAAGAGTATACAAAATATAAAATAAGTAGTAGTAGTAGTATACAAATGTCATATGACATTTGTATACTGTCATTTATATTTTATATCCTTGATAAAGGCATCATTGCCGAAACATGTAGGGTTGTTTTAAATATATATACTTTAAAGTAAAGCCAGACCTTAAATCGGCAACTGATTGAATTTACCATATCATACCAAGGTCACGAAAATATTATATATATATATATATATATATATATATATATATATACATATATATGCTAGATAAAGATATAAGTGTTTCTAGCGAGTATCGGCCGGGTAATTAAGACAATATTTAATTTATGTTTACGTTTTGGTTCTGTATATAGAGCCTTTTTCACAACTGTAATATTTATTGAAGTGTCAAAATGATACGAGTATTGTTAAAAATAAATGTACTTACATAAGAATTGTGTTCTTAATGCATTGTACTGTACACCTTATATAAATCGAATTTCAAAATACGACTAATTTGTGTGTGTTAGTTGACCGTAGTCGGAACCTCTGATTGTTATCGTTATTTGACGTTATTTATCGTTATTTGACGGGTGGAATGTTGGCAGTATGACCATCATGACCATTTGACTGTTATCGAACAAGTGTCTTTATTTTATTTTGTAATGTTTATATTGTCATTATAGTATTATAAAATGTGTAGGTATATTGTAGACAGATTATTTGTGCCTGTTCTGTCCAGAGTTTTTTTTATGTGGATGCTTTTTATTACATTTCTTGCCTTGCTATCTTCTTCAGAAGTAATTGTTGAAGTTTCATCGAAATTGAAAGTGTGATTGGTCTGCTTGATGTGTTTTTAAGATTACTCTTATCATTTTAACACTTTAATAAATATTACAGTCGTGAAAAGGGTTCTATATATAAAACAGAAACGCAAACAGTAATATTGTTTTAAATTCTCGGCCGCTACTCCCAAGAAACGCTTATATTTTTATCTAGTATTATAACTACGGCCAAGAAAATAAATTCCTTCCTTTTGTGTGTGACAGTATGTCACACACAAAAAACGCCCCAAGATGTAACTCTGCTATTTATATTTCGATTTTCATGAGATAGGTACCAAATGAATGGTTTGATGGGTACTATGTTTGAGGCAACATTTACTTTTTTCCAGCGCCATCTTCAATTCCTAGCGATTGTTAATTTTCTTTTCAAATTGCAGGGTATATATTTTTTTGCATAATTGAGTAGAGAGTTTTTCCTGAATCCATTGATTTACAACACATTCATTTTAATTGTTAATTTAGAAGAGAAAAAAATTAAAACAAACATTCTCTGAAAGTGACTTGTATTATACTCAAAATAAATTTGTAGCGTGTCAGTAAGTTGATTGAAATTCATGATTTATTTCAAAACTGTCAAATATGCTAGCTTAGCACAGAAAAGTCAAAGATGACAGTTACATATCCGTAATGCGTTATTTTTCCATCGCACACTACAGTATAACACAAGTGACTAAGCATATACGGACAGTGTTTTAATATGTTTTTTCTTTTAAATTTACTTAAAGTTGATGTATTACACATCAATGGATTCAGGAAAAAATCTCTATTCAATTATGCAAGAAATATATACCGTGTAATTTGAAAAAAAAATTGGCAATCGCTAGGAATTGAAGATGGCGCTGGAAAAAAGTAAATGTAGCCTCAAACCTAGTACTCATGAAACCATTTCATTTGGTACCTATCTCATGAAAATCTAAATATAAATAACAGAGTTACAACTTGTATATATATATATATATATATATATATATATATATATATATATATATATCTGTGTGTGTGTGAGAGTATTAGAAGGAATTTCTTTTTTTCTTGGCCGTAATTATAATACGAGATAAAAGCAATATATTTTGGGAGAGTAGCGGGCGAAAAAAAGTCTACCTGCTAATACAAAAAAGTTTAGTGTTATTTAGAAATGCATAAGAAATACGTCGCAATATATTAACATCATAAAAATTTTAGGTATGTAGATTTATTATATCGTCTCTTACCGTTTTTAACATTTAAATAAATTTTATTTTTGGAAAAGATACTATATATAGTATCGAAACGTAAAATTAAATATTGTTTTAATTACCTGGCCGCTACTCGCCGCTATATATATATATATATATATGGTAAACCTAATCAGTGGGCGATTAAAGGTCTGTATATTACTTCAAAATATATGTATTTATAAAACTCTACATGTTTCGGCTGTGTACGCCTTTATCAAGAGAATACAAAATATGAATGACAGGATATAAATGTCAAGTAATTACTTGACATTTATATCCTGTCATTAAGCCTGTCAGTAGGCGATTAAAGGTCTGTATATTACTTCAAAATATATGTATTTATAAAACAGTAAACTCTACATGTTTCGGCTGTGTACGCCTTTATCAAGAGCATACAAAATATGAATGACAGGATATAAATGTCAAGTAATTACTTGACATTTATATCCTGTCATTCATATTTTGTATTCTCTTGATAAAGGCGTACACAGCCGAAACATGTAGAGTTTTTTAAATACATATATTTTGAAGTAATATACATACCTTTAATCGCCTACTGATTAGGTTTACCATATCATACCAAGGTCACGAAGTTATTATATATATATATATATATATATATATATATATAAAGATAATTATTTCTTGACCTTAGTGTGTTATGGTAGATTCAGTTAGTTGGCGCTTTTAATCTGGTTTCACTTCAATATGTATATATTTAAAACAATCTTACATATTTCGGCATATGATGCCTTTTTCAAAGAAATTTGAAATATAAATGACAGTATATTAATGTCATACAATATATCTGTAGTTGTCATGGATAAAATTATTCAATGATACATTCAGGTTCAATAATAATAAATCATGCCTTGGCATTCTCTAAACAGTTAAACAACAAAAATGGGGAAATGGCAAGCTATGAGTTATTATTATGTCTGCGACCGTGGAGCGGCTTAAGATGTTAAGCCACATATATATATATATATATATATATATATATATATATATATATATAGTAGTATTAAGAATATTCATTTAAATGTAAATAACGAATTTCCGTTTGAGCTACTAATAAATAACCTGTACCAAATAGAAAGTTTATTGAAATTAGAGTATATCAAACAAACACTTATTTTACATTTTTATTGTTAATACCTATTGTAAGTAATGATTCATTTCAATATTTTATGTTAAATGCTCTGCCCATTTACGAAGGAAATAATACTTTTAAATAAATTACTCCTAAAATTAAATATGTTGGCATAAAAGACAATAGGTATATCATGTCAAATCAAATTTGTCCTCAAATACCAAACAATCATTCTTATGTAATCATGATTCAGAATTTTATATCTCAAACAACTCATTATGTGAAGTCCATATTTTACAAATGGATAACAATTATAAAAATTGCATTTATCAATCTTTCACTATTCAAGATTTTGAACTAAGAAGTATTGAAAATAATATGAAATTAATTCTTAGTCCTACAGAAAATAAATTAATGCAAAAATCCAATGAACAATTTGATATTAAATTAATAATAGGAATTTAATTGATTAACAATCTTAATAATTGTGAATTTCATATTAAAAACCAAATTATAAATCAACAATTAATATGAAACTAAATTTAATAGAATTCAGTGAAAATCATAACCAAATTAAAACAATAAATTTAACTGAAGTAAGTATTTTAAATCTTTCAGATAGGATTAATAAACAAAAGGAAATGTTAAGCAAAATTACTATCTCACATAAAGCAAGTAATTCTTTAGTTTATATAATTACATTCACATTAATACTATCAGTACTTGTAATTCTTTTGTTTAAATTGTATAAAAATATAAGGACTAAACGAAAGGTTAAAAAACAAATAGATGCCGATAACGTAAGAATGCAAGATTTACCTTCTTAAGGATAATCTCGCAAATAAGGCGGAAGGAGTTATAGGTGCCGACTCAATAAGTTTCATTCATTATCTTCCAGACGCTGACTCTGTAGTTTCATTTATTTGGCCGAATACACGTGGAGTAAGATGAGATGATATTTAATATATAAGATGGGCAATGCATTAGAAAAGCAGAATTATTAGCGTAACTGTACGAGACACATATCGCTAAAAATCCTCATGTGTAATCTAGTTATAATCTATACTGTATTTTAATGTCAAAAACCACAAATAAATATTTTTTTTAGAATTTCAAACGCTTCCGAAATTTAACTTGTATATTTAAAATAATTTCTTACATGTTTTTGTAAATATTATCTTTATCAAAGAATTATAAGTGACAGTATACTACCATCAAAGTTATATAAGTGAAGTAGTCATGGTGCGAAATACATATCTATACATAAATACATTCTACATTCAATTCAAATAATAATAATTCATGTCTTGTGTTTCCCTGTTTTTGTTGTCTATCTATTTTAGAATACTAAGGCATTATTTATTATTATTTAATTGGAATGTACTGTCGTGATAAAAAAAAAAACGGGACAGTGTCAAAATCGTAATGTTAATTTCCTTTATTTTTTAGCGTTGTAATTTTAACATTTGATTAACTTTCAAACTCTACGTCAAATTATATATCATAGTTGATAATTCAAAATTGAAAATGCCGCATCTTTCGAAAACATAAAGCTAGACTTGTTACTAGTTTGAAAAATGAGAATTCATTAAGAAGTGTATCGGTTCAATTTAATATTGGTAAAAGTTTAGCAGCAAGAATATATAAAAAAAATGGAGGGAAGAGGATAATTTAAATCGGAAAATGATTTGCGCATATAACAAAATTTCGAATACGCAGGAAGACGAAATATTAGTTACTGAGATTAGGCACAACCCTTTCAAAACATTAAAGGAAGCTATAAGAACAACACAATTTCCTGTCTCATCTTGTAACACAATGGTTACAAGAGAATTAAATTTAAACTTGAGATATCCAGCCATCTAAATCCCATTGAAAATGTATGGGGATTAATGAGATAGGGCTTCTACCCAGGAAGAATTTTGGGAGATTGTTCATAATGCTTTTCATCAAATTTCTACAAATTTTGTACAAAATATTGTCGCTTCAATGTCTACAAGATTAGATGCAGTTAATAATAACGGTGGAATGACGAAATACTAATTATTTTAATGTAATAATTATTTTAATTTAATAAATAATGTATCTTTCTCTATCGTTTTTAGTAATTTTTATTTACATTTATTTTAAAAATGTTTTATAAATGTCAATAAGACACACATTTTTGACAATTGCTGACTTACTATTATGAGTAAAGATAGTAGTCACAATTTAAACCCACGCAGAAACAGTATCCCGTTTTTTTTTGCTCACAACAGTATCTTTGAATAATTTTATCCATAGTAACTACAAATATATAAGTATGACATTAATATTAAATAAATTAAATAATTAAATTATACTGTAATTTATATTTTATATTCCTTGAAAAAGGCATCATTTGCCGAAACATGTAGAATTGTTTTAAATATATACATTTTGAAGTAAAACCAGACCTCAAATCGCCAACAAATTGAATTTACCATAACATACAAAGGTCACGAAATAATTATGTATATATATATATATAATTGAAAAGAAATGATCGACCGTGATATATTATCAAAAATTTATTTAAATTCGGGTAAGCGGTCAATTAAAAAACTCCTTTATTAAATTACCCTATATTTCGCAACACTTTGTCGCTTCTTCTGGGGTAAAAAATGTAGAGTTAAAAAATAATAAAATTGACGTACAAAATATAAAAATGATTGATCATTTTTATATTTTGTACGTCAATTTTATTATTTTTTAACTCTACATTTTTTACCCCAGAAGAAGCGACAAAGTGTTGCGAAATATAGGGTAATTTAATAAAGGAGTTTTTTAATTGACCGCTTACCCGAATTTAAATAAATTTTTGATTATATATATATATATATATGTATATATATATATATATATATATATATATATATATATATCTGTTTTTGGAATACTAAGGCATGATTTATTATTATTCAATTGGAATGTATCTTTGAATAATTTTATCCATAGCAACTCAATTATATGACATTTGTATACTGTCAATTATATTTTATATCCTTGATAAAGGCATTATTGCCGAAACATGTAGGGTTATTTTAAATATATATACTTTCAAGTAAAGCCAGACCTTTAATCGCCGACTGATTGAATTTACCATATATATATATATATATATATATATATATATATATATATATATATTATATATATTAGGAGGAATTACAAGATGGAATGATTTTAAAGCTGGTTGACGTTCGTATTTTCATTTATTAGTAACGAATTATTAAAAATAAAACTGAACTGAAATATTTCAACTGCTATTATACATACTATCAAATAGAATAATTCAAATTTGTCGTAGATGTATTGAATTAAAATGTACTTTGTGATTGGTTTCCATTTATCTTGATTCTTCGAATACCGAGATTTTTTTCCTTCTTTGGATTGCTAAGCGGCTAATGTTAACAAGTGCAGATTGTCTTTTAATAGGCAATTATCTAATTTTTTATATTTGCGATATATACGGTACAGACACTTTTCGAAAGAGGGCGCTAGGATCATCAGATATTAATAACGGATATTTCGAAAAATTCTAAATCAAGTAAATAAGTTTTGAACAAAAAATCATATCACTTAAGTCTATGATTTATCTTAAATATTAAATAACCATCTGTCAATAATTGTCAGAATCTAATATTAAAGACAGTAATTTATAGTTTTGAATTTTGAAAATACTATTTACTAACGTACATAAAGCATTATTGGTTGAATCTTATTTTTAAAATGGTCAAAAGATCGATGGATAGTGAAAGTACTCAATTCAAACTTGTTTAGAAGAATTTGGACATGAATTTCCCAAAGTGGCTTTTGATTGTAATTATTTTCAGTATACACTTATAAGAATTGTTCCAGTTCTTTGACGAACCGGTAGTGTGGGTCGACAAGAAGGTAATGGGTGACCAAAAGTCCGGTCGGAAGAAGCGATTCGTAATGTTAGACAAATAATGCCCCAAAAACTTCAGTACGAAGTCTCGTTCAACAAACTGGGTTGTCAGTTAGTTCCTTTCCATATAATCCGTATAATTTGCTTGCAAGAAATCTTCAATTTTGATTATCCGCGACGAGTAGCTTTTTGCGAATGATTTACAAATAATTTTAATGATGAACTCCTAGACAAAACTTTCTTTTCGGGAAAAGTATGGTTTCATGTTAGTAGGTACGTTAGCTAACACACAAAACATGAAGAATGATACAAAGCCAAATAATTTTTATGTTGGAGCTCCTCTTCCGATTTTTTAATGGTACCTTGACTGCAGAAAGATATCGACAGGAAATACTCTTGCCTTTCCTTAATCAGCTTCGCGATGATGAACCAGCTTTGGGTTAGTTTCAACAAGATAGTGCTAGAGCTCAAACAGCGGATGAAATAATGAATATGTTACAAGAAGTGTTTGGAAATTGTTTGATTAGTTTGAATAGCGAACATGAATTTCCTCCAAGATCTTGTGATTTTACACCGTGTGATTTCTTTTTTGACCTTTTTTAAAAAATTTTATTTAAAAATGTTATTTTACACCGTGTAATTTCTTTTTTGACCTTTTTTAAAAAATTCAATTTATTAAGTACCAGTGCATGATTATATAGATCTGCAAGACAGAATTGATAAATAAATTTGATGAAATAAGAAATAGTCCCGTACTTCAAAATATATTTGGTAGCACTAGGAAGAGGTGCGTAAAATACTTGAAAGAAGGTGGTGGACAATTTCAACATCTTTTATAATTTATTATAGTCATTATCAATATTAAATTAGTATGATAACTAACTACACTTCATAAAGTATATCTTTTCAGTTCCAGGCCAAATTAAAAGCATGTGTTTCAAATCAGTACTGCAGAGTCAAATAAAGTCAGTATTCAATCGCGGAAACAACCGTTTGTCATCAGTCATCATCAGTCATCATAATATATAAACGTTATGTTTTGCAATATTGTCAATTGCATATACTTGCATATACATACATAACCTACATGTCAAAATAATAATAATGAGTAAACTAGTTTAGAAATGTCAGTGATAATCAAACAACTTCGTACTTATTGCCACTTATTGATATTACTATTTATTATCAGAATTGTTCTCAAAAGAACAGATTTTGTAATTTTTGATGAGAAACTAAATATTCGAATTCGCAGAATACTTAACCAAGAAGTCAGAATGTCGGAAACAAAGTTAATAAACAACAGTATTGAAATAATTTCACAGCAAACCGAATATCATAAGACTATCTCCTAGATAACTTATCCTTTTTATTTAATATAATATTTCAAAGACGTACGTCTTAACATAAAATGACAAACGTGCGTAGTATTACAGCTCATATTAATGTATGTTAAAAAAGATAAAGTACAATTTGCGGTTCACACTTGGGCAATACGAACTGAAAAATATACTTTATGAAGTGCAGATACTAGTATCACTATAAGATGAATAAAACCTTTGCTTGTAAAATTATTCCCCTTAATTCTGCACTTTCTTTTTACGTATTACCACCGATTAGACGGACTTTGTTACCATATAATGAATATATAATGAAGAGCTGTTATTGTTCACCAAGAATTGTCTAAAATATAAAAATGCTCAATTTTAATATGTAAATTTATTATTCTTACCTTTTAAAGTCATTACTTTAATTTATATTATAAATTGATATTTGCGTGTAGAAAATATTATGTTAAGTAAATGTATCATTCTGCCGTACTCTATCTTAGACATGACTTCAAATTTTCAAGGACTTCCTTGACTTTGAGTTTTTCTGAACACCCGTTACATTATTAACATTTGATTACATTTGATAAAGTTGTATACAAAACTTGAAGGACATAGACAGTTATTGTATTAGATGCTTTGAAAGCAAATAAGTTCGTAGCTCATTTTAAATATCGAAAAAAAACTAGTTTCGTGTGCCTATAAAACACTATTTTTCGCTGTATTTCACTGTGATTATATAAGCACTGATAATGTTGAGCGCTGCGATCCTTCGTTTACAATTAATACCGAGTAAATTATTATCAAAATTCATGTTATAGTGTTCAAAGATTACCAAGTGAATGTGCGTGAAATAGTTCAGGTTGTAAATACCTCTACTGTACAATAAAAGTGAGTTTATGCAGTGTTATATGATTTTGGATGAAGCGTAGATCCATTATATCACACCAGAAACGTAACAACACTGGAGAACTTGGAATTAATGAACTTTCGATCGCGCACTATCACCAACGAAGCCAAAGGTGGTTCCGTCAGCCGAAAAGTTGGAAAAGGAAAGAATGACCACAAAATCACATTATGCTAATTTATTGGACCATTCCAATTGAATTAAAGAATTATGTCCCAAGTTCTTCCCTTGTTACTGCATGTGGCATTCTCTTTACTCTTTGTAAATATTTCATTTAGAGAGCTCATATTTTTTTGTTCCCTTGTAGCCCTTGACAGCACCCACGGCACACGTTCCTATGTTAGCACTGGTTTATATATAGCGTTAAATACTATTATACTAACACCAATTTATTTCAGTATATGTATTTAGAAAATACTCCAAGTATCTCTTCTTTTATGAAAATGTATTTAATAGAGAAGGTTTGCCAATAAATATTTTACACGTAACATGAGTATCCAAAATGATAAATTGTTTAATATATTAAACAAATTATTTTGTATAAATTTGTTATAATTTTTCAGATTTGCTGGTATCTAAAATTGTTAAATTCTTGCAAGTATTTTGAATGAAATAAATGCAAAGGTTATAAAGAATTTCAGTTTTCTTGAAAATTGAAACCGTTGTTTCTGTTGAAATTCTTCTCTATGTTACATTTAATTATTAAAAATATTTATTTTGACTTCAAAGCTATTTGCTCTTAATTAGTGACTTAGCATAATATGTTGCTTATGAAGATATATTCAAATTACTTTTCTCATATCTTCAACTTTTTTGGCCCCATTTATTATAGGTAGTATTTTATTACAATTTCAAAATTTTAAATTTTAAAATAAAACGATTAAGTTAATACACTAACCTTTATTTATGTGCGATAACATGTACGTGGTAGGTTCCTTTTCTATGATACACTAAAACTCTTTTTGAGACACCTACCTACCTCTGCCTTTTATTACGATTCTATGATCGAATTCTAAACTAATACTATACTCCAAAAGGCTGATATTTACGAGTGTAAATATAATAATGACTCATCTGATTACATTGCACAACTTTATATAATTATAAATATAAAAAAGTAAGTGTTTTATATTTTATATAAATTAAATTTTTAACGGTTTCCAAAGATTTTGACCGACGTCTTTATATTATATATTTCTTATTTGTATCCATCTTGGATGCAATCTAAAATCTACATTAAATTATTCATTTAAGTATTTCGTAATCTGTTGTAGTTTCTTAATTATTATTTCTATTTACAAAAAGATTTTTGTTTTTTATTATGACAGTTGTGGGAAATCAGCGCGTACTGAGGCACGATTACCCTTAAAAAAAATTATCATTACTCAAAAAGAAACAATGTTAAATTGCATATTTTAATCAAACGTTTGTGACGTATTTTGAATTTTCTGCAGAAAAATATTTATATAAATTTTAAGGAATTCTTGCAATTGACATCTGACCAACAAGAAAATTAAATAATATAGATACAGCGTATTTATGAAAATGTAAATTATCTTCGTATATGCGTATATGTGGACGTGGAAATTAATATCAGAAAATTTATCATTCTTGAACTTCCCTATAACTAGGGCAACTAAATTTTAAAGATTTCTTCAACTGTGCGATATATAAAGTGTGTCTGTACTATACACTTGTTGAATATATGCATAAAATTATACATTTTAAAATTGAAAATATATACCCGCAAAACATATGCTATTCAAAATGTATTTTGAATATGTTATTAATACATGTTATATATGCCTTACATCTACCGAAAGACACTTTAACCACATTTTGTAATAATTATATGCTGCAGGACTGTGTTGCAAAATCGAACATATTTTACCAAAATTTATTTAAAAAGTCATTACCTTATATGTCTCCTAGTAGTATGAAAAAATCCTTTGAGTAGAAATCGCTGACTTCTGTGCAACTTCGGAGATAATAAAAAATATAATACTAAAAAGAGTACTAAAAAAACAAGCGAAAGATCAAGGAGCAGCTACGGCAGGTATAAATTAGTAACGAGAAAGATTTATCCGGTATGTTTCTCTACTTTTTTATCTTAGTTTTGTACTAGGTCCTTTTATCCGCAAACAAGGCGAAAATGAGAACTACATCGCAACAATAACAGAAATCCAGGCGGTCTTCTTTGCAGGAGTAGTAGGAAAAAGAATAACGAGCACAGATGCACTTTAGTCATATCACACTTGGAATCCCTTGGAGTGTGTGTAGTTTTAGTGAAGTTGGCTGCTGCAAATTAGGAAATCCACCCACACGCACGTTTGTCACTTTTTATTATATACCAAGAAAAAAATATGAAAACGATATGATTTGCACAACACACTAGGTTTCTAATATATATCTGAATTAAAATTGCGCAAAACGAATGTAAATGTTTACTATGGTTTCGTGTTAGCGTGAATGGTGATAATGTGTATATTAATTTGTTGATTCGTTTATTTATTCTTGTAAATGGTATCTCGACCTGTACACCGCGCGAGCTGCTTTGGTAACGACTGATACTTGCTGCTGTAGACTTACTGTCTCTGATGGAAAACAAGCGGACACCTCCCGATCGTAAGTATGTGTCTCTCTAAAGGCAACATACAAGGCTATCTATGTGTGCACACACATTTCTTCGTCGAAAATCCACACACACACACACACACACACACACTGGATAATGTTATTCGTATTAAATACTCTTTGCCGATGTCACTTGCCTGCGTTTGCTAACTGGATTTTTTTGCAAGCGTCGTATAAAATAGATAGTTGCAGATACTGGAACGATTGCCTTCTTGTCTTTTCTTTTTTTTTCAAACGGCAACAGTTGTTCCCGCAGTACGCGTTACATGAACACTGGTTTGCAAGGATCACCGCGGCGCAGAGTATATACTTTAACTTATACACATGTACAAGTTACATGCATGTGTATGGAAGACGGTTGCTGTGGCGCACTACGCTCTACACGTTGCTCTCGCAAACATGGCGAGATATTAAACACTCCGCTAAAGAGACCGCATTTTTTAACCAGATCATTTACCAGGTACGTATTTACATATTACTATGTTTGATGTGCAAAACATGCCCTGTAAAACAACTCTTAATGTTAGATTAGCATTTATTACAATTACATAAACAAATTACACTACCCTTTTTCTTCTGGAGTCAATTTAAACGATTTCGCCTATTTTAATAATGTAGATAAATGTTGAAACATTTTCCAAAATTACTAATTAGGCTGAGCTGTCACAATTCATTCAAACTCTGGATCCAACATTTGATCATCACTGTGTAACACTCTTAGCTCTTATCAGAGTCGTACTCGAAATGGAATCAACCACATATATTTGAAACATATATTAAATACAAACAAACTTATTTCAAGACATTTGTTTCCAAATCTACTTTTAAACAAGATCCTTAATACATGCAATAAGCTGCAAGAAAAATTTGAAATTATTTTAGCTTTTATGTAATGTTATAATTGGTAATCAATCACAGGCACATTGTTACACTAAAATAACAATCTTTGCAGTAAAATTGGCATTTTGTGTTTTGAAAAACCTTCCATGTTCGCAACAAAAATTCATAATTAATATTTTTTGAATATAGAAGCTATGAATGACATTGAAAAATTTATGCAAGTATTTTTGTTCAATTTATTGAAAAAAAATGAAAGTATTAAAACAAAAACGATATCATTCATTATGATAACGCGCCTCTTCATATGTATTGACTAATAATTAATAAATAATAAAGCAGTTTCCCAGTAAACCAATGCATAGCCATGGTTTCATTCTCTATAATCAAAAAATATTACGTTATATTTTTTTTCCTTTGCTAGAATGAAGTCATTTAAAAGAGCATTGCTTTGATTTCAATACTTACAGATTTTAAAATATTGCTTCTTCTTATGTCAAAAACACGGTGTGTGGTCCTCTTAATGACACAACGAAAGATATTTCTTATTGAATATCTTTCTGGAATTATATTCTCCAAATATTTCGACAGCATCTCATATGAAGAATGTTTTAAACAAAGACCTTTGTTAAACCTGATATAGTTTTCAATAACATCAAAACTATATTGAAACTATGGTTATTCAGAATTTATAGTAATTATGAAAACTTATAAGAAGAGGGAAAGGTAATTTTATGATTTTAGAATACATTGCATTAACCTAAAAGTTTGTCCTGTTTTTGTCGTTAGATGTCATTACATTACAAAACCAAATGGCGTATAAAGTTCGGGCATCTTTTGATTAATGATATTTCCACGAGTAATTGTGAAACAAGAATTACGATATTGTTTTGTTAGGTTATAAAAATTGCAGAAAATAGCAGGGATTTTTGACAGATTATGCTCTTTTATTTCCGAAAAAGCGAGAATACTTCGCAGACACAAAATAAGATGCGCTATGTACGGTATTCACCATTACGGGTGCTTTACCCCGCCCAAACAGTTTCGACAAAACAATTTTAATCTCAGTGGTACACCACGATCTGGACGAACGGCTAAACCTGATGACCACTAAATACAGGCGTTAATTGAAAATGATGAGTATAGAACAACTCGAGAAATCGCACAAATACTAGGAATTAAGCAGGCAATAGTGTCAAAGCTTGGGATAGTTGGCAAGACCATGTAGGTGCTACGTGAATTAACGGAGAAAAATTTGATAAACCGAATTTCGGTATTGAAATACAACGAAATCAATTGTGTATAATAACGCTAAACGTAAGAGTTCATGGTCTAAGTGCCATAATACTCCTTCAACCAGAGCATAATTTTAATGTGAAACGAAAACTTCAAAATTTATGTATATACAACGTGTCCAGTTAAGTATGAGACAAATGGGAAATATTTTTATTTTTGATTTCACAGAAAACTTTATAGAAAAGAAAAGTTCGTGCATCCTAAGAAACTTGATATTTTGTATTCAGGGTTGCGTTGTATTAAAAAACATTGAAGTTGCCGTAAGAGTACGCTACACTTATTTTTAAAGATATCAAAAATATTCATTTAAAAATGTTGTTTCAAATTTCAAAATATGCTCAAATACGAATTGTTATTTAAAATTTCGAAAAAATAAAAATTAAATTATCGAGCAATAATAATAACAAATACGCAATAGTTTTTAACATCCATCTATGTGACAGTAGTTCTATGGTTGTCATTTGTATTGTTACTTTAATAATAAATTTTATGTAATTGCACGTGAAATCATTTACATTCGATATCAATTCTTTATCGCTGAAATGCAATAGAATGAAACAAAAATCATTTGCATATAACTTTATGAAAATACATTTTTATATTACAAAGTAAATATGAAATTAACAAAAACAACAAATTCAGAAATACAAGCAAAAAAAAAGCTATTCGAAATGATGCCCCTCTCGTTGAATGCATATGTTTGTACGCCTGTTGAAATCCTCGCATGCATGTTGTAACACAATAGGATTATTTCTTAAGAACAGTACCGCATCTCCTATTTTGTTTTTCAATTCTTCTAAATTCTGAAACGGCCTTTCTGAATATACTTTATTCTTTAGCCATCCCCAGATAAAGTAATCCATGGGGTTTAAGTCGGGCGAGCGCGCTGGCCATGGAAAAGGTCCATTTCGTCGCATTCATCTTTCTCCAAATTTTTCATTTAAATAGTCTACAACTATTCGTGCACTATGTGCAGGTGCTCCATCGTGCATAAACCAAAGGGTTCTTATAATATTTAGTGGCAATTCGTCTAATTCGTTATCGAGGTATGTTTGTAGAAATTCCAAATATCGTTGTGAATTTAATGACGATTGAAAAAAATACGGACCAAAAATTTTTCTGTTTAAAATTCCATACCAAACGTTTACCTTTTGCGAATATTGATTCTTGCAGAGAATTCTAAAATGTGGGTTGTCAGACGATCACCAACGACAATTTTGTGCACACACAACACCATTAGTAGTAAAGGTTGCTTCATCAGTAAACAAAATGCTTTTGAAAAACGTTTTCTGCGTTTCTAATGTACCTTGAATATCCAAAGAAAATTCAAATCTATTGTTGTAGTCCCGTTCCTGCAAAGTTTGAATATATCTTGGCTTATAGGGGTGATATCTATTGTTAACCAAAATGTTGCTTACTGATGATTTTTTAATATCCAAATTGCTTGCAATTTTTCTGACAGAAATTTTGGGATTTTCAATTACACTTTGCATAACACGTAAAGAATTTTCGAAAAATGTCTCACTTGCTTTTCCCTACTTTTTTTGTAACGCATTTCTAAACTACCAGTTGCTTTAAACTGATTTAAAATTCTTGAGACGCTTTGGAAACTAATAAATTTGTTGGGATGTCTTTCATTAAAAATATCAGCTGCGTCTCTACATGTTTTGTAGTTATCTCCGCAAATAAGATTTAATTCAGCTCGCTCTTGCATAGTTAACCGTTCAGCCATAGTTGGTAGGTAATAACTTAATGAATTGTCTTAAAATTACTTAATTATTAAAGTGACAGCGGATCTGACAATCACATAAAATTTATTACTAAAGTGACAAAATTTAATTTCAATTAAAAATTTCGTATGATTTGCGTTGTAATTTGTAGAGAGCAATGTTTACACTCACATTTATTTCGCAATTACATACTAATTTGATAATATTTGTAAATATTTCATATAAAAGCTGAAAAACTCGAAGAATTTATCAATTGATATATTAAATGAACGGCTAAAGAACGGTTGCTGTGAGGCTATGTATCTATAGTTATATTAATGTTTTAAATTTAAATTTAATCAATTTTAATATATCTGTGTACGTCGCTTTAATTTTTTTTTAACTCTACATTTTGTGAGTATTTTCCTATTGCTTTAGACACTAATTTATTTAATGCTTGTTCATTAAACTTGTAGTTTCTCCTGAAGAAGCATCAAACTTGTTGTGAAATATAGAGAGATCAAAATAAATGAGTTTTAATTGACAGACCGCTTGCCCGTTTTTAATTTATTATTAACATATATATATATGTTGAAGGAATTTCATATTTTCTTGGCGTGGTTATAACACCAGATAAAGAATAAGTGTTTCTTGGGAATGACGGTTGGGGTAATTAAAACAATATTTAATTTTGTTTACGTTTCGGTTCTATATATAGAGCCATTTTCACAAATTAGATTGCATTGTTTGATTACATTTCAACTATGACTAACTATGTTATACTTATTGTCTAGTTTTCATTTCAAAATAAAACTAAAATTCACCCGTCAAAAAACCATAATAAACAGACGTTCCAAACACGGTCACCAAGATCTTTAGTTTTATTTTGAAATGAGAACTAGACAATAAGTATAACACAGTTAGTCATATTTGAAATGTAATCAAACAATACAATATAATTTGTAATAAAGGCTCTATATATAGAACCGAAACGTAAACAAAATTAAATATTGTTTTAATTACCCGGCCGCCATTCCCAAGAAACACTTATTCTTTATCTTATATATATATATATATATATATATATATATATATATATATATTGCAATCTTGTAAAGCCCTACTAATATTTAGCTCTAAGGCGTTGTGCCAAAATGTAATAATTTATAGCACTACGCTCGGACCAGTCAAAAAATTATATTTACCTTATCAAACCATGCTCCGGATTAACTCAATTTAGCAATGAGACGTTTAGTTGCAGGTTAATCGGAAAAACTATCAATTCACTTACAAGAAATTAGGTACTTAAAGGTCTTACTTACGAGATCAAGCATAAGAAATATAAATAAGGAATACTAAATGAAGCAAAGATAAATATATTTTCGAATATATTCTTTTCAATTTATATTCCTGACTTGTTTTATTTATATCTTAAAAAATATTGATTCATCTATTTACAATTATTCTACTTTAAATTGGACGTTTTTAATATAAATGTCAATTCTTAATGACAACTAGACTCGGCAAAGAGAGGCAAGTTTAAGCTTTGTAAGGTTAGTACTTCCTACAATAGTCATTCTCTTCAAACAACAACAGCCATCTATACATCGGGCCGGGAACTTCTCATCATTTTTTATTACATATATACAGTTAAGCTCTCATAAATCTAGTATAACTAGAGAATATGTTTTTCAATCCCGGGATTACGAGATTTTTGAAGCGTAATCCCGGGATCCCGGGATTAATCCCGGGATTAGACTATGTGGTTTCTAATTGGGCTCAAATGAAAAAAAAACATAAATAATTTCTTAAAAATTATTTATTAATATTGTTGCACAACACAATACACAATATACTAAAATAAGGAACAAAAAAGACAATACAAAAAACTATTTATAATTTCGAAAATACAATCGCAGAAATATCAAAGCATCCAGTGTTTGACTTCCAAGCCTGTTTCGTAGTTTATTGCCAACATAAGCAGCAGCTGAAAACGCTCGCTCAGGTTCTACACTTGCTGGAGGAATAGACAATAGATATTTATATGCTAATTCTAAGTGATATCCACGAACTCTTCCATTTTCGAACAGGCTCATTTCGCGTCTAATACTATTTACCAACCCCGATTCATTTTGTACTTCAAAATCTGGGGATTGCATGCTCTTATTATTATATTCCAGCTGTAACTTTTCCTTCAGTGTCAATTGGGGTTGGGAGGTTTCTTATCTTGGCTCATCATCTCTTTGTGATCCTGACCTTTCTTCCTCTTCCGTATCATCTCGACTATTTAGTCCTTTAACAATACTCTTTATTCGCGCCCTCAGTTAAGCCTGTGTAGGAACTGGAAATAAGTCAAGCCATTCCAAATCCGATCATAACTGATTTTCATAATCTTTTCGTGGATTTTGTGAATAATTTAATAATTCAGATTGCTTCTACTGTTAATTTAAGGGGGGTCAGCATATCAACAATTTTATTTACGAAGTCAAAATCAGCATCTTCTAAACGGATTGGATGATTGAAATCTATAAAAGCTTTTTGAATGCAAGTTTTTAAAAGAGAAAATCGTTCCAGCATGGTTAAAAGACTATTCCACCTGGTTTTACAGTCCAAAAGAAGTGACAGCTCCTTTTAATGTTCAATCTTCACATATTTTTGAAGTACTGGTTCATTTTCAATGGTGATCTTTTGAAATACACTACAACTTTGCGGATTTTCTTTACCAGCTCATTAATGTTTTCCTCTTTCGTTAACTCTGGTATGTGTTCTCGCGCAAGTTCATTTTGTAATATTAAGAATAAACCTAATTCTGGACAGTCTAAGTCTTCTCAATTGTCATCATCATCTCTATCGTTCATATAATCAGCAGTCACAGCTGGTTCATTTATAGTATCATCGGAGTCTGAGGTAGGGCTGTCTTGAAAATAATTCTCTATTTTATAAAGCACATCACAGACGGCCAAATTGATACCATGTGCGAGACCCAGTTGTTGTTCAGTGCAAACAAGCTGTCCCACCTTTATCATAACGTTCGGTCCATCGGTTACAGTAGCCACGATATCAGTTTCCAGAGAAATATAAAATTTACTTACACGCTCTTTCAATACACGAAGACAATTTTCAGCCGTCATACTTCCATGAATACGAACGAGTCCTAAGCTCCAAATTTTTTTTATATTAATGAATGTTGACAGCCATGTATCGTTTATTGGACGTTGATGTCCACTCGTCGAAAGATAGACTGAATCTTTCACCTGCACTTTTCAAATGTTTTAATTCTGCAGTTACTTGCTTTCTGATTTTTTCACTGTAATTCATAACACGTTTTTGAATTGTGACGGCTGATTCTGGTAAATTCGTGTATTTCGCTAAGAGCAATTTTCTCAAATAGTCTGAAGTTATGAAGACACTGAATGGAAATTCATCTAATGCAATCATTCTTGCCAAAACATCATCCAGGCTATCGTCGGCACTTTTAGTAAAATAATCTTCTAATTTTCGTTTAGCTGGCTGCGGTGCTGTGTTCAGAATCTTATCTTGTTGAAGCTGTTAAACGGTTAACGTCAGCTAAAATCTGCTAAAAATGTTATGTTTTGATTACAAATGTGTATGTAATCCCTTAGTCGATCCACCCAAAAGTCTTGATAATGGCAGGGCATCGCTTACATTTAACACTATTTCCGCCTTTCGCAACTAAAAAATAACTCCACGCTGACGACGTATCACTGTTTCTTTATGTTGAACAAGGTCTCCCGTGATTTAAAATAACTTTTTCAGATAATTGACTTTTAAATTTAAATGACGTAACCTGCGTAACCTTGTCGCTGGTAGAATAATAAATGAAAAAAGTAAATCCTAATAAGCGTATTTATACTTTCGTACAGGGAATCCCCGACGGGGAATCCCTCGCAACAATATTATGATATATCATATGAGGTGATCGGGTGATTCCCCTGTTGGCCCGTTGAGAATTACTTTAGCAGTATTGTATTGAAGTATGCCTGGCGGGGAGTCCCTTCTAAGTTACATATTATTTGGGCTGTACCTGTGTAGTTCTTTTATCGTATGGCGTACCTAAGGTTGATTTTTTGTCTTTATGTAATAACTGTAATAAGTGCCCTTAATATAATCTAGGTAAGATCATTGTCAAGGCGCAACGCAACGGATTACGGAATGCAAACTGAGAATCCCGAAAATCCCGAGATTAGCCAACTACAGTCCCGGAATTTACGGGATCAAAACCCGGCCAGGATCCTGAGATCCCGGGATTCGGGATCCCGGGATTGTATTCTCTAAGTATAACCTAACTTATCAAAATTGACAAAATTTTCTAATATTGCTTAGTGTTTATTAAACTTTTTTCGAAACAGATGTCAAATGTCAAGTAATTTTTTAATACAATTTAAAAGCCACAATAAACTAATACTTAATTGACTTCTTAAAAAATTAGGTTTTTCAACAATGTTTTCCCAGGTATTTTCAATAGATTTCCATAATTGTTCCCTATTAGTAAATCTTTTACGAGATCTATGAATTTGCTTTGTCATTTTTTTATGTTCTCTCAAATATTCAAAAAATTGTGATCTATATCAATTGATATTTTTTTCCTCCTTTGCGACATATACTGCCTTCATTTTCCCCATCTCTTTTTAACTTGTAGTACTGTAGATTTGTTCAAATGAAATTCTTCTGTGACATGTTTAATGGTGCAACTTTCCAAATTTAACAAAATTTGTACTTTGTCGTTTTCTTGCCATTTTGGATATCAAAAAGTGGCAAATAAATATAATTTTGACGTTACAAGAATGAATTACTTTTAAAAATTACATAACACTTCGGATTCATATGCTGTTCATCAAATTCGATGTTGCATAGGAAGGAATAAAAATCTACTATGAATAATTTCTAGATTAAATGGCTATGCTAACATAAGCCAGAAATAACCTACCCGACGTATAGATGGCTGTTTGTCGTTTGAAAAGAGTGCCAACCTTATTAAGCTTAAACTTGCCCCTCTTTGCTTTAATGACAACTCAATACAAACTGATTTATGACAGTTTTACACTGACATAAATTAAACAAGTGTTTGTACTATTATGTCTAACATTCAATATCATTAATGAAAATATATATGAGAGTATATTCAAATTTTGCCAACAACTACCTTAAACGTTAATTAAATAATTCGTTTACATTTATTGACGAATGCACCAATGGAACACTGCATAATATATTCATTCTCGTTGTTGAAAACACAAAGTAATGGGAGTGTCTAGCAGTAATACGTGGTACCAATAAATTTATTCACGCTAATAGCGATTCTGAGCCGAATCTCTTATTTAGGAGATTCTCCGCCAGTAATGCACTACGTCTTCGCACGGCTAGTATTTCCAATCCATGCCCCGCAATCAAATCCTCGTAGACTATATTTCGGTCTGGATAGATACCGTCCAGCCAGTAGTTCAGGTATTTCAAAAATGTATGCTGAACGTATTCAATTTGGTTCACTTGTAAGTCATAGATTAGGTACCAAACGGAAAACGCATATTCCAACTTACTAATGACATATGCCGAAATAAAGAGATTTAATGGGACTATTTGTGAAATTCCGAAACATTATAATGATAAAACCCAGAGACTTACCAGCAGATCTAGTAATGTTTAAGAGATGATCATTGAAGGTCAACTTACTATCGAATGTAACACTAAGATCTGCCGTAGAACTTCCTTTTCCTATAACAGCATTTTCTATGTAATAGAGAGAGTTTATATTAGGTATTTTCCTGGCGAAAGTTACAATACAGAATTTGAAAATATTTAAATTAAATTAATACATGTGTCACCAACTAGGGATGGTATTTAAATTATTTTAGAAAAACTCCCCATCAGTTATATTCTTAATAGTGCGATATATTTTAGGGCCATCTACAAAAGCCAGTACATTGCAGTCAACCGATGCTATTAGATCATTGGTAAATATGTATAATAACATAAAGGGGCCTAAGGTGGAACCTTGAGAAACTCCAGAAGTCAAGTAGAAAGTCTAGATTTATAACCATTATAGGTAACATAGTTTGCTTTACTTGTTAAATATGACTTTGTAAACTTGACTAGAGAATCGTTTAACCCAAAAGATAACAATTTTTGTAAAAGTAATTTTACTTTTATAAAAATTGTTATCTTGGTCGATGGTATCGAATGCGCGACTAAAGTCTACATAAATAACATCTAATTGACTAGCATCGTCTGAAACTTCGGCTATATCTTGGCTTATGCAGCACAAGTTTGTTAAAGTGATTTTTCACTCATGCTGTGAAGAAGAAATAAAGGGCAGACATTTAACGAGATAATTTTATGAAGGACGGATTCCAAAAATTTCGCAAAAACAGAAAAATATTGTGTATAATTAGAGATGTCAGTGTTACCTTTTTTAAATTATCGCTAATCAAATTACATTACAAATTGCTGCCTCAACGCCCCCCTGCCATTTCTTTTTATTCCTGAATCTGAAGAAATGGCTCATCTTTGCAGATGAACTTCTGAACAATCTCTAGGGCTTTTGCCAGTGATTAAATCGATTTTTGGTGCATTAATGACATATACTAAAATTTACAAATGAATTTAACTGATTAGTATTGGTAGCGATAAAATGTAAATACTAGATATAAAATACTCAAGTAAATACACATAGATACTTTATTTTAAGATATACGTTTTAGAAGTAATAGTAAACAATCTAATTATTATAATCGGTTGATTATTCAAACATCTGTAAGAGGAAAATCGCAATCCACAATAGGAACGTTAATTTATTGATTCAAATATGTGTGATACATATTAATCACGCATCTTTTTCGTGTTTTATAAACAAAATTACTTTGTTTCCTTACATATTTATTACGGATACATAGCATATCTACATATTAATATGTTCAATTTTTAATTCATTGTTCTCGTTCAAGATATGCAGCGGTTTTGTATTTAGGTTGTGTTCGATTCTTGTTATCTCGCGTCATTGTATGTTTGTCTTACGCTGATAACTTCTTTATTGTTTATACAAAAAATGCGGTAACATTATCATCAAATAGAACTAGCAAATATACTGAAAGCGCTTCTTAATTAGTGGATCAGCTCTGTACGCATAAAAGATATATTTTATCGGCAATTGTTTTGGTTTAATGTTTCCGCTTCGTTGAATTTCCGATGGGTAAAATTTCAATTGTGATTAGAAATGCGAAGGAAACGTGTTTCTCCTGTTAGTTGCATGTGATCCATTTGATCCATGATCCATGTGATCAATTTTTGTGCACTACTTCTACTTCCATATTTGTTTTCAATATTGCAATAGCTCTTAAATGCGATAAAAGTGATTTACCTCTATTTTAATCAAATGAGCAGATTCTGATAGATTTTATTAATAATGTTTAGATTTTGTCACTGATCTATTCTCGAGGATTATGTAACAAAATAAATTAATAATTTAAAAAAAACAATGCCTTAATTAATGCACTTTGCTCTATAAGAGGCTTGTTATTTTAGTGTGAATATAGTGAGTGAAAGAGGAAAGTACTTATAATTTTATTTCAATAAATTTGTCTAAATATGTTTTTTAACCAAAAATGGTCACATTTTCAGCTTTATCAGTACAGCATATCTGTTTTTATTAAACTTGATCTAGAAGCTTGCAGTCGCAGTATTTATCCAATTGTTGAACAGTGTATTTAAAATGTTTCTTTAAACTGTTTACCAGGAGTGCAAAGAAACGCTAATTGCCGCCGTCTTGGCAGGTTTGATGGAGAGCAGTTTATTGGATTACGAGAAGCAAAATTATTTTTCAAGAAATTTCAATTGTAAATAGGAGTCCACAAAGAAAAGTTCAAAATACAAAGAATAAGGGACACGTCGTTGAAGAACTACAAAGCATCAAAATCCCCGCCTTAGGCTGTTAGATTTAGTTCTTCAACAGTAGGGCAGTGATTGCAAATCAATAGCTTGCAGGAAATAGAACTCATTTAGAAATACGTACTTCTGTCATTTTCTCAGGCCGTATTTCTTTGGTACTACCTGTCGATACGACCGATAGTGATGCTATAACAATGGAACACAATAGCATTTAGCAACAGATTCTACATTTGTTTAGGCGTGCATGATGGTCGGAAAAGGATGAAGAGCAATGTGGCGAACGGAATGATCCATAAATTGTTATAGAAATTCCACATCATACTTTAGAATTTCAGCGATATAATATCCGATAATACGAGTATGTAGCAAGAAAAACATTGGACTATTTTGAGTATACATTAATCTTTCCGTGGCGACCAAGATGCCCAGATCTTTCCCCTAATGAATATGTACAAGGTATTATCAGTAAGAGATTATCAATTTACATTTCGAGATCGTTACATGAGATAGCTTACGACGAATGTGAGGCGAGTAGAGTATCTCAGCTGATTCAACACCTCCTCATTGATCACATGTATATTGGTGATCAAGGTGAATGAGGAGGTGTTAGAATCGGCTGAGGGCGGTCACGGTCGTTTGAAGGTTAAAGTTACGCCAAGAGCGTTTGAAGGCCAAAGTCACAGAAGGTCACAAACCGGTCAAAAGGTTTTGAAATTAGTTGAGACGGGGGAGGTTATAAGTAACCCAATGTTAGCGTAAAGTAGAGGAAGGCAAACTTGTGCTAAGGTTAATACAGGGTGAGGAGGAATATGAGATAAAGTTTAAACAGCAGGTTCCAGAATCAGTTGAGACAGAGGAGGTTATGAGTAATTGAAGGTTAAGGTTAATCCAAAGTCATATTAGAGGTCTGAAAGGTGGTGAGAAAAACAAAAAATACAATATTATTGAATATAAAGTTTGCTCGTTTTAAATAGATGCCAGTATTAAGGAGTATCTTCAAGCGGAAGTTTTGTGGGGTACAGTGTTCTGATTATTCCCCGAGAGTGGAAGAAAGTGGATTGGAAAAAGATAACAATGTTGATCAAAGTTTATATTCTCAAGTGGTTGGAGATATAAAGATAGATTCGAGAGTTGAAGAATATTTTACTCGAATGCCAATCAAATAATTTTTCAGAAAGTGTGGATGTATCTGCAGAGAATTTTGCACGAGAGGCATCAAGTGGTGAAAAATTTATTGAAAAATATGCTGGAGAACCAATTTGGGAATTATCAAAGGTAGAACGAAATTTTTTTTAATAAAAGTCATTTGAAATGGATATGTGTATTACCACATCAATATTTTGAGCCAACGCTAAAAATTGTTTGGGTAAAAAACAATGCGTTCGTTTTAATTCGAAGAAATGGAAGTTGGTAATGGCGGGACTGCAAAGTTAAGGGAACATTTTGACTAAAATAATTAATATTTTTAACTTTCAGAGGTATAAGTATTTAATGGAGTGAGTAAAATTATTAAAATGATGGAGAGTTTGTGTATTTAGCGTATGAAGGTTTGTTGGCGATTGGCGGTTGAAGAAACATTGGAGTGTAGATTCGTGGTTGTAAAAGATATGAAATATAATATATTTTATAATATATGGTGAAATGTGTAGCTGAAAGTGAAGGAGAAGTGTTCTTAGAAATAGAGAAAATATATAATGGAGTAAGTAATATCAGAATATGTTTGTATAATGAAGGGGTTAGGTATGTATTGGCTTCAGAAAATTAAAAATTATGTAAATTATTTAAGAAAAAAATTATATATGATTATGAAATAGAATGCTAAAATAAATGAGATATGTTTTATTATTAAATATATAAGTAATTAATCGCCCAAGGTAAATTAAAGGTTTTTATGATTAAGAAAGTGAGTATTAAGTATACGAGATGCTAACCAGAAATTCTCGGAATCTGAAAAAAAAACTATAAATTATTCTTACAACTTATTCACTACCATCTTCTTTAAAATGCTCTCCTTCCGCACGAATGCACCAGTGAATTGTCCATAATTGGAAGCAGTGCTGGAAGTTTTCTCTTAGCGTGTTAACGTGTTCAATACTGCCTTAGACTCGATCTGGATTTCTTCAATTGTCTCAAAACGGCGCACCTTGAGCTTCAGTTTCAACTTCGGAAACAGGAAGAAGTCACAAGGAGCAGAATCTGAGGAGCTGGGAGGATGGAGTAATACTGGCGTCTTGGTTCAGGCTAGAAACTGGCGCACCAGTGGAGTGAGTAAAAGTGTAATGAATGCTAGTGAAAGAAGTTATAGGACGAGCAGACAGGGGTATCGATTAAGTGGTGCTACCTAATTTTTGTAAGTAATGAAGAAAGCACGGAAGGCAGTAAGACGGATTGTTAAGAAGAAGGGTGTTTCAGAGATTGCTAGAATTGCATACCAGAGTTTAATGAAGTTTGGAAGGAGAATAACATATCCGCAATCGAGCGTAATTTCAATACCAAAAATAGGTGGATTTTTACTGTTAATTCCATTATTTGTGGCACTAGGTGTTATAGGAACATTAAATGGGGGTGCAGCAGCAATTCAAAAAGCATTAACTTCCATATAAGTTTGGGCGTGGTGTGTCTGTTGTAAGTGGATTATATGTAAAACCGTATAAATCTGGTTGTAATGCTTATTTATTAAAAGGTACCTGGTCAAAAAACTGATAAGCAGTTTACCTCGAAGACCTTTAACAGAAAGAGATTTGTGAATGTACTATCGCGGCATTTAAAATCCGGACGATTAGATATTTATTTTCACCTATAATTAAGTATTGTACTTCGATTTGTATAATTGAGTTGTTGTGTAGATGATAGCATACTGACATTTATCTGTAACCTCTCGCGCAAAATTATGTTATATATTGTGTTATAAAATTATGTTACTGAGTGAATAGATGAAAGACAAGAATTTATTAATCAGAAAACTACAATTATTTGTTTTAATTTTTAATACTTTACTTCAGCACCATTTTTGTCTAACATCTCCTCTTGTAAACGTCTAGGAATAGATGTTACGACATTTTGTATAAATTCTGGTGACAGATCATTCCAAATATCCCCCATCTTGTTAGATACTTCTTGGACATTTGCTGGCTTAAAATTAGTCCTGCTCATCGTCTTAACAATATAACCCCACACGTTCTCGATGGGGTTCATATCTGGACTTCTAGAAAACCACGTCAAAAACTATATTATTTTCTCTAAACCACCGAGGAACGATTCTTGCGTATGGACTGGACAATGGTCGTGTTGAAAGATGAAATTTCTTTCAGAATACTTATATAATTTCTGCCGAAGGTAGAAAAACATTTTCTAATATTCTAATATAATTGTTACTATTAAATCTTTCCCCTATAATCCAACAAACACCTGGCCCATGTGCGCAAATCCAGACCCAGACGTTTACTGAGATATTTCGCTCGTTTATGATTTTTGAGTATACTTTTCGTCAAATCGTGAATTAGGTGGTGGTCTATAAACACGGATTCGGGCATTATGAACGACTAAATAACTTTTTCATATATTTTCTCAAAAATTAAAATTATGCGGCATTAATTCCAATGCAAAACCAATCCTTACATCTTTATTCTGCGCATTAAGACATTGTTTTTTCACAGACGCCCGATTTTTAAAGTCTGAAATTTGTCTCAGCCGTTTTCTTGTTGTGTCGGCACACCCGGAGAAATGCGTTACGGTCCCTGCATTTATTAATCGTTTCTTATAAAGTTAATAAGATTTTCATCCTGTTCGGGAGTTGACACACGGATACCACCGGAGCCTCGTTTTCTATTAATAACTCTCCGACACTGCCTTTTAATTAATGATATTTGAAACGATACTCTTCCCAACGCAAAATCAATTCGCTAATCTTTTAATTGACAATCCTTCTTCTAGTGACGGAATTACTTTAGTTTTAGTTTGAATATTCAAATGTGACATATTAACCTTATATTTTGACAAACCTGAATATGACACTGACGGATCTGTAAACAGAAGCAAATAGATACCTATCTACTCTTAAAAAGCCATATTCAAATCAAACAAATTAAGTCTTCGATTTTTAAATGCCGCGATAGTACGTTCAAAGGTGTAAAATTGGAAAATTTCGGGGTATATTTAGTAGAGATGTTTTAGCGAGTAGTAATAATAGTAAATTTGGATGACAATAGTAGTATACCTACCGGGATCCTGTGACAGTTTGGCCTTGAAACTTTAACAGCCAGGTGCCTCTTTTGGGTGAAGTTATATATCCATATGAAAATGTTCGGGTGGATTTTTATGAAAACCGTGTAGCTGTTTTATATAATATGTATGTTTGATTTCAACAAGTTTATTACGGTCATGAATATACTGAGCCGATGTTAAAGTTAAGTCAATTTAAATGGTGTCATTAATTGGTATTGATTGTTCACATCAGGAAGATGCTATACATAGAAGTGGTGTGAACAATAGAATTGAATTTACAGCGAAAGATAATATACCAAAGGATACAGTTATGTATTATTTGATATTACATAATAAATTGTATCAGTATTCACCATTTAACAAGGTGGTACTGCGAAAACGAGAACAACAACGAGAACAAAAACGACAACAACGTCAACTGACAAATACACTGACGCAAACAGTTGCTTGGACGCATGCAATTGCTTCTACGCCCATTTTCAGTGCAAGAATCGGAGAGAGTAGTAGTACTCTCAAGAGACTACTTCTGGGTAGGCAGGTACACTCTGGTGTAATGATGTCAACTGCAGTACCACCACCGGTGATATTACAGTTAACACCACCGGTGGACCTATCACCTATAGAAAAACCAGTTGTGACACATGAATCATCATCGGTTATATTGAATCTGCTCATTCACCTGGCAATCCACCGCTTCAACCGGATCCCTTTCGAGATCATCCTCAATCAGATCCTCAACCAGATCCTTCTCGAGATCAAAATTCATCACTGTCCCATCTTTCGCCTTTGATTACCCCCTACCAAAGCCAAAAGCAAGCCTCCGAACCTAGATCAAATGAAGAACCTACGCCACTTCCATTAGAAACTCAACTACAACCACTTCCATTGGAACAAGAATATCACCACCTCAATATTAACAATTAGAACCAGAATATCAACCACCTCAAACAACCACCCCTATCAGAACCTCAAACATTTCCATCACATCAACCATTTCCATCACATCAACGTCGACCACGCAACACTCTCGCTGCGGATTTTAAAGAACTTTCTGACAAAATTACGTCGCACCTTGAGAGAAATTCGTCAGTTAGAGATGCTTCCCTTCCCCATATGAATGAGCATGTATCCGGTTGCATCGCAGACCTCGAACTGTATCTTCAACTCCATAATGGTGCCATTAATACGAACATCCCAGATGTTCATATTAATGCTTACCGGAGGAAGAAAAATCGATTCGGATAAATCAAAACTTTGATAGTTGAACATATCAATAGTAATGATGATGACAGTGATAATGGATAATATTATATGGAATGAAAGTTAAATATTGCATGCGTTGAAACTTTGCACTGCAGATTGATTTATTGTTATTTTAAATTAATTACATGCTTTTAAACTTTGAACTGCAGACTTTGATTTATTGATATGTTCAATAACGATGTTAGACCATTGGACGTAGACAGACGATAATAGTATGATTTGGGAATAATGATTTGGAAATATTTACAGTAATATTTGTAGTAATATTTACATTAAATATAACTGGCCATCCGTACAGTATTATACGGCAAAGGACACCTTCACGAAAACATGTGTCCTGGTTTAGCCCATATACTCATTCCTTCCCTACAAAGCACAAATTGGAAGGAGTTGGTAATACTCCTCGAACATCTATAGTTCTAGCAACACCGGAGTCTGAACCAGATCCCCAAAACCTAAGATGTCACCTTCACACACGCAACCTACATTCCTAGAAAATGAATACATAGGTCACCTGTTGCCAGAAACGTCAGAAGGAAGGGAAGGAGCTGAAAGTAAGGAAGACGAAACAGATCCAAGTAGAAGTATGGATTTAGATAAATCAATGGCGCATACCGTATCACTATTGAGTACGCGTCCAGCTAAGTCGATAATTGCTAACAAATCGTTGAATAAAACCCTTCCAGAAACGGATGAAGTTAAAGAATCATTGAGAAATTATAATCGTACTATACGGCCATATCTTATCGGTTTAATGACCGATGAAGACGATGAATTTGATGAAAAGTATGGTGTTCACGAAGTCGGAGGGGATTCAAAAATTGGAAACGCTGATGTTAGATGTTAGAATTGCTTTTCAAGAAGAAACCAGGGAAATTTTTATATGCTGGTGCAGGGAATTATAAATTCATTCTCAGTGACACACCCTCTCATCGAGTTGATTACGATCCAGACAACAGCTAGTAAAGGTTTTAAATACAAATCAATTATAAAACCTATTATACAAGGGAAGAAACCTGAAGTTTGGTGGAGTCGAACTTGAAAGACTGGCTTAGGTTTGTCAAATAAGGTATCCATGCAAAAGATGGTTGTACCTAAAAGTAAAATTGAATATAAGTACTGGGACGATGTGAATGAACTGTGTGATAGATTGAAGCTACTAGTAGCATCGTTGGATGCCGGTCACTCAGGGCAACAGAACGAGATATTGTCAATAATAGAGGAGTTGAAAGAGTCGAAAATTATAAAATAGTCTCTCTGTATACTCTGTAATGTCTTGGTTGTATGACATTTTATATTTCGACACAAATGATAGGTAACGATGACAATAGATAAATTTGGAAGACACATACACAAGCATGTTCTTAAGACACATTTAATGGATGTTGACGTAGCCTCAGGCTTTCTCATACATTCTAGATTTTAAGAAGTATTACAAATGCATAGAAAAAACATTCCTCCTCCCAGTGCAACAGCAACTTCGAAGTATATTATTGAAATACATATATAGTGACGGTTCCATTGACCTCATAGGTTATTATGTAAGTACGTCATTGGCGAAACATACTTATTTATATAAGAATAAATTATATCGTGGGAAGGTTATAAATGTCCACTGTTCGAACGAGATATTAACAACGCTGCAAATTAATAAGGTACTATTTAATCCCAAGACACCGAAAGAATTGACAGAAGGAACAACGTTTGGGTTGATATACGTTGGTTCCAAACCTACACCGTCAAAAACAGAAGCACTATTTGCGGAAGAAGTTATCGAAGGAAATGTCGTCAATTAGGAGGGATGTTGTAAATGAAATACATAAACCAGCTCGGAGGAGGTTTACTCGACGTCAGGTCATCATAAAAGGATTACAGGACTTATTTCAAATCGATCTGGTTGAAATGATACCGCATGCAAAAGAAAACGACAATTTCAAATACATTTTTGTATGTATAAACACATTTTCGAAATTTGCCTGGGCAATTCCAACAAAAATAAGACAGCGATTGAAGTAATGAACGCCATGAAATCCATACTCTCAACTGGAAAAAAAATATCCCGAAGAATGTTCAAAGCGACCAAGAAAAGCAATTTTTCAACTCTCTTTTAAAGACGCTTATGGATCAGTATAATATTAATCACTACACTACTTATTGCAATCTAAAATGTTCCATTGTTTAACGTTTTAATAGAACCCTAAAAAATAAGATGTGGAAGGAATTCAGCTTCAATGGGAATTATCGGATAGATATGTTGCAAGGATTAGTTAACGATTATAATAACACCGTACACCGAACAACAAGGCACAAACCTGTACCAGTTAATCAAAGAAATGTTAGAAGTATTTTGAATTCAGTTTATAGTAATATTAAAGTAGGTGATCCAAGAATTTCAAATTTTAAGGTGGGAGACTCTGTTCGTATCAGTAAATATTGGCACGTGTTTTCAAAAAATGTATACGCCAAATTGGTTGAATGAGATATTCACAATAAGAAAAGTTCAAAACACCTTCCCCAGTACCTATTTACTACAAGATTCGCAAAAACAGAATATTTTAGCTGGGTTTTACGAATCAGAGTTGCTGAAAGTGCACGGACGTATATCTTGTTGAAAAAATTATACGACGACAGAAGGGTAAAGTTCTCATAAAGTGGCTTGGCATGCCTTCATCACAAAACTCTTGGATTTCTAAGGATAATGTGTTGTAGAGGTTTAGCTGTTCACATAATTTAAAATAAAAAAGTACTAAATAAGTTTGAAATGTTTTTTTTATTTTATAAATAATTAATACAAATAAGTGGAATTAACTAATATCAAGTTGGATTGAACAATTTACAATTATTTATAAGACACATTTACACAAGATGCATATAATTTATATCATTGCTAAAATACATTAATGACTAATACATTTACAAAAAATTATTAGATATCTATGTCAGAGCATTTTGTTCTAAAAGAATATTTTGTAAGTTTTGTTCAACTTTATTACTCAAATCTGTATATATTGTGTGTAATTCAGAACGAAATATGTACATTCGCCTCATTATATTTCCATCATCTTCCACCGCATTTTTGTAATTAGTTACTGATAAATTTTTATCAATAACGTATTTCTTTACTCCTTTTGCAGTTGTTACAGTTTTATCAAGTAATTTTAGACAATAAGGTTTAGCACCTGTTCCATAGAAACACTCAATAATTTTGCCAGCGTCTTCATCCTTCATTTTCCCCAACCTGGGTGAAGTGGGAGGTATGCCATGAATATTATCGACAGTAAAATTCGATGTATCAAACATATTGCTATGGATTTTTCCTAAAATAATATTTTAAATATTGAAAATAAAAATGTTGATATTTTATGAGATCAGTTGTATATTTTGTAAATGTATATTGAAAATGTTTTAAATTTAACGTGTTATAAAAACTTGTTTTAGCGAGGTCGATAGGATGTGAAAGTTGAGGCCTATCGAGAGGGGGAGACGTATTTCAGATAGCATAGTTGAAGGTGGCTTTGAATGAAATATAATTAAATATATTTAATTAAACCGGTTAATTGTTTGAAAAGTGTTTGATTATTGCAGTAGAGTTATAGAGATAAATTCTCGTTATAAATTTTGATGTATAAAAAGTTATAAGCACCTTCTTTGTTCGTCTCCAGTTATTTTGTAGGTTTTTTTTATGAATTCATAAAACGTAAGTTAAAATTATAAAAATATTTCTATTGTATTCAAGATTGTTATTTAAGAGATTTATTATTAGAAATATAAATAATAAAGATTATTATTAACATTTCTATGTTAATATTATAATTGAAAAGTTTGTTCGAGAGGATTAAAGGTTTTTTTTACCACATGTTAGTTTGCGCATGTGTAAATTTTGATCGTGTATCAGTTTTGATTATACAGTGTGGTTCTCTGGGGAGAAATTAAAAATAAACTTTATTATTTTTAGATAAGTTTGTTCGGAATTAAGAGGAAGTTTTTTCATCCACTTACCGGTCAAATGTACAGTGGATACCTCATGTATTATTGAAGGATACATAATCTTTATACTTTATAAAGATATATTTTTTTTTCTTTTTTATTTTTTGTATTAAATATTCAGTTTAAATTTTATCCTGCGATTGTTTTATTTTACATACCTTTAGTGCTGTTCAAGCTCAATATATAAAATAAGTAAATGTTTGTGCTAATACCTTTATTCATCATTAATTAAAAATATAAGTATATAACTTATCGTGAATTGTTCACTGGCGCCAGACTTATTTTTGTTTTAACACGGATATCCTTATTGGAACCCGAGAAGTTAGAAGTCTCATATTTGGAAATCAACCGGCTGAGTAACCTAGTTGGGTAAACTAGTTGTGGATGGTGGCGCAGTAAACCTACAAACCACTATTCATAGCAATATGTAAATGTTCTTTTATATCATTATATACATTATAATTTTGCACACTTATAATCAATGAATCTGTATCTGTATGCAATAATGAAACGTCTGTATCATACAAAGGCTTTAAGAAACCATAGAAAAAACTATACATTACCCTCTTAGCTAGTTCCAAAATTGCGAATCCCACATATATAGGTTTTACGTAATCTACACGTACCTTTGTTAATTCGATGGCTGTAAGAGAGTCACAAAAGATTTTACAAGATTTAAAATTTGGTTTTGCTATATACGCCTCAGCGCCAAGACTTTTATGAATAGTTTCCCAATGTGAAACCAATTTTATATTTACTCGATTTTCTACATTCTCCATCGTCTTTCCAAATATACTATTCACCATTAATTTATAAAACTGTTTAAAAAACTCGTTGGTGGATTCATTTCGTTTTTTTGTATCGAAATCAATATATTTCTTTAACCAATTACTTTGTTTAAATCTAATTCCTCGACGTATTCCTCGTAATATCAAACCATTATTAAGACATTGTTTCAAAGTTAAGTAATGTATGACGTAATTTGATTTATCGACAAGGTTTGGAATCAATTTCCCATATTTTGAATTAGGTGGAATAACATGTTCGGGGCAAAAGGGAAATTAATTATGCTGTTTGTGAAGATTTGCAGAATATTCTAAATCTACTTCGAAAACATAACCATAATCTCCATCGTCTTCTAAGGCTTGTATATCCATCGTCGGTAGTTCTTCATTTGCTAACCATTGAAAATCACTAACTGGTATACTGAATGACATAGCATAACCATATAAATTCGTTGCATCTAAGTATAGAATATATTATTTCGTTCGGATGAATCAAAATCCGGTAAGAATTCGTTGTTAGCTTTTCCATTCTTTTGCAACACATGCTCACACCTCCACGTATACCGCTTTTAAAAAAGTGAAACAAATCTGCATCTGGTAATAATTCCAAACTAATTCCCGTCGTACGCAGCATAGCAATGTTTCGAAAATTTTCAAATATATCAGCTAGTAATAATATATCTGATTGTATATATATATATATATATATATATATATATCACTATATTGTCCAAGTGTTTTACAATCGAATAAATTCCAAACCCTTTGAGCTCTGCAATAGTCTTCATAACTTATGTTACTGTCTGATAGTATATCATAAAAGCACTCTTTGTTGGGTAATTCCGTAAATGAAAGAGTTTCATAATATAGTTACATGGGAGTACACCCTTCTGCCGCATTAATTCAAATTTTTCACCCATATCTTCTAATTTCCTCACATTGTTCATTGTCTAAATAAGATGATAGTTTCGTCAAAGAGGAATTCATAAATCGAAGTGAGTCTATAAATCTTAACTTGTAGAACACGTTTCTTTTCATACCATTACAATCTATTATATCTCCCACGTGAACTTTTTTTGAAAATGAAATATATTTCTCTTTATTTTATGCAATAACATCTACATCCTCCATTTCCAGTGCCAGTACTTTTACAAACAAATGTGTATCATAATTTGATATAAAGGATAATAGGTATATATCGGAGCTCTTTATAATGTATATTACATACCATATGTGCTGCACCCCTTTTTCTTCAGGGACTGTTATTGCTTTTTCGCAAATATGACACACTGTCTCTTGCTCATATTTAGCACGCTCTTCATCAGTTAAAGGTTTCATTTCTACCTCTTTACTTAAATAATTTTTATGTAAAAAAGTAATATCAGTTTGTAGCTCTCTAATAAAAGATGTGGCTGCATTTTGTCCACGACATAAACGCAATTTACTCAGATTATCATCAAAACTACATTTCACATAATAGAAAAAAGAATATGTATGTACCTGTATACGTGTGTATACGTGGACGCTGTGTAAAGTTGTTGCGTGATCAGTTGTGCTAGCTTTACTGTGCCCCATGTGCGAAACCTTGATTAAAAGAATATGGTTCATGTTCGAAACATTACACAGTAAATGGTTTGGAAGGATCCGGTTCTGACGTATCAATAGGTTTTAATATAGCTTCAAAATCAGCATAAACCACAAAAGGAACTCTTAATTGTCTTTCAAATTTATCAAATTTTAATACATATTTTGGTAGTTCCTCTCCGTACTTATTTATTTTTAATTCTCTGTCGGAAAACACTGCCTTCACCTGCTCACAATCTTCATTTTCATGTCTTCGTAATTTATCTTCGCATGTGAAGAAAATTAAACACACTTCACATATGTATTTTTGATGTCCCGATAAAGATTTCTGTGACGAAACTAGTCGCGACAAATTCTTTATCCAACAGTAATGTGAATTTACATTTTCTGAAGTAACAAGTAATAAATTAATATGAGCAATTCTTCTCCGCTTCGTGAAATATAATGGACCCACTATTGCTTGAGCTCTCACATTATTCTGAAAACATTCTTCTATACCATATACATTAATGGATATTGTAAAGTTTGTCTTTTCGGGTTCTTATATAAAACTAACAATAACTTTAGACACACACTATATTAATAATAAAACGTATAACAATATAAAAACTAACTACTAACAATAAGCACATTTATGTATTTATATTTATGTAACTTTAATCCGCGATGCTTCGGTATGGAATGATCCAATAGCTTCTTCGACGGCTTTTATATCGTGGCTTATATTTTCTCGATGCATGCAGAACAGTCGAGAAAATGCCAGAGGCATGACGCGCTACGCGTCGTTGGATGAGTCATCACATTGCCCCCTTCTTAAGAATGAAGTTTCGTCCCGAAACATGTCATGCTTTGGTTCCCTCAACCGATGGGTAGGGCCTTTGTTACATTGTGACGTCATATCGAAATAACAGTCCACTGTCTTATCTTGCCTGGATGGACAGGAATATTCAAGCCGGTAATTGCATACCGGATTTTCCATACCAGTATGTCGGAAGATTACTTCCAACGTGCTCCTTACAATTCTCCAGTCCAGGCGGTCCAATCCACAACCCAATTTTGGAACTCCTAATTTCAGAATGTCTTGTTGTAACATTTGTTCGCGTAAGTGGTGCAGGGCCTCCCATAACGCACGATAGGTTGGCTTCAGGCTTGACAGTTCTTTCGTGACCAAATAAAATATGGGCTGTTCTTCATTTGTTATTTGAAGACTCTTCCCAATTGCTGGTCCCTGCTGCCTTAATTTTTCGATTCTGCCAAATCTCTCCTTAAATTCCCTGGCAATTCCTTTGGCCATTCGCAGGTCTCGGGCTACGCAATGCGCAAGCGCGTAGTCTGGCGGCACCGTAAACAAATCTTGCTGTTTCTCGATGGTCACCCCAAATCGACCTTTTCTCGAACCAGAATACTCTCCCATAAAGTCTTCGAAGGTTAGTTCCTGGTATTGGCTATCCAATCGGCGTAAGTTAGCGGCTTCGTCATTATTGTCTACAGAGTATGGGGCTAACCGATTAAAATGTACGACTCTTGGCTTAGTATTAAGTGTTCGCCTGATGCGGTATATTACATCGTTAATCCGCTTCAACACCTCATATGGCCCCTCCCAATTCTTTTGAAGTTTTGGATGGCATTCGTTGGTCCAAATGAATGCACGATTTTCTGTTAGGCGAGTAGGTGGTTTTGCAATGTTAGAGAATCCAGGAACGTAGCGTCGACAATACGTGCATAATCCCAAAAAGCTTCTTAGCTGATGTCTGTCTCTGGGTACAGGCCATTTTTCCACAGCTTTTACTTTTTCTGGATCCACAGCAATTCCTTTTCCGGAAATCATATGTCCAAGGTAATTTACCTCCTTGCGGAAGAGGTGACACTTCTTTGGGCTTAATCTCAGGTTGGCATCTCGCAACCTCTGAAATACTACTTCCAAATTTTTCATGTAATCTTCAAAGGTCCTCCCTACCACAATCACATTATCGAGATATACCAGGCAGGTATTCCAAGACAGTCCCCTCAGTACAGTGTCCATGAGTCGCTCAAAAGTAGCTGGGGCGTTACACAGTCCAAATGGCATGACTCTAAATTGCCAGAGTCCTGTACCTAAACTGAGGGCAGTCACGTATTACGCATTTGTTACAAACTGTTTCATTTGTAACAAATGCGTAATACGAGCATATAACGTATTGATATACTTAAAACCTTTTTGTATATTTACCGCCATCTGGCTCGTGCTAATGGATTACACGTATTTTTTCGCTTTTTGTACTAGCATAGCTAGTCAAGCGATAGGTCGCCTTTTCGGCAGAGTCTCTTTCGTCTGTCAGTTGTCACTTATTAAATTAGTGCTACCTTATAGGACGAAATTTGCTATATCTTATAGGCGATTTCAGTGAAATGTATATACAGATACAAATCTGTTCTTAAAATATTTGTATCATTTGTATACATTGCTTCACTAGCTAGACTGACGACGCCTATAGATGGCAGAAACACGTGTCTTAAGCAGAAGTAAATGCTGAAAATACGAGGTGTATTGTCCATGTGTGCAGTTACAGATATCTATTTTACATGTCTGTTTCATTTGTTACAAATGCATAATACGTGCATATAACATATTGATATACTTAAAACCTTTTTGTATATTTAACGCCATCTGGCTCGTGTTAATGGACTACACGTATTTTTTCGCTTTTTGTACTAGCATAGCTAGTCAAGCGAAAGATAGCCTTTTTCGGCATAGTCTCTTTCGTCCATCAGATGTCACTTATTAAATTAGTGCCACCTTATACGACGAAATTTGCTATATCTTGTAGGCGATTTCAGTGAAATGTATATACAGATACAAATCTGTTCTTAAAAGATTTGTATCATTTGTATACATTGCTTCACTAGCTTGACTGACGACGCCTATAGATGGCAGAAACACGTGTCTTAAGCAGAAGTAAATGCTGAAAATACGAGGTGTATTGTCCATGTGTACAGTTACAGATATGTATTTTACATGTCTGTTTCATTTGTAACAAATGCGTAATACGTGCATATAACGTATTGATATACTTAAAACCTTTTTGTATATTTACCGCCATCTGACTCGTGTTAATGAACTACACGTATTTTTTCGCTTTTTGTACTAGCATAGCTAGTCAAGCGAAAGGTCGCCTTTTTCGGCATAGTCTCTTTCGTCCGTCAGATGTCACTTATTAAATTAGTGCCACCTTATAGGACGAAATTTGCTATATCTTGTAGGCGATTTCAGTGAAATGTATATACAGATACAAATCTGTTCTTAAAAGATTTGAATCATTTGTATACATTGCTTCACTAGCTTGACTGATGACGCCTATAGATGGCAGAAACACGTGTCTTAAGCAGAAGTAAATGCTGAAAATACGAGGTGTATTGTCCATGTGTACAGTTACAGATATGTATTTTACATGTCTGTTTCATTTGTAACAAATGCGTAATACGTGCATATAACGTATTGATATACTTAAAACCTTTTTGTATACAGAGAAATGTATATCAGAAAAATCTGCAACTGTACTATAACGTGGATACCATTAAACTCTTTGCGGGAGTCCTACTGGTTCCCTTAAAGCAGAACTAACGGCCCAAGCGAAACATTTGTTGTCAGAATTTTGAACATTTATTATAGCCTTCTTTTTATTTATTGATGGTGGTAAGTCCACGATATAAGTGTTCATATTTATTTCCAAATATAAAACGTTGCTCAATGTCCACCCTGAAATACATATAATAAAATAGTAATTTATAACACTGTGAGGAATTAACAATAATCTTATTTTACCTGAATCGCGCTCCTGAAATTCACTCATTTTATTCTTAATCTCATCAATAAAATCTGCGTATAGCTCATGTAAATTACTTCCATGGGTTATGACTTTATTTCGAGTATTAAACGATTTTATTTCCACATCTCCTTCGTCAATAAATAATATAAACCATACAATTCCAAATTCACTTTCATAGAAGTATGTATACTTAGAATACTATCCATAAGTCACTTTCTCCCTAATATTATTTGCAAATTCTTCCACATCAACGTATATGCGAGACGAATCACATACTTGATAACTTACTATTCTATCCTCAAACGTGCCTACACTCTTCTTTACACCGTTATCGATTATTACGAACGCTTTAGTCCGGTGTAAAGTAATGCGGATATGTGCAGTATAACAATTTGTTTCTACATATACATCAAAGATTTCACATTTCATTAATTCTACTTCGTTATCGCTAAATTTAATTCTCTTCCCTTTACAAGAAGTTAACATGTGGTGACTTCTGTTGTCTCCTCGAGTAAACGCCTTCCTATGTTAAAAGTAACAGGTGTTAATTTAGAACTACTAATCGATGTTAATATGTTATTATTTTGAAAAAAAGGATAAGGGGTGGTATTTCTCAATGTTCAAATAAGTATGGTAAAGCAAATAACATATATATGTGAATGATAAATCGTCATATTTAATGTATTTTGATATAAATAACTTATATGATATGGCAATGTCACAAATTTTACCAACAATTTGAATTGAGTTGGTAACAGATATTTATTCAATACCAAATATTCTAGAAATTTCTCGATTTTATTAAAACAATTCCCTCTAAATTAATTAAAAATTAATTAAAAAGGAGACACATTTTTCGTTGTAAATATAATCTAAATACAAACCATCTTAGAGAAATCTGTTATATTTTCTTTCTTTCCATAAACATGCGCTGAACTAATAACTTTTTTATTAAAATTTTGGTAATTGTGAAAAGTAGTTGAAAATTTTTTAATTGTTTTTATTCTATTTCGATCTTCATTAGAGAAACTTTTTATAACAATATAAAGTATTTCTAATAATGAAATTTTGCTTTCTTCCTCATTTAATACTTTAAATATATCAAAATAATGAATTTATCATTCTTTACTAATTTTTTTAATTTCTCAATCAAAATTTTCATGTTGATAACAATCATAATAAATGATTCTCCCCTTTCTTTTTTGAATAAAGATCGAGTTTATTTAAACTTAAATAAAAACATCTATTGAAAATTTAGAAATACCTTGTTGAAATAAATAATTTATTATTTTCTTCTCATTTGCGACAGAGAAATTAAATCTTGCAAAATAACTTATACAGCATGATATCTGTAATGATTGTAATGAATAGTGTTTGCGTTAGGATTAATTTTAGTATAAAACATAAGTATTTAGAGGATGTGTGTACTTTTTAATAGTTTTTTGTTTCAGATTTAAATACTTTAATTTATTTTAATTGTATAAATAATTGTTATATATATTGTTCGATATTTGAAAACAAAATAAAAACATCTATTGAGAATTTAGAAATACCTTGTTGAAATAAACAATTTATTACTTTCTTCTCATTTGCGACAGAGAAATTAAATCTTGCGAAATAGCTAATACAGCATGATATCTGAAATCAAATCTTTTTAACAGATTGCTAATAAATTGTTCTTTAATATTAAAGACTAAAGAAGCACGTTAAACTGTGCGTATGAATAAACTTTGTTTTAAAAAAGGTAAAGATAATGGTATCCTTTAAGAATTAATTTTTAATTAATTGCTATTGATACTAAAACAATACAATATAAATTTTGCATTCCTATTAAATTGAATGTTGATATTTTTAGAAAAAATCTTGAACAAAAAATCAATGTTATAAATCTACTTTAGGAGTCTAGAATTCTTTTAAATTAATTTTAATAAATTAAATTAAATTAATTATATCGAATATTTGCAACAGAATGCAATAAAAACTTGTTCATATTAATAAATCATTTCTAAAACCGTCGGTTATGATTTCTGTTTATGTTTCTGTAATAATTTAAAATCTGTTATTATAATTAATACAATGTTAGTCAACAGTTTGTGGGCACATATTGTGCTCTATAAATATTAATATAAGAATAACTTTCATTGGATAAAATAAATATTTTGTTTCGATTGACTAACACATTACATGGTGACCCTGCCAGCCACTTAGGTACATTAGATGGCGATCCTGCCAGCCACTTAGGCACATTACTGGCGATCCTGCCAGCGAAGAAAACTAAGTACATCACATGGCGACGCTGCCCACGTCTCCACATTACATGGTAGATCCTACCCTGCCACGTAAGGCCCCACATGGCTACCAGGCCAGCCACTTACGGCCAAATAAGCTAAGTGGAAAGACTGGAACGAACCAGCTGAAATATGGCAGACCATTAAACAAGATAAAATGGAAACTATGCGAGGAAAGAAGTCAGCCCCAGCCAGGAGCAAGCGGAAGCAGCCCGCAGCCGTGCACAGGTCAGCCCAGTGTATATAAAGTGATTGAACAATGCATAGACATTTTATACACAAACTGTGTACTTGTATTTCAATAATGAAAATGTTTCTTCATACTGTAAAAAATAATATTAGTTTGTTTATGTGCGACAAATTCTGTTTACGTCAAGGAAATGTAAATAGCGTAACACTGTTATTTTTTTTTCCCTAAGGTCAAGTTTATTTAAAAATTAATATGTATAATGTAGTTGTAAAAGCAATACGTTATAACAAGCATTACATATTGCCGAAAAATTAACTTCAAACCTGTCCCAAGTTTGTTATTCACCGTACACGAGAATTTTATACACATTTTCTTAAGAAAACCGCCTATCTAAAAACGGAAAAAACATGATATATATAGTTTACGTACATTTACATTTATATTTTACGTACATTGCATACATGCAATAAAATGCATATGTTTTATTTTTCTAATAGGCGCCACAAAACGAACATGATATTGAAGAATTGTTTACGCAAACAAACGAAACAAAAACATGCGTATTTAAAAAGTTAAATCAATAAGCATCGGTACGGAAGGAAATAAACATCGGAATAGAATACGTGCAAAATTTATTTAGATATTGACAAGGTCAAGTACGTATAAAAATGCACGACATCAGTTATTATTTTATAAACAATTACATACGTGACATTGAACGGAACAGTATGTAAACGCATTCGTATAATTTCGCAGACTAAAGAGAATTCACATTAATATACGAGGAGTATTATATTAATTGTTATTTACAAAGAATTCCAAAATTTTTGTCGCAAACGCCTTATCACTAAAAGAAGTTGATTCCAATGATGTAAAGGTTAGTAACGGGACGACCGATAGCATCCTTATCACGTCAGGTGCCCAATAGACGACAGAGACCTATTGATTGTACCATTACGAAATCAACAGCAGCTACAGTTTCCACCTACTCCAGGACTGATCATCTTAGGGTTATGGAACTGTCAAAAACGAAAACCAGCCGAATCAAAAGAATTCCAAGTGACGAGAAAGGCAAAAAACTTCAATTCGCCCCAAAGTCGTAATGAAGCAAGCATGCACTTCTAGGAAATGGTCCAATACGACGAAAACACACTAATAATTTTTTTTAAGGGGATACAGTTTAACAAAGATGTGTTTTGTTAACTGGTCTTTAGATTTTCCCTATTGAAGATAAGGGCATACAGCATAAGGGAACAGCAGCACGTGCAACCTTACTGTAGTCTAGAATGGCTTCACAGAACAGTTCTGCGTGGAACATGACATACACGAAATATGTGTTGTCCAGGAAAATACACAATATGAGTGATTTCCTAAAATAATAATTTTGCCATAGAGCAAGAGAGAGAGTTGAATTATTTTTAAATAGATATGAAGAAAGGGAGCGCACAAAACTGAAGACAAACAAGCAAGCACAAGGAATTAAAGACAAACAGTCAAGCGAACAAAAAGAATTGAAAATAAGAATCGAATGCGAAAAATTTAAAGAAAAGACAAGAGTTACAAACTACGTAATAAGTCAACTATTCCGAATTACTACCACATGTTATGAAGATAGAAATTTAAGCAAACAAACTTGAGACAGTGTACAAAGGCCCTTTGAAATTTACTAGTTATCCTTTGAAATGTACTAGTTATCCTTTGAAATTTACTAGTTATCCTTTGAAATTAATCATTTACCATTTCAAGTTCTTATACAATTTCACTATTTATCTTAGACTATTTATCATTTTTCTTATACAAATTTTACAATTTAAAATGTACAATTTAAAAATTTATCTTTTACAATTCAATATTTACATGTGTGCTATATAGATAGAAATACCTTTTGTAATAACGTTAAATAATTTTACCGAACATTTTTAACAGATAGTAGTGGCAAATAAATGTCGAGTATTTAGAAGATAAGTATATGGAATAATGTAAATTATATCTGCATGTAGTAAATAAGGAAACATAAGTAGGTATAGAAATTTCTAGAGAAAGAAAAAAATCAAACAAATCCTGTTGCTTTTTTCTTTTCTCGCTTGGTGGCAGGTGTGAAAACCTGATTAACTAATGTTTATAATGCTTGATATAGTCAAGGCGTGGCCCTGGTCTTATTTGCATTGTATTAGAAAACACGACCTCGGTCCACCTGTTTTATTAAACACAAGCATTCTTAATCAGAGGTCGCACGCTTGCACATCTTGTTTATAGTTAAGTAAGGACGTAGTCAAATGAGGCACTCTAATGTTGTATATAAGACGTTCTATTAAAGAACAAGGGATCAGTCATAGCTAGATAGTCAGTAAGACATAGTGAGTGCGAGATAGATCTCTCCTTTGACTACTGTTCTATTTATTGTTATGTATATAGTAATTGTTATGTTTATTATGTGTTAAATAATTATACTACGTTAAACCAACCTTATCTGCGTATTATTTGATGCGTGTAATAATCTGAATTCCAGTAATATTATATCTTTCATTCATGGTAATTTCGTATACTTACTCTTGATTTTAATGTATTTAACAATAGTCAAAATAAATACGTAAATAATAAACGTTTGTCTTTACTTACTTTAAATTGGCAATTTTTTTTAGAAAATGCAATTGAATATTAATTATTATTATTATTATTATTACTAATTCGTTCATTTCAGGTTTCCAGTCTTTGGTATTTCTATACTTTTCATATGTCATTATTCCAACTCTTGCCTTTACCCTTCGATCTGTTTCTACACCGCCGTAGAGGAAAATATAATTATTACATTAGAGATGATGGAAAAAATCGGCCCGTAACCATTATGATAGTGAATGCACCCAATGAGCATACAGAAGTAGCAAATAAAATATATTTTTCGAGATCTCTCGGTCGAAATGGAAAAACGAGCCGCTACAACGAAATAATCCTAATGGGCAACTTTAACGGGCGAGTAGGAACAATACAGGGAGAATGTACAGAATGATAACGAGCAAATAACTGGTTAATATTTGGGAACAGTTGCATTTAAAGAATTCTAATGATGAACTCTAATGTTGATCATTTCCTGATACCATTGGTATAAGGCCCCGTGGTATAGTAATTGCAAATACAAGATAAAACAATCTCTTATTGCTAAAAAGTAATTTAGGAAGAAATGTATACACCAGGGGTGCCCAAACGGTCGCGATCGGCTGGTCGATCGCGAGAACTTTTGGAGTCGATCGCGCGAGAAAATAAAAAATAATTACTTCACAAATTCGAGTTCTCTCGAACGCCAACTTTAGGCCGTCTCTGTCTCTCGTTGGAATATGCGAGACTCCCGAAGCAATGCAATTGGGCAACGTACGGCAACCCTTCCCGATTCTTTTCGAATAGTCAGATTCATATAAAAATCCAGTCATAACTCAGTATCTGAACGACACGTAATATTTGAAAGGCAAAAAAGGGTGGCGAAAAAAGTAAAACGTAGCATTTTAATAACGGTTGGGAGGAAGAATTTTTGTTTATCATGGTCAAAGATAAGTGTATTTGTCTCGTTTGTCGATCGTCAATGGCATTGCCCAAAGGCAGAAACTTAAAAAGGCATTATAAAGCTATGCATAAAATCTATTAATATGATTTTCCACAAAAAAAAGTGCGTTATGAACACGAAATGTGGAAGATTTGAAAAGTAGTTTAAAGGGAGAGAAATCCATGTTTACTAGGCCAGCAAAGCAATCAATAGCTACAACGAAGGCGTCTTTTAAAACTTCCTACATACTGGCGCAACACAAAAAACCTTTTGAATATGGAGCGGTAGTAAAAGAATCATTTGTTGAAGGGCGAATGTATTATTTGACGACTTAAAAAATAAATTATATCTGCTATCAAGGATGCTCAATTATCTCGCTAAAGTGTTACTAGACGTAGCAAAATCATGAACACAGATTTGGAATTAACTAAAAAATGATATTATGGAATGTACATACTTTTCTTTACAGTTTGATGAGTCCACCGATATGACTGATACTGATCAATTTTTCATTCGGATGGTATTTTCTGATATGTTGGCTAAAGAAGAATTCTTAACGTTGCTGCCTCTGAACGAAAGAACTCGAGGAGAAAATATTTACAAAGGTTTCCTAAATTTTGTAATAACGGGTTTTCATTTGAAAAGTCAATCTAGTAGCATGTGATTTACTGAGAACATTTTGAAGTATGTCGTAAATTAAAATTTACTACTTAACCTACGAAGTCGTATATTTTGACAGTTTCATACCTACAAATAAATAGCAAATGTGATTGACATTATCAAATGTCATTTGGATTTACGTTTACGGAACAACAAACACATACTAATATATATGCGTCTTATTCTATCAAAATTTCAAAGTAACCTAGATTGACTTTTCAAATGAACACACGTTACAATATGAGCTACCGATTTACAAACTTATGTCCATTACAACTGATGGAGCACCATCAATGACATGTAACTAAATTGGGTTTGTTGCATTGTGTCGAATTAACGAAGACTTTCTATCATTTTTGGCATTCCATTGCATCATTCATCAGTAAGTTCTATGTTCAGATATACTAAATATGAATGATGTCGTGAATATTGCCACAATGATCGTGAAAATGAGTCTGTGATTTACCTATCCTATCGGATGTGACAAATAATTTGAATATCATTAATTTGGAACTACAGAGACAAAATAAAACCATTATTGATTAGGTTAGCGTAACAAACGCTTTTATAAATAAATTGAAGCTGTTGATTAATCAGCTAAACAAAAAGGACTACACATATTTTCCAACTTTGAAAAGAAGGGCAAGTTATCACTCTAATTATGACAACTACAAAACACAACTAAGAAACATTCAGAGGGAATTTGGAAGACGCTTCTCTGATTTTAAGCAACTGATGGATATTGTAACTTTCATGGCTTATCCATTTTCTGGTGACGACGTTGAAAAAATTGTTACTGAAATATCAAACGCTTTCAATATGGAGATCTCTTCAGTACAAAATGAGGTATTTCAGATAATGTCAGATATACATTTCAAAGTCAGAGCAACTGTAGCCAAGTTTTGGTCTTTCATATTCGAAAACAAATATCCTTGTTTAAAACAAATAGGTCTTCAGTTAACAGGATTCTTCGAATCAACCTACTTATGCGTCTGCATTTTTAGAAATGAAAAAACTGACGCACATCTCTCAACATACCTGCGGTTGGCACTCAGTAATTACGAACCGTCCTTCGATAAGTTTGCAGATGATATGTAGTGCCATGCATCAACATGTAAATTCTAAATGAAAGCAGTGACTAAAGAAAATTTCTGACGTTGCAATTTTATTAGATGTTTAACTTAACAAGTATAATATATGTACTTTGTATTTATATATTATAAATAATTGCAATAAATAATTTTCATAAATCTGTTTTTTTTTATTGTAACCAGGCTACTCCTAGTAGTCGGTAGTCGTACGTATCGATGGCTTGTCACCTAGAACAACATAAAATTGAAACTCGAAAATACTACATATACATACCACACAGTTCCAATCATGGCAACATATTGCAGAAGGGGATCGCAAACCTAATATTATTACAAAAAGCGATTAATACACCACCTCCACTTATTAACAGGTCCAAGCTTTCTATCGCAGCGGCAAACAACAAAACTGCTAATGAATAAATAATTAATCGTTTCTGTCATTATATATATATATATATATATATATATATATATATATATATATATCATCAATACCTTATTTACCGTTAGGTGTTAAGGTTAAATACAAAAATCAAACAATTCCTTAAAGTTACAGTACATGAGATCAGTAAGTGCAGCCTATCAGAATCTATCATTATTATTTTATTCTAATTTCGTTCCGTATATCATCCTTGCCCATTCTTTCTTGTTGATTGCCATTCTTTTCGCCTCTCTCCCTGACATTCCCTTGGCTCTCAATATGTCTTCCACTTGGCTGTCCCACGAATTCCTAGGTCTACCTCTTGGTCTTCTCTGATATCTTCTTGCTTGCCATACTTTTCTTGTTGTTCTCTCCTCTCCCATTCTTGTCAAGTGTCCAAACCATCTTAATTGATTTCGTTGTATATCTTCCTTCAGCGTCCGTACTTTGAGTTCTTCCCTTATTTTGCTATTTCTTACTCTGTCTCTCTTAGTAATTCCCTTTATTCCTCTTAAAAACCTCATCTCCATTGCTTGTATTTTGTTTTCCATTCGTTTCGTCAATGTCCAAATTTCGCTTCCGTATATCAATACGGGCTTAAATATAGTTTTATAAACTGAGGTCTTAGTTTTCCTTGACACTTCTCTTCTTCCCAGGAACGAATTGTTCAAGGAGTAGTAAAGTGCAGATGCTGCATCTAACCTGTCATTCAGTTCTGCCTCCATGGTTCCTGTTTTGTGTATTTTCACCCCTAGGTATTTAAATGTTTCTACTTGTTCTATTTTAGTGTCGTCAAGTTTTATTTGTAATTCATCATATTTTTTCCCTATTACCATAACTTTGGTTTTCTCTGCGTTTATTTTTAAATTCTTCTTTCGCAACGCCTCTGCCCATATATCTAGATTACGCTGAAGGTTGAGCTTATTTTTAGCATAAATCACCAAATCATCTGCAAATATGCTCTCTGCTATTTCTACCGGTTCCATGTTGTAGTATCCCACCTTCATTTTCTTAACTTTCATTTTCTCTTCTTTTGTTACATCATCCATTATTATATTAAATAATACTGGACTAAGGTTGCCTCCTTGTCTTAATCCCTCCGTCGTTACAAATTCTTCAGATCTTGTGTTCCTGGTTCTAACGTACTTTCTTGTGTTCTTATATATAGCTTTAATACAGTTTATTAATTTTTGCCCGACTCCTCTCCTTCTTAGACTGTTCCAAACTAGTTCCCTTGGCACGCTGTCAAAGGCTTTCTTGAGGTCTATAAAGGCCACGTATATATTGTCATTGGTACATTTCTCTACTAATTGTTTCAGTGTGAATATGTGGTCCTGAACTCCTCTTCCCTTTCTGAAACCACTTTGTGAATCTTCTATTTGTCTTTCCACTGTTCTTTCTAGTCTTTTGGTCAGTATCCATTCATAGAGTTTGGCCAGCATGCAAAGCAAAGTAATACTCCTGTAATTAGCGCAGTCCCGTTTATTCCCTTTCTTGAATATCGGTATCAATATTCCTTCTGTCATTATAACGATATCATAATCAGAAGTACATACGTGCGCGAGAAAAAGAGAAGTACACAGCCAGCAATCACTGTTGGGCGTATTTAGTTTTTCGCAGTTGTTTGTAAAATTGTAGAAGTGCTTGATTTATATTTTAAACGAAGGCTTGTTGAACCATTAGTTTATTACTCAAGAGGGATTTACACTCCAATTACAGGATAATTGTACAAAACAAACAATATAAAATGCATTGGAGCATTTGCTCTCCATAAAATACAACTAAATATGTTGATTCAAACGTCCATTGGTACATTTAACGTACCAATAGACAAATACCATCGTGTAGGTTTAGTCTTTGAAACAACCCTTTGCATTTCTTTTTGAAATATTTACACGCTCTACACCCAGATTTACTTGGATCTGTTATCTATATACATAAAATACAAAAAATGTTTGTTTGTCCTTTATAGACTCTGAAACTATCCAACCGATGTAATTCAAACTGGTTTCATTAGAAAGGTAATATTCCAGATTAGGTTTACGGCTATATATCTTTTTGATATTTCAAGTGGGCGTGGCCCCTCCCACATAAATTAAATAACATCATATATTTCGACTATTGTGATAGCAAGAGTTTTGAAACATTGCAATAGTATAGCAAACGCCAATTAAGTTGGCGCGAGGAGGGGTAAGTTCGCGCAGGATTAAAAGTAGTGGGGAGATTTGTATTTGGTTTTACATCAAATGTCAGATAATTCTAACCTCTGAGCGTGTGTCACTTTATGATCCCCTAGCAAAGACATTATGTTCCTTCAAACGTCAATGACAAATGTATTCTGACAATTACTTGAGTAGTGGGGGTGGACGTTTTTAAAAACGTCTTCTGCGCACCCCCTCGTCGCGCCAACTTAATTGGCGCTTGCTATACATATGTTACTAATGTGAGTAATCAGGACAAAAATGGATGGGATCGGACAAGTGGGCGTGGCTGCTCTCATACAAAATAAATATTTAATATCAAATATCTAGAGTTATATAATAGTTAGAGCCTTCAAACTTTGTAGAAGTCCATAAATTATTAATATTAGTAGTCGAAGTGAAAATGGGCGTGATTGGACAAGTGGGCGTGGCAGATCTCATACAAAGTTTGAAGGCTCTTAAGGCTTCTTAACTCTTTGGAACCTTCTGGAATTCCACCACACATCTTAACTTTAAAAGTTGGCTCACCATTGATGCTCATTCGCAATTTAGATCCACCGAAATTGTGCAACGGAACAAGACTTGCTGTTAAAAAGCTATCTCCAAATTTAATCGAAGCCACAATCATCAGCGGCAAATGTAAAGGAGAAGATGTGCTGATACCACGAATTCCAATGATTTCAACCGATTTACCCTTCGATTTCAAGCGATTACAGTTTCCAGTGCGTCTTGCTTTCGCCATAACCATCAACAAGGCTCAAGGCCAATCGGTAAGTGTTGCTGGTTTGAACTTAGAAAATTCCTGTTTTTCGCACGGCCAATTATACGAAATCCGCGAGACGCATTGGGCAACGGCAGTTTATCGATTGAGAGAGAAACAAGTTGCGATAGGAAATTTTCTTGCAGTAAGCCCGTTCTGACAAATATTTAGGCTGTAAATTGTACTATAATTTTTAGACTTACATTAAATACATTTAAATAATTTGTATTAATTTGATGTTTAATTTTTTTAGTAAATTCAAAAAAAAATTATGATTTGAAAAAGCAATGTTTTTATTTTTTTTAATAAAAATTACATTTTTCTCAGCCCTAGTACGTTATTCAAAGACAAAAAGGATTCGAAAAAATTTCCATAATGTTTGATACTGTAATATGGTCCTGCAACATTATGTCAGCTGGTGACCTAATCTATGACATCACCCGATGTGCGCATCATGGGGCTTAGAAAGCTAACAATCCAGAAACGCTCAAAGAATGTATAAGCACAAGCGAAAGATGATTTATTCGACCAACGATCGTCGTGAAATAAACATAGTAGACATAAATGTGTATATAAATAAATATAAATACTGTTAGTTATAGTTAGCATTACCCATTCCTTATTAATATAGTTAATTCTTAATTATTGTGTGTTTTAATAATCAAACTTCATAAAGATATTAGCAATAGCTGCGGGTATCAAAATGGTATCTGCCGCTCGCACGACTCGCCATGGAACAGCGAAATCCACTTGATGAAACAGGTGAATCTATTGTATCGAATTAAATGAAATTGTGCACTGCTATATTTCCTTCTATTAGTTAAAAGCTTGACGAAATGTCTTTCTGGCAGCGTATTATAATCAGTATTTCCACAGGGGTATAAACCATCACATTTAAAACTTAAATACTATTAAGATAAAATAAAACAAATTTTATGAATTTCACTTTTTAATTATCACTGTAACGAGTCGTTTCGCACCAACCTGGGCTTCGTCAGACATATATATGTCTGACGAAGCCCAGGTTGGTGCGAAACGACTCGTTACAGTGATAATTAAGAAGTGAAATTCATAAAATTTGTTTTATTTTATCTTAATAATTATAATGGAATTTCATCAAGTAAAGGCCGAAACAATCATATATAAAACTTAAATACTCTAAAGAACGCTTTTGGACCCTTTCTATTGCAATTTGTTAGTATAAGCGAGTAATACTATATAACGGCACCATTTTTATATGTTATGATGAAATAAAAATGAAATAGAAACAATGTTAAAAATAAAATAAACAATAATTTGAATATAATTTTCCAGAAATTAAATTCTATAATATGTGTGAATGTTGCTATCTATAAAAATTTCTAATTAAAGGTAACTTATTATTGTAAGAACTGTACGAGGAATAATTAGCAGGAGCGTTGACTTTCAAGTGAAAAAACTATATTTTTGGTGCAAAGAAATTTTTTTACTTTTTACATAATCGCATCTCAAGTGTATATATGTAGGCCACCGATATTCGAACTTTTTATATTCCTAAACTTAGGATTCTTGAAACTCTGTAGGCTTCTGTTTCACCAATTACCTACTCATTCGATGCGAATCTCCGCAATCTGAGCCATTTCTTCAGTTTCGAGAATAAAAAAAAATTACAGGCACTACATTAGGCGAACACACAGTAATTCAAAAAATGTACTTAATTTAGCAGTTACACTTGCAGATGATTGAGGTACGCATTATTTTAGTGAACTACTTTTTTCTACACCAAATGTGTCCGTTTTTCTTTAATTAAGCAATACCGAAATGGACCAATAATACGGCCCTGTGATTATTGCTTCCTTTTTATATATATGCCGCGAGAATTCCAAAACACCGTAGCCATAACCTTTACGACAGATTGAATAATTTTTAGGCATATGTAATAGCAACAAAAGTTATAAATACAGTTGATGCGGAAACAGTAGCTAAAACCATTTGCGAGAACATGCGCCAAATGCTTCATTGGGACTACAGGTACAAAGAAAAAATTCTTTTTTTTTGTCATGACAGTGCTGCATATATGTTAAAAACACGCAGACTATTAAAGGAAACATATCCTAATATGCGGCATAATTACTTGTGTGGCACATGCTCTCCATAGAATCTGTGAATATATCAGAGACACCTTTCCGGAAGTTGATAGACTTGTATACGCTTTTAAGAGTTTTCAGAAAAGCACCATTGAGAGTAACTCTTTGCAGGGGAAAACTTCCATCTTTGTCACTGTCTCCCTCTCCAGTAATAATAACTGGATTTGGACCATGGTTGAAAGCTACTAGTTATTATGCAGAGAATTTCGTTAGTTTACAAAATTTCGTTACATGTTTAAATGACGATGCTCGAAGTATTTCTGAGTGCAAGCAACTAATACAAGTTCCAAATTTAAAAATCAGTTGTACTTTCTTCAGGAGCACTTTCAAAATTTGCCAAAACTAATCACTTATTTTGAAAATCAAAATCTCAAATTAAATGACAGATTAATCACATTAGCTGTGGCTATTAATAATTTTAAAAATATCCCAATTGATTTCGGATGTGGCCTTCGGCAAAAGTTAGACGCAGTTTTTAATATAAATCCAGATTTAATAACATTGCGGCAATTGTGTATGGGGGCAATGCCTCAAAATCTAACTGCTAAATACGCTGAAATAAAAGAATATTTCCAGTATGCACCCATAACCAGTTGCGATGTTGAAAGGACGTTTTCTACCTACAAGGATGTATTTCATTGAAAGAGAACAAATTTTACAGAAGAGAACCTTGTGAAAATATTGCTAGTTAATATTAATACTCCTTTACTCAACTTGAGCTACAAAATGAAAAAATAAAAATGTATTTCGTATTTTATAGATCACAACCCGTTTGTTTTCCAATTATATAAATAAGATTAAAAACTTTTTAAAAATACAAATTTTCAATAGTACGCCTGTGGGCGATGAGTCAGCGGCCTCTCGTGTCCAGTCCCTAAATAAGACAAATTTAGGAATTATATGTTGCAAATACAATCGCCCATACCACACTATCTGTATGGCTAGGACAAACTTACTAAAAGCTAACTTTTGCTGTCGAGCATGTTTGAAATAAATAATAATGTTGATTTTATATTTAGTTAGGTGGGTAATTACTCGTGTATTTCTTTGGTTCTCTTGGTTTAAAAAATACACGTTTATTAAAATATCAGTGTTTTCTTATTATTATTATCGAAAATAGGTGTTGATAAATCAGATTGTTGAACGTGCCAATTATTAAAAATTCCCTGTGCAAATTACTAGAAAACTGTGAAAATAATTGGAAAACTGTATGTGCCAATTACTAGATTTTAGTGCCAGTAATTAGAAAACTACATGTACGCCAAAATTTTAATTTTTATTAATATATATTATAATTAAAATAATATTAATATACAAGAAAAAGAATAGGTTAAGCACCAAAACTGTCGAAAGCAAAGTCAAAAAGCAACAAAAACCCAATTTCTACGATTTTTGAAAACTATACATTCTCAATGTGCCAATAATTGGGTGTTTCACCCTATTTCTCCAGGTACATTCACTTATACATATAAGGGTAACTTCAGAAAGTTAATATTAAAATTACACATCATATTTTCATTCTATATGGCACAATTCTAGGCCTCAAATATTCTCTAAAGCAATTAACGTATTTATGATTGATGATTGATATTATAACGTTCCAATGCATTATATAACGATATAAGCAATAGTTTGGTGCGTAGAATGAACTTAAGTGTTTAAAATACACTAAAATGTTTCAATTATAATTGTTTACCTTTAAACGGCAATAAAAAATTACAAGCAGCAACATCATTTGCGTGAAGAACATCTGGTGGTAGTGTGTTTCTCAGTAATTACCATAAAATATTGCAGAAAGATTTGCACCGACATTATTTACATTCGTGTGTAAATATTTTTGCGGTTAGATATAATGACATTGTTAAAATGTCTAATTTATTTCCCTAAAGGCATTTTTTTATTATAAATATTTAATTTGTAGATAGGAAAAAAACTACATTTGTTATCAAATTTTAAAAAAACTAAATAGTCGATTTATCATATCCAGATTTTGTGTCAATATTTGCACAAACAAAAACGTTTTAATTATGTAACTAAACATCGATAAACGAGCTTTGTTTCTTCTTCTCTCCTTTTTTTTGCGTTAAAGTGATGCTTATTATACTGTCAGTTTTTCAATTGACGTCACCGGCTTCTGTTAAAACAACGCGTTTATTAAGACTTATTTAATTCATGAATTCCAGAAATGTATTCGAAGAATTAATATGCTGTGAATATCTGCATATCATTTAAATGAGCTTATCATGAATATAAGAACTACGGAAAGGATATATATATATATATATATATATATATATATATATATATATATGTATATATATATATATATATATAATGTATAATATATACATATATATATATATAGATATATATATATATATATATATATATATATATATATATATATATATATAATTGAAACGAAATTATCGACCGTGATATATTATAAAAAATTAATTTAAATTCGGGTAAGCGGTCAATTAAGAAAAAAACTCCTTTATTAAATAACCCTCTATTTCGCAACAGACTTTGTTGCTTCTTAATCATTTCTATATTTTGTACGTCAATTTTATTATTTTTCAACTCTACATTTTTTACCCCAGAAGAAGCGACAAAGTCTGTTGCGAAATATAGGGTTATTTAGTAAAGGAGTTTTTTTCTTAATTGACCGCTTACCCGAATTTAAATTAATTTTTTATTATATATATATATATATATATATATATATATATATATATTCGGTGCTATATATAGTACCTTTGCCAAAAATCTGAAAATTTGTTTAATGTCAAAAATGGTAAAAGAAACAATATTATAATAGATCTACTTACATTAAATTTTTGTGGTATTAACATATTGTGATTATTTGTAACACATTTCTAAGTAAGACTAAACTTTTGCATTGCAGGTATGCCGTTTTTTTCGGACACGTATTTATCAGAAGGAATATTGTCTGAGTCGACACATGCGTGAAGGTTGGTTTAACTGTTATCGCACATGTTTTTTTTTGTTTATATTGTCGTTATAATTGTTCATATAATTGGCAGGTATATTGCTGACAGTTTTTATAAATCTGTTCTGTCGTTTATGGAGTTTCTATTTTTTTTTGTATGTGGATGCTTTCTAATATATTTCTTGCCTTGTTGTTTTTTTCAGGTGTAATTATTGTGATTTTATCAAAATTGATGTTTTGTTTGTTTGATATGTTTTTTAAGGGCTGTACTATTGCTTTTGAAAATTTATGGCCATTTAAATGTTTTTGTAGGTGTTGTGTTGTTTGACCGATGTATACGCCTGCGCAGTCATTGCATGGAATTTCATAAATAACGTATGTTTTCTTTAGTGTAGGTATTTTGTCTTTTAATTTTGAGGATAGGTTCTTGGGATTATTGGAGTTTTTGTGAGCTATATGTCACACAAAAATAATGTAGCAACGGAAATAATCAACAGAGCGATTAATCCAACAAACCCAGACTTCAGACCGAAAATTTTATCATAAACAAAAGATTCTCTACAACAAAATAATTATCCCCTCCCATTCATTAGCAAAATCATAAAGCAACAATTATATCACCACTACAACACAAATAAAATAAATACCACAAAAACCAAGGGAAACAACCCTCAAACTACTTATAAATATGTCCCAATACCATATATAAACAACTTGTCAGAAAAAATAAACAAAATCTTAACACCATATAACATAAAAGTAGCTCACAAAAACTCCAATAATCTCAACAACCTACACTCAAAATTAAAAGACAAGATATTACACTATAGAAAATACAAGTTATTTATGAAATTCCATGCAACGACTGCGTAGGCGTATACATCGGCCAAACAACAGAACACCTACAAGAACGTTTAAATGGCCATAAATTTTCAATGTTTTTTAAGGGCCGTACCATGGCCCTTAAAAAACATCAAACAAACAAAACACACATTCAATTTCGATAAAACTACAATAATTACATCTGAAAAAACAACAAAGCAAGAAATATATTAAAAAGCATCCACATAGAAAAAAATAGAAACTCCATAAACGACAAAGCAGATTTAGAAAATCTGTCAGCAATATACCTACCAATTATATTAACACCCCCCCCCCCGGACAAAACGGCAATATAAACAAAAAAGCACATGTTCGCTAATAGTTAAACCAACCCCCCGCATGTGTCGACTCAGAGACAAAACTCCTTCTGATAAACACATCTCCGAAAAAAACGGTCCACCTGTAATGCAAAAGTTTAATCTTACTTAGAAATGTGTTACAAATAATCACAATATATTAATACCACAAAAATTCCATGTACGTAGATTTATTATAACATTGTTCCTTTTACCATTTTTGACATTAAATAAATTTTTAGATTTTTTAAAAAGCTACTATATATAGCACCTAAACGTCAAATTAGATATTGTTTTAATTACCCAAGAACATTTAAACCAACCCTCTCGTATAGTGTTGACACGGCCAGCATTCCTTCCACCCGCAAACATAAACACATGTTCGAAAACAGTCTACCTGCTAATGCAAAAGTTTAGTCTTAGCTAGAACTTTCACCCATTTATTTCACTCTCTATATTTCGCAACAATTGGTTGCTTCATCAGAAGAAGGAATACAGAGTTAAAAATTAGTAACGACGTAACTAAACTTGTTAAACTCGATTACGTTACATTAAAACATTAAATTGACTTTTGCGAAATATAGCAGTGTCATCATCACTTTTTTCTAACACAACCCCTATGACATTTCTGAAATCTGCTTTAGCTCTGTCCACGTCTGGAATAGGGACTATAACATTGTCTCCCAGTTTCACTGAGGGATGGGTGGCATCAGAGATACGTTTCATTTTTTTGGCCTGGTTGGACATATTTTCGTGAGCTTCTTTCTTCGCTGACAAAATACGAATCGCACTAATAGCAGCCTCATTTTCTTCTACATCTTCGCTGGTAGCTTCACATTCATTCTGTTGCTTGTTAATCTCGGAAATTAGTGAATAAGTTGTGGAGGATTGTTGGTGGGGTGAGGGTACGAAATCGTTTAACAAATGAGAATAGGATGTTCTTGAAAGGTGTGGGATATAAAGTTTTGGTGTAGATTTATTTAAGTGAGAGGGAGTTTTAGTATGTTGATTTTGGGATATTAAGAAGAAATAAAGAGAGGATTATGCTTTAGTATAGTAAGAGATTTGTCTGGATCAAGTTTGTTGTGAAAGTGTGTTAGTAACAATTTTAAAAAATGGAAGTTTTAGATGTTTTAAGAAGGGTTCGAAGATAAATCTATCGTGGAGTTGGAATATCATAATCATGTTCCGTTTGGTACACCAAGATATGAAAATAATGATGAGATTAGAATTGTGGTACCAGAAATAGATAAGTATTAAGTATACTTTACCATCGGAGTCAGAATTATTACTTGAGGGGAAGTTAGGACTGTATAGTGATGAAAGTAAGGCTAGTGTTACGGCGTTTTTAATTAATAATGCGGCAACTTTTATGTTCAGCAATATCAGATATGTGATTAGTGGAGTGGAAGTGAATGAAGTAAGAAATGTAGGTATTACATCGACTATAAAAGATTATTTTTTTTGATAGTCCAAGTTATACAAATAAATTGGAAAATTGTGGTTGGGAATTTTCTACTGGTAGGGCTCCGGTTTTAGATTATAAAAACTTTAGCATATGTATACCATTGAAGATGTTAATGGGTTTCGCAGAAGATTTTAAGTCTGTTATTTTAAATATGTCTCAGGAGCTTGTGTTGAAGAGATGTGCTGATAATAATGATGTAATATATAATTCAAATGCTGCTGTTAATGAGAGTGTTAGGTTAACTATTGATGCTATTGTATAGCGGGTATCACATGTTAAAGTTGGTTTAAGTCAAGATTTGGCGTTAACCAAATTAACAACGCAAAATACTATTACCCGGATTTTCATGAATTTACTATCCTCTAAAAAACATTTCCATTATAGTATTTTTCGTTGTTAATTTAGTTAACGCCAAATCCTGACTTAAACCAACTTTAACATGTGATACCCGCCATACAATAGCATCAATAGTTAACCTAACACCCTCATTAACAGCAGCATTTGAATTATATATTACATCATTATTATCAGCACATCTCTTCACCACAAGCTCCTGAGACATATTTAAAATAACAGACTTAAAGTCTTCTGCGAAACCCATTGTGTACCAAACGGAACATGATTATGATATTCCAACTCCACGATAGATTTATCTAGTCGAACCCTTCTTAAAACATCTAAAACTTCCATTTTTAGAATTGTTGCTAACACACTTTCACAACAAACTTCATCCAGACAAATCTCTTACTATACTAAAGCATAATCCTCTCTTTATTTCTTCTTAATATCCCAAAATCAACATACTAAAACTCCCTCTCAGTTAAATAAATCTACACCAAAACTTTATATCCCACACCTTTCAAGAACATCCTATTCTCATTTGTTAAACAATCCTCCACAACTTATTCACTAATTTCCGTAAAGAATTTCTATTCCTCCTCCACATTTTATTAATACTACTGCTCTTCATTATTCTCTAATTTATAATAATATCAATAATTCAAATTAGTAAATGAAATATCCAATATTCACCTTTGACATCTATTACTACACACCCTACTTAATCAACTACTGTACTAATACTATCCATTAATTATTTAAATATACACTAATATATACAATCATTTCCCTCAATAAATCATTTACCTATTCCTAACACATAAAACATTTATTTTTTAAAACCTAACGTCTCATAATTCTCAAATATATTGTCATCTCTTCACCTCTTAAATCGATTGGTTGACCTATCTGATCTACAGCTCAAATAAAAGTATGAAATAATACATTAGTATTTACATTCATATAAATTTTCTCTTGCGGAACCTCTATAATTTTAAAACCTGGTGGAACATTTGGATAAAAATGGTACAAAACATGTGATAATTCACCATTAATGTATGATCCATCTACAATATTACACATAATATCAATAGCACTAATTCTATATATATATATCAACTGAATTGGTATATTTCGTTCTATTACCCTTCTATAAAAACCTAACAAGGAACCAACTGAATTTTCCACTCCAAAATCAATATCTACAGACGCCTTCATAAACACTTTCATAGTATTACTATTACTAGTTAATACGAGAAAATGTTATGTTCCTTCCTCAACCCGTAATTGCTCATCGATATATTTCTGTGAATCCATTATATCATAGGTACCCTCCGGAATAATTATCTCCTTCCAAGCACTTGACTTACTTTTTGAATTCGAAGAATATTTAAAAACATTATCTTTACTAGTAACATTAGGTATAGAATTATAAGTTTGCAAACTTAACATACACATCTCATATTCACCATTTAAGTATATAGGTGGATTCAGCACACAACCCACCTCAGATCCCTTCCCTGTCAAAACAAAAGCCAAATTATGCACACTTCCATTACCATCTGTTTCCATTTCTAATTTAAATTCAACTTTCCAAAATCGTTGCACTAATATTTAATAAAACAACCACAACAAACTCCTTCTTATTTAATAAATCCTTTCAAAAACAATAAACACAAATGCCCACAATTTTCACTGTTACTGTCTTGATATCTTTCATAGTTATACTGTATAACACCACAACCATTCGATAATAAATACTTTTCAACCTCAATCGGAGGTCTTAAATCACCGTAACTATCAAAATTATTTATTATAGCATTATTTTTCTTATATACTACCCAATGTGTCCCTTCCCCAACATCATCATCCAAATTTACTATTCCATTCTCTCTTTTGCGTATAATTCTCGGTAACACATCCTTACTAAAAATACCCCGAAATTTACCAATTCTCCACCTCTGAACATACATCTACAAATCTTTTTCTGTTAAAGGTCTTCGAGGTAAACTGCTTATCAGTTTTTTTAACTAGCACCAACTGGTAAATAAACACCACAACCAGATTTATACGGTTTTACATATAATCCACTTTCAAAAGATACACCACACCCAGACTTATATGGTTTCACATATAAACCACTCCCAGATTTTGATTCCATAACAATATTATGTCGCTTTGCTTCATCTAATTAATCCCTTTCAGCTTTTACAGATGTTACTGCTTTCGCAATTGCTGCTGCACCACCACCTAATGACCCTAAAGCACCTAATGCTGCAAATAATGGGATTAACGGTAAAAATTTTTTTGGTATTACAATTACCCTTGATCGCGGATATTTTATTCTTCTTCCAGATTTTATAAAACTTTGATATGCAACTCTAGCATTCTCTAAAGCACCCTTTTTCTTAACAATCCGTCTTATTGCAATCTGTGCTTTCTTAATTGCTTGCAAAAATGAAAAGCCCCACCTAATTGATATCCCTGCCTTCTCCTCCTATAACTTCTTTTACTAGACTTCCTTTCACTTTTACTCATTTCTTTCCGTTGTCTACTCCAACCCATACCTAATTTTGTTTTAGCTTTCATAGCAGCTCAAACCACAGTTGCAGCCAACCTTTCTTCTATACCTGCGTCTCTACTCTTCACTCGTCCCACAGCCTTTTGATACAATTTCTCATCCGCTTCGTGCTTTTTTAACAATTCAATTGATTGAGAATATGATATCGTGCTCTTTACAAGCCTCATCCAAAATATTCACCCCCTTATCACCTCTTTTCAATCGTTTTTCTAATCTCGTTCCTGGACCACAAAATCTATAACCCGGTATGTGCAATTCTACTGGGAGCATATTTATCACAGTATTCAACAATCCACCACCTTTCCTTCTGCGTGCCTTATTCAAACTACCACTTCTGAATACCATCACAATCTTATATATTAAGCTATCTCAGTCAACATCAACAATCTAAATGATAAAATCCGCATGTACAATTACCATATATACAAATACTTATTAGTCGATTTCACTTAATCCTAAAAACCCTTAAAATTTGTCTTACAGGATTAATTCCTTACAAATTTTAAAAATAAAACACATTAAATTTATTTTAGCATTATATTTCATAATCATATATAATTTTTCCTCAAATAATTTACATCATTTTTAATTTTCTGAGGCCAATACATAACTAACTCCTTCGTTATACAAACACATTCGGATATTACACCACTATACATTCGGTCGATTTCTACATCCACTTCTCCACCACTTTCAGATAAACATCGGACCAAATCATTATTAAATACATTATATTTCATATCTTCTAAAACCGCTAATCGACAATCCAATGTTTCCTTGAACCGCCATAACTCCGATAAACTTTCAAACGCTAAATACACATACTCGCCACCTTTTTCTATCTTCACAATTCTACTCACTCCATCAAATGATTCAGGTGATATTCGAATATTCATACCTCTAAAACTTGGAAATATACCATTATTGTAATCAAAATATTGCCTTAACTTTGCAGTCTCCGCCATTACCCACTTCCATTCCTTTGAATTAAAGCATACACATTGTTTTTTTACACCAACAATTTTTAACCTTGGTACAAAATCTTGATGTGGTAATAAACCAATACATATCCATTTGGAATGACTTAAAAAAAAAAAAAAAAATTCTCCTACTAATGGTAACTCCCAAATTGGTTCTCTAACATATTTTTTAACAAATCTTTCACCACTTGATGTCTCTCATGCATAATTCTCTGCAGCTACATCTATATGTTTCCAAAATTTATTTGATTCAGACAATTTAGTAAAAAATTCTTCAATACCCAAGTCTAGCTCAATATCTCCAACAACTTGTAAACCCCTATCAACACTATTCTCTTTTGCCAATTCACTTTCGGCCACTACCAATGGACCACTATTATCTTTTTCCAATTCACTTTCTTCCATTATTAAAGAACATAAGGAACTCTGTGGTACTTCATTAAACTTCCGCTTCTACATATTCTCTAAAACTAGCATCTATTTAACATAACTAACATTGTCCCCACCCTAACATTTTCCTTTGTTCTTTAATCCTGAAATGACCTTGATCACCCTCAACCAATTCTAAAACTTCCCCATCGACCTTGATCACTAATATTATTCTGGAACCTCCTAATTAACCTTCACCTCATATACACTACGTATTCCCCCTCGGCCTATATAAGAAGGTCGATTATACTCAGCCGATTCTAACACTTCCTAATTGACCTTTATCGCCAATATATATGCGATCAATGTCAATGAGGAGGTGTTAGAATCGGCTGAGATACTCTACTGTGTCTGCAGTGTTGTATATTTGGTGGATTCGTTTTTTTAATTATTGGCTCTATAAGTTGTGGTGTATAGTTATTATCTGTTAAGATCGTTTTAATTTTCTTGATGTTATCTTTCTGTATTCAGTATGTGATAGTTTTACTGCTCTATCAGTCAGATTATTTATAATCATTTTATAGTATACTGTAGGTGCATTTGAGTGGTAATTCATATATCGAAAAGAAGCTGTGGGTTTGTGGTACCAATTTGTATAAATAGTACCGTGTCTATCATAGGTTAAATAAATATCAAGAAAATTATTACTGTTATTAATTTCTTCTTCAATTGTGAATTTTAATTTGTTGTGAAAGTTGTTGAATTACCTTTTAAATAAATTCAACATTCTAACTGAGTGTTATTTAGAAATGCAAAACAAATACATCGCAATATATTAATACCAAAAATATTGAATCTTTTGAAAAAGGTGCTATGTATAGCACCGAAACGTTAAATTAAATATTGTTTCAATTACCCGGCCGCTACTCCCAAAAACATTTTTTTTATCTAGTATTTATATATACTTTTATCTAGTAGTATAATTACGGCCAATAAAAGAAGAAATTCGTTCTAATATTATATATACGAGGATGTATTGAAAAATTCTTAGCCTACTATAGAAGCAAACAAAATTTGAAAGTCAAAATATTTTATTATTCAACATACTGTCCTCTTAATTGGATACATTTATTACAACGAACCTGCAACGCCTTTAGACCTTTGAAAAAGAAATTTATATTTTGCTCTGCAAACCAGGCATCCACAGTTTCTATCACCTCTTCGTTGGAAGAAAATTTACGACCTTTTTTTCAGTCGAGGAAAGACATTATATTCGAACGAAGCCAGATCTGGTGAATATGGCGGGTGTTCGAGTAATTCTAACCTTAAATCACGAATTGTTTGCATGGCAACATGCGATTTGTGTGCAGGGGCATTGTCCTGCAAAAATAAAACACCTTTGGATAACTTTCCGCGTCTTCTCTCCATATTTTTTTCTTGTAAAGTAGTCAGTAACATCGAATAATAATTTCCAATTATTGTTCTACCCTTATCCAGAAAATCAATCATGATTACTCCATGGCAATCCCAAAAAACTGAAGCAAGAACTTTTGCAGCAGATTTTTGAATGCGAGACTTCTTAGGCCTTGGAGAACCAGAGTGTCTCCATTCCATCGATTGTTGCTTTGTTTCTGGGTCGTAGAAATGTACCTAAGTTTCATCCATAGTAGCAATACGGCTTAAAAGGTCTGCATTACTTTCAAACCGAGCACAGATTGAAAGCGATGCTTCCACCCTTGAACGCTTCTGGTCAACATTCAGACATTTGGTGATCCATTTTGCAGAAATTTTTCTCATGTCCAAATCGACGTGAACTATATGATGGACGCGTTCATGTGAAATATTCAGTACCTCAGATTTTCTTTTTAGCCCAATTCGACGGTCTGACAAAATCACGTCATGAACTGCATTAACATTTTCGGGGACGGACACAGAAACTGGCCTTCTCGATCGGTGTTCATCTTCAATGGGAAATTTATCCCTTTTGAAGCTTGTAATCTAATTTTTCACGGTGGCATACCAAGGATATTGATCGCCAAGGATATTAAGCATATCTTCGTAAATCTGCTTACATCTTAACCCCTTCAAATACAGGTACTTGTTGACGGCTCGATATTCAAATTTTTCGATTTTCATAATTTCAGTCGACATCCTATTTTCAAATTTTATTGAGCAACTTTGGTTTGACTTTTTGACGTGATACTTTAACTGACACTTTTAATATGATATTTTCCGTTGCTATAGTTTCCCAATACTTTTATATCCACGGAACCGATCTAGGCTAACTAGATATCAATATCCCCTCGTATATGTATATATATATATATATATATATATATATATATATATAAAAGGTAAACTTAATAAGTAGGCGATTAAAGGTCTGGTTCATTACTTCATAGTATATATATTTAAAACAACCCTACATGTTTCGGCAATGATGCCTTTGTCAAGGGAATAAAAAATATAAATGACAGAATATAAATGTCAAATAATTGAGTTGCTATGGTTTAAATTATTCAAAGATACATTCCAATAATAATAATAAGTCATGCCTTAGTATTCCAAAAAATAGACAGCAAGGTGTGAACATATGTGTTGTTCGCTGCCAGCAGCTTGTGTCTCTTTCTGGGTATGAACCTGTGTCTTGGTTGCTGCTGGCAGCTTGCGTCTCTCTCTAGGTGTGTGATTTTGTATTTGTGTGACGGCGTAAGTGTAGGGTTTTGTATGTTAGTGCGCTCGTGCGTGTGTTTAGTGACCGGTCGCGTAAATTTAGAGAGACAGGATAACCAGCCGATGCGTAGGGCCGCCAACCCTTTCCCGGCAACTTCTTTACTTTTCCGAGCACTACTTTGACGGCCCGACCCCCGCCCCAACGAGGCAAGGCGCAGACCAGCGAAGCGCACCCTGCACGGGGTTGCTCATCGCCAACCGAGGGAACACTTTTAGTGGCTACCTCAGTCGACGACAGTCACACTTTGTGCCATCTTAACGATTTCCGCAAAAGCGGGGGCAATGCACACACGTCGAACGTGTTACCAATTTTGAGTCGGATGTTTTGCGAGCAACAATTCAAAATGCCGAAAATCGAGCACAAATGCGCGTTACTTCAAGAGGTCGTCATTTGACTGTTATCATTTTTTCAACTTAATGTCATAAATCTTACACCTTCAAATAAACTTTCCGTGAAAAAAAAGAGCCCATTTTTTTCATTTCTAACAAAATGGCAACCAATTCACATTATGACATTACTTTTGGCCTACCTTGTATTGTGATGTAATGTGTTTACTGCGAAGTCCTCCCAAATCCTAATCCCTACCTGTGTCTCAGTTTACCACAAACTGTCTTCTAGATGTTCATATCTGGACTCCATTTATTATATTCACCAATTAGTTTTCTCACCTTATAACTGACATCATCAGGTTTATGCCAATATTAATTGATCATCAGCGAAGAAAAGTATGTGGATGTTCTCGTCGTTCAATCTGGGTCTCATATTCTTATATTTTTTTATCCAGTTTTGCAGGTTTCACTTAGATGCAGTTTGAATAATGTGGGGGATATAGAACATTCCTTTTTTAAACCTTTATTTATCTAAACGTATTTGATAAGCGGTTTACTGCTTTCACTTTGATGTTTGCTTTGTTACACGGCTTCTATCATGTGCTCATTTATATTTCTTTTTCTCATTGCTTCCTATAGTTTCGCACGAGGGACAGAATCGTAGGCCTTAGATGTAATTCTCTTCCTTTAGCAATATACTTTTCTGAGATCTGCTTAAGACTGTACAGAATCTTCACGGCTTAAACCCAGTCTGTTCCTCTAATTCCTCTATTTAAGTCTCCAATCTTCCCTTTCAAATTCGTCCGTACAGTCTTCCCGTTGACGAAATCACTACAATGCTCCTACAATTTCCACAATCTTTTTTATTTCCTTTGTTAAATATGGAGTTTAGGAAAGATGTATTCGAATTCTTTGGAATGCCATTACCGTCTAATATCTTGTTAGATGCATTCCATAGTATTTCGATAACTTTTACTGGGACACCCTTAACAAATTGAATAGGAGCACCTTCACTGCCGAAAAATCTGTAATATTTCATAAGTTTAAAGGCCTACTTGCCTTATATTCTATTTTAATGTATCTATTTATTTCTTGAGCCTTTCTTGTGTTGTTTTCGTTTTCTCCCTTTGATGGTTTTTACTCACTCCAATTTTTAGTTAGCAGTTCCTTATAGTACTTAACCCATTTTGTTATTCTTATCATTTAAATTCTAAATCACTGTTCATTATTCTTTCGTAAACTGTTTACACACTTCCATGGCTCTCGAGATCTTAGCTTCCTAAGAGTGAACTAAACTGGACATTTTTATTTTCTTGTTTCATTTATTGTTCCTTTCACCAAGTATCAATATTTACTATATTCTCTTGTATCTGTTGCCTCTTTTGTTACAAAGCAATTTTCCATAGAGTTCTGCTAAAGATTACTTTTCTTGTATTCTAGATGTTGTTTTATTCCTAGTGTTTTCTTAGTAGTCTATTGCATATTGGTTCTTAGTTTTTCATAAATCTCATTTGCGCTTCCATCCGTACTACAGGATAATTTCTGAGCTAACCTTCATTTATAAAAGAAAGATATTAATCCTTGAGGCTATCCAGATTATAGTTTAGAGTTTTAATTGTTTCTCCTTCCTCTGTGGCATATATGTGTCTTTTGTTCTATATATAAAAGCGAGTTTCCTTTTACCAAGTATTGGTCAGAACCGTATTCCACTGGTCTATATATTCGGACATCTAAGGCTTTAATAGTTTATTTTTGTTTTTTTGATAATATAGTCGATTACAATTTTTTTTGGTTCACTCTTGGTCTTGTCCGTGAATACGTATGAATGCCGTTAAGTATACATTAGAAATCTTTAAAGAGAACTTTTCCCAAATATTGACCAGTTATTTGCTCGTTATCATTCTCTATATTCTCACCGCATTGTCCCTACCCGCCTGTTAAAGTTTCCCATGAGGATTGTTTCGTTGCAGCTTCTCGTTTTTTCCATTTCGACCGAGAACTGGTTGAAAAATATATTTTATTTGCTACTTATGTATGTCTATAATGTAATAATTCTATTTTCCTCTACGGTGGTGTAAGAACAGATCGAAGGACAAAGTTACACATGGAAAGTATAAAAGAGCTACCAAAGAATGTAACCCTGTAAAAGAACGAATTAGTAATAATAATAATAACCAACATTCAATTGCATTTTCTGAAAGGTTCCAATTTAAAAGTAAGTGAAGACTAACAAGGCCGACATATATATAACGTATGATCAAAAAGTCTTTGGATCGTGATAGCCATGAAACGTAAAGCTATCTATAAAATTATTTACTTCTATGATTCACTACCTTGAAGTACGCATAAGTCACAAATAAAATAGATTTTAGGTTATGGTATTTATTTACATTTTATGTATGTTATATTTAATAACATTTATAGAGATTACAGAATGTATTTATAAATAAACGAAGTTTTAATAACTTATAAAAAAAAATAAGGCTCATTACAGTTAAGAAAAGAACTCCCACAATGAAACAATAACATTCAGGTAGGTACACTTTTACAATAAAAAATTATAAAAGATGTTGAAAATGTCTTCCCTGTTCTTGAATACACTGGTTAACACGTCGGCTCATGTTATTAAAAACTTTAATTAAAAGATCAGGTGTTACTGTGAGACAGTTTTCAACAATACGTTCTTGTAATTCATCTAAAGTGTGAACTGGAGTTTTAAAAATGTTATTCTTAAGCAATGGGAATAAGAAGTAGTCTAAGGGACTCAAATCACAAAACCTAGGTGGATAACGGCCGTCTGATATTAACCTTTCATCATAAAATTGACGTAAATATTCCATGGTTACTCCAGCAACATGCGGTCTCGCGTTATCTTGCTGAAAGTATCCATTATGAAGTTCATCATCGTGCAATTGATTGATAAAAGGATCAAGTATTTGATTTATATATAATAAAATAAAATAAAACAATAACTTTGTTATACCACTTTATTCATATTTAATAGTGACCGCGGTTTCGACATACAATATCATTATCAAACTGCAAAAGTTACAGGCCTACATAGATCTTATAAATGACACAAAAATATATGGGGGTAGTTTATGATGTTATTTAAAATTACTACTATATACTTAACTATTATATACAACATTGGAAAAGAGGTGTATATATAAGATCCAACTGGTCGTGAAGAACAATATCTATTGTGTTATTTCCGCTATATATAGATATTGCAATAGATATTGTTCTTAACGACCAGTTGGATCTTATATATACACCTCTTTTCCAATGTTGTATATAATAGTTAAGTATATAGTAGTAATTTTAAATAACATCATAAACCACCCCCATATATTTTTGTGTAATTTATAAGATCTATGTAAGCCTGTAACTTTTGCAGTTTGATAATGACATTGTATGTCGAAACCGCGGTCACTATTACATGTGAATAAAGTGGTATAACAAAGTTATTGTTTTATTTTATTTTATTATTTTCAAAATGAATTACGACAAAGTTACGGCTACCCGTATTGATTTATATATCTTTCAGCGTCTATGGTATCTTGAAAAAATATTGGCCCTATTACTCGTCTACGGGACATTGCAACCCAAACACCAATCTTAGGACTATGTGAAGGAGCCTCACTATGAAAATTAGGATTATTCTCGCTCCACATACGCATAACTTGTTTATTAACGTATCCAGATAGGTAAAAATAAGATTCGTCTGTAAAAAATGTTAAATCAAGGATATCGTTATTCATATGGTCATTAAACCAGGTACAGTACGATACTGTCTTCTGATAATCTGGTGGCAGTAACTTCTGACACATCTGCAGTTTATAAGGAAACATGTTCAAGTCATGTTTAACAATGGTTTGACACGTCCCATAACTTAAATTGATTTCTTCTTTAAATCTACGCAAGGATAAGGTAGGTTCTCAGATCGAACACTATCGCTGATATTACCAGTTCCTTAAAATTTGTCCACAGTTCGTTGAAGTTGCCGAAAAAAAACTCGTTCGATTATTGCGAAATTGGGAGATCTCTCACGGAACTCATTCAAACATAAACGGGGTGAATAAACCCAATTACCATTTTCACCTATGTTTGCATTACTGTAGTATGATTTGATAATAAAAATTTTATGTTCTAATTGAAACATTTTGAATTATAACCAGCTGACTTGAAAGTTGTCAAGTAAATGTCAAAACTAATTGAAATAAAAAATTTCATAGATATCTCGTAAATTCCACGGCAATAGCGATCCAAAGACTTTTTGATCATACGATATATATATATATATATATATATATATATATATATATATATATATATATAAATATATATATAATATTTTCGTGACCTTGGTATGATATGGTAAACTTAATAAGTCGGCGATTAATGGTCTGGTTTATTACTTCAAAGTATATATATTTAAAACAACCCTAAATGTTTCGGAATGATGCCTTTTTTATATCCTTGACAAAGGCATCATTGCCGAAACATGTAGGGTTGTTTTAAATATATATACTTTGAAGTAATAAACCAGACCTTTAATCGTCGACTTATTAAGTTTACTATATATATATATATATGCAGGGTGTCCAGAAACTCTCCAGACAAACGAAGACCGGAGATTCCTGTGATAATTTTAAGACAATTAAACCCAACTTCACCTAGTCCGAAAATGCTTCCTAAGGGAGCTAGAGTTCTTTGAAGATGGCGCCTTGTATTTATTTTTTTAAATTCCTCCAGAACGCTTCTATTTAGAAAAACAAAAACTGGTATGCTTATTTATCCTCCAGAGATGAATCGATTCCATCAATTGCGAATTTCTAGTACCGGTCATAGGCGTCCGTTTTGGGTAGGTCAAAGGTTATTTTAAGGCATAACTTTTTTGTCTTTAACTTTTAAGCATTTGTGACACTAGATTACTAAATTTTCGGGTATTCCAGTACTAAAAGGTACTCTTACTTTAAGTCGGTAGGATACACCGTTTTCTAGAAAAATCAATTTGTAAATTTTTCGTTTTTTCTTCATTAAAGTTCAATTTTTTATTTTTTGCAATAGTTAGCTCTGAACTGCCAACAGAAGTAAAACCTACGTTTTTCATTGTCAAATTGTTGTCAGTTCGCGAAGTTTATCTTTTCATTTTTTACTTTGTGTTATTCAAACACAACGATTTCAATTTAGAAAAAAATGGTTTTTACTAATGAGGAATACGCCGATATGCATTTAGTTTATGGCGAAATGAGGTGTAACGCTCGAGCGGTGCAACGTAGATACGCTGAAAAATTTCCCAATCGTCAGCATCCCACTCACTCAACATTTACAGCTCTTTATCAACGATTAAGAGAAACATGTTCAGTGGTCCCAAAAAATAATGAAACAGGGAGACATAATGATGTAACAGCAGAACATGAAGATGTTATTTTAATGGAAGTTGAGGAAAATCCAGAAACTAGCGTTCGAAGACTATCTGCCATGTACCCCACAATTTCAAAATCTTCCGTAGGAAATATCTTACACAAAGAAAATTTGTATCCTTTTCATTTTATAAAGGTGCAAGCACTGCTAGAAGGAGATTTTCCTGCTCGCGTAGAATTCGCTAGATGGTTACAAAGTCAGAAAAATCAAGATGAAGATTGCTTTAGGATCATTTTTTTTTGTGACGAAGCTACATTCTCAAAAAATGGAATTTTTAATGTACATAATGCACATTATTATTCGTACGTTGGTGACAATCCCCACGTTGTTCAAGAATTTAAGCATCAGCATAGGTTTAGCATAAACGTCTGGATAGGAGTAGTTGACGATTATCTACTTGGACCTGTGGAATTACCTGCTCGTTTAAATGGTGCTGATTACTTACATTTCCTGCAAAATATTTTACCTGATTTGTTAGATGAGGTGCGTTTAAATATTCGGCAAAACTTATGGTTTCTACAGGACGGCTATCCGGCACACTTTAGCAGGAATGTACGAGACTTTCTAGATAATAACTACGAAGACCATTGGATTGGAAGAGGCGGTCCAGTTGCTTGGCCAGCAAGGTCGCCGGATTTGAATCCTTGCGATTATTGTGTTTGGGGATACATAAAAGCATTTGTTTATTCCGTTCCGATACAAAATCGCGCACAACTCTGGCTAAGGATACAAGATGCTTGCAACGAATTTAGAAATAACTTTGGAATTTTTGCAAGAATTCGGCGTTCTCTAAGCAAAAGGGTAAACTTATGCATAGAGACTAATGGTCATCACATCGAGCAACTTTTGTAACAATCTACTTTTGATACTTGTTCTTTTTTTGTTAGTTTCGTTCCATTGTAATAAATAATTTGTTTTTAATTTATTAAATTAATTTTCATCGATGCCTTGATAGTCCAAGCCAACTTCGTCGCTAAAAATAAGTAGGTACATAATAAATTGAACTTTGATGAAGAAAAAACGAAAAATTTACAAATCGATTTTTCTAGAAAACGGTGTATCCTACCGACTTAAAGTAAAAGCACCTTTTAGTACTGGAATACCTGAAAATTTAATAATCTAGTGTCACAAATGCTTAAAAGTTAAAGACAAAAAAGTTATGCCTTAAAATAACCGTTGACCTACCCAAAACGGACGCCTATGACCGGTACTAGAAATTCGCAATTAATGGAATCGATTCATCTCTGGAGGATAAATAAGCATACCAGTTTTTGTTTTTCTAAATAGAAGCGTTCTGGAGGAATTTAAAAAAAAATAAATACAAGGCGCCATCTTCAAAGAACTCTAGCTCCCTTAGGAAGCATTTTCGGACTAGGTGAATTTGTGTTTAATTGTCTTAAAATTATCTGAGGAAACTCCGGTCTTCATTTGTCAGGAGAGTTTCTGGACACCTGTATATATACAGGCTGATTCATTTTCGGCCCTCACCATGGGGATCTCTCTTATTATTGGAGATAGAGTATAGGTTTAAATTTGGCAAAGTTGTTAAATTTTGTGTTTGTTATAAATCCGTAAAGAAAATAGACCTGTGACAAATGACCTTCGTTATTTAAAAAAAAACGCGAAAACCCCATTTTCTTCTTTTACCTTTAGCACCGACATTTGGCCTTGTAGAGAAAAAATAAAAACACATCCTTGTGGCCATTTCTAAACCTCTATCCAGTGGTGTACTATACATTTTTATACGACGTTTCGTTTCTTTCTGGCCATCATCAACTATCTAATTTCTTATAGGCGCCATATTGGATTTAGACATCTTCAGAAATAGTTTTTTTTTCTGATTTCAACCATGTACCACATGCTGACTATAGTTTTTGACATTAGGTTTTATTTGAAAGAATAAATTATAAGATTAAATAATGTAGCCTTTGGAATTTCAATCTGTCAAACATTTCATTTATTGTTCATTAATAATACAAAAATGTCATTCACTAACGAAGAGAAACGAGATATGATAAGTATTTTTTATTCTTCGAAACGAAATTCAACAGTAGCGAGTACAAGATAACAAAAACATTAATAAAAATACATAGAAAAGTAAACAATAAACAATTACAGTAAATGTTCAATTATCTGGCCATCTTCGGTAATGCACAATTGAGCACGCCTTCTGGCATTTTGTACTGCCCTTTGTATAGTTCTTCTAGGAACTGCATCGAAGGCATTCTGAAGTCTGTCTCGTAATTCTTCAATGCTTTGTGGCGCATCTACTTTATAAATATTATTTTTAACATATCCCCATAAAAAAAATCTAGCGGACTTAAATCAGGTGATCTCGCAGGCCATTCAACAACTCCCCTATTTCCAATCCAACGGTTTGCAAACTCTTGATTTAAGAAATTTCTAACAACAGCTGCATTGTGTGCTAGTGCGCCATCTTGTTGCCACCATAAATATTGTAATTGATTTAATGGGATATTGTCGTCAAGATAGTCAGATACGTATGTACGTAAAATGTTTAAATATCTTTCTCCATTTAAATGTTCTTCATACATAACTGGTCCTAAGAGACGATTTGCCAAAATACCCATCCAAACGTTTATTCCAAAACGATGTTGTGGTCTTCTAGCCCTGTTTTGTCGGGGATTTTGTACTGCCCAATAGTGCTCCGTATTTCTGTTGAACATTCCAGAATTTGTAAATTTTGTTTCATCTGACCAGATGATTTTGCTTAAAAAATTTTCGTCATTTTCTATCCTTCCCATTAACCAATTACAATATTCTAGCCTTCTCAAATTATCTCCAGGCAGTAAAGAGTGACTAACATGGATCCTGTATGGTTTAAACCTACTTTTATGTAAAGTTCTCCAAACTCTGGACTGGCACAAATTTAATTCTGACACTACTTCGCGTGTAGAAATTGATGGATTATTATTTATCTATAAAAATACAAAATTAACATGAAATTTGAAAACACGCTTTTAATTTACCATTTCTAGAATATCTTGTCGATTTTCATTTAAATTCCTGTTGTCTTGACCATTACGCGGCTTAGTAAACGATCCATTCTCGACCAAATTTCTGTCGAGATCTAAAAAAATGGTACGATGAGGCTGTTGTCGTTCTGGATATAATTGTAGATATCTTGTACTCGCTACTGTTGAATTTCGGTTCGAAGAATAAAAAATACTTATCATATCTCGTTTCTCTTCGTTAGTGTATGACATTTTTGTATTATTAATGAACAATAAATGAAATGTTTGACAGATTGAAATTCCATGGCTACCTTATTTAATCTTATAATTTATTCTTTCAAATAAAACCTAATTTCAAAAACTTTAGTCAGCATGTCGTATATGGTTGAAATCAGAAAAAAAAACTCTTTCTGAAAATGTCTAAATCCAATATGGCGCCTATAAGAAATTAGATAGTTGATGATGGCCAGAAAGAAACGAAACGTCGTATAAAAATTTAGAGTACACCACTGGATAGAGGTTTAGAAATGGCCACAAGGATGTGTTTTTATATTTTATCTACAAGGCTAAATGTCGGTGCTACAGGTAAAAGAAGAAAATGGGGTTTTCGCGTTTTTTTTTTTTTTTTAAATAACGAAGGTCATTTGTCACAGGTCTATTTTCTTTACGGATTTATAACAAACACAAAATTGAACAACTTTGCCAAATTTAAACCTATACTCTATCTCCAATAATAAGCGAGACCCCATGGTGAGGGCTGAAAGTGAATATATATATAAATATAATATTTTCGTGACCTTGGTATGATAAGGTAAACTTAATAAGTCGGCGATTAAAGGTCTGGTTCATTACTTCAAAGTATATATATTTAAAACAACCCTACATGTTTCGGCAATGATGCCTTTGTCAAGGGAATAAAATATATAAATGAGAATATAAATGTCAAATAATTGAGTTGCTAATAGCAACTCAATTATTTGACACGCGCAAAAAAATCGCGCGCCTGTGCGATGTTACTCAAATAAATCTCTCTAGAGTCATCATCTTGCTCTGTTTGTAACGTTGACTCTGCCTTCTGTAATAAATCAAAAACATTTCCTTCTAACAGCAACTGCACAAAACTTATAATGACATGTATTATACAAATTGGAGTTGCCTGGTTGTGAGGATGTTGATTTGTATATTTAATAAATCAGTACCTTTTCTTAATTAAAACGGACAAACTTTTCCGCCTTTGTTTACTGCAAAATGATATGTTATTTGAAAACGAAGAAGTTCTATAATTAAAAGTGTAAGCGCGATTAACAAATTATCTCTTAATACAGAATAATGCTGTTTTATTAGGTAGTCGAAACGAAAGCATATGATATTTTATGATTACAATTTAAAGAATCGCATATTAGACTCTAATAAATCTATAAAAGACTTAGTACTATTCTATAGGTACTTTAGCTTTGCTGAACACGTTGGTGGTATATACAAACCGGCTTCAAATAGTCTTGCATTTGTCATGCATAAAAAAATTTTGATAGATCTAGAAACTCTTAAGTGCATTTATGTAGTAGCACTGGTTTGCAATAAATTGGAATACGCTTCGATAATATGGTATTTACTTTACGTCTTTCACCAAATTCAATTAGAGAGAGTTCAGAGGCAATTTTTAGAGTACCCATCCTGTTCATATCCAGAGAGATATATACAAGTCATATTAACCTACAGCAAGAGCACAAGCTAGATTCACTATTGGATTCATATTTAAACTTCTTCACAACCAAGGAGACTGTATGCACCTTTTATCTAATGTTGGTTTCTGAGTTCAGACAATTGGTGTGAACCATGTCAACACATTTTACACGACCCGTAATCGATATGATGTAAATGAAATAAATGCTTTCTACATATACGACGCTATTATTCGATTTTTTTTTCCTGAAAAAAAAATCGCCCTTATGCAGAATTCGAACCTACGTTTTTTTCAGTGAAAAAAATTCGAATAATTAGCGTCGTATATGTAGAAAGCATTTATTTCATTTACATCACTTCGATTACGAGTTTAATTTGCATTAATATAGTGAACTTAATATATAAATTATAATAAACTTAATATTAACTTTAATGCAGATATACCACTCTGTTGTACTAACCCGTTTTGGTTTTGTTGGGCGGAATTAAATAAATATTATATTATTTAAAGTATACCGTTTAATTTAAAAAAATCTTCTTTATATTTTCTATAGCATTTTGTTTTTAGTATATTTACATAATTAAACGTTTCGGAAGTATCTGGTATTTTGTGCAAATAGGCAAAAAAGTAACAAGAACATGTTATAAACAAATATACTTGAGGCTGTCGCATAATGGTATTCGCAAATAATTGAGTATCCGCTTATTTACATTGAAATATCAGCGGCATACAAACAAAACAAAATCAAGTTTTAGACACCGCATATATGTACACATGAGTACGTACACAATGTATACCCAAAGAAATAGGTATCTATCCTTAAATTCTCTCTGTGTATTTTAAAATTAACACGGAATAAATTGACAAGTTTTTAAAAAGTCTAATACAATAACGACATAAAGATTTAAAGGAACGAAATGACCGATGTATTAAATGTGTCAACAACGAACACCTGAAATGCAAAACGAAGGGAAGACAATGCTGGGTGCCTCTTGACGGGAAATGTTTTATTGGCAACCTTTATTTTGAACGCCGGAAATACCATCCATGGTGGTACCTATTACCTTGTAAAGACCGATGACAGCATTATCACTTCTTGGAGATTCAAATAATAAGTGCCGTAGGAAAAGTAGAAGCGGTTATCATCGGGATTTCACTTAAAAACGGACGGTACCGTGTTAGTTTTTAAAGGCATTGGGGCCATTTAGATAAGTGGATGCCGCACATTTTGAATGAGTAATCTAAAAACTATTTTGGAATAATCAGTGTTAGGTATTTACTTGTGTTTTCCCACAATGTGAATTTCAAGTAACGTAAGAAAGATTTCACGTTTAGTGTTGTTATTTAAGGCTGTCATAAAACCGCTGCGCGCCATAGGCGTACGCATCATGACAAACGTAATAAAAATAATAATACAAAGTAACTAGTAAGAAATGTACTATACTGTTACAAGTAATTATAACACTGTGTGCAACACTTACCCTCTTAGCTAACGTGATGAACTAGCGTCATGATAATCAACCTCACGAACTGGAGACTTTTGACTTGTTGACACTCCAGCACCATCTACGTAATTGTATTGCCAATACACTCAGTGAGTCTTTTTCTAGTTAGTAGCAATGGAAATGTCGACCGTCTAGGGTCCAGGACACAGACAATAGAATTTTTTACGATCTGTAGTCTTGTTAACACATAACAACATCGTAAAACATGATAAAGGCACTGTGTCGAAACACGTAAGATTGTTTTAAATATATGCATTTTTAAGAAAACCAGACGTTATGTATATATATATATATATATATATATATATATATATATATGTTATGGTAAATTCAATTAGTTGGCAATTTAAGGTTTGGTTTTACTCCAATATGTATATATTTAAAACAATCTTACATGTTTCGACATATGATGCGTTCTTCAAAGAAATTTGAAATATATGCAAATTTCTTTGAAAAAGGCATCATATGCCGAAGCAGGTAAGATTGTTTTAAATATATACATATTGAAATAAAACCAGACCTTAAATCGCCAACTAATGAATCTACTGTATATATATATATATATATATATATATATATATATATATGAAAAATTTGTGAAAAACTTGTCTGCGCGGAATGTGCAAATATCGACATTTCACTGTTTTTACAGATCATCAGTGCACCTTATCCGAAGACAGACATGATATTCACTTCTATACTACGTGTATATATACGAACTGTAATGAACTTCATGTGTATGAGAATCAATAATTATTAAATCTCATTTTACATGCGATTGTCGCTATAATTTGTTGCATTAAATTCTACAATTCGGCAAATCACTTTTGACGATAAAACTTATACAAAATTAAAGAATGACCCCACAACAAAATATCAAAAAATAAACAACACACTAATTAAAAAATGGGAAAATAAACAGATCATCTCACCAAAAACAGCAAGCAAATTAAAAATACATAATGCACAACCACCCAAAATACAGGGTGGTCCTTAATTTCTTCGAGAAATTTTAGGGTGCGAATCCTTGGGTTATCTCGAGAGAAATAGTTCCTATAAACATTTGTCCTAAAGTTTTCCGTTGTAGAGATACAGGCTGATTAAGTTTTCACAAAAAAAATTTTATTTCAAAAATTTAGAAATCGATTTAGGGAACTGTTGTGTTGGTTGTCATGTTTACAGCATTTATTTGTACTTACGTAACTCTCATAAGTATTGTCAAACAATAATTAATTTGAAAGTTCGTACCTACAAATCTTTTTTTGTAATTATGGTGAATTATACAAATGCTGAAATGGCAGACATGCATTTTGTGTACGGTCTAGCTAATGGAAATAGTTATGAAGCAAGGCGTATTTACCAACAAAAATATCCTCGACGACTTGTACCTTGTGCGGAAACCTTCAGTAATATTCACCGTCGTCTAGCAGAAACTGGTACATTTGAGAGAAACAAAAATACTCCGGGAAGACCTCAAACTAAAAGAACACCCGATTTAGAGGAAGCTGTTCTGCAGATAATCGATGAACATCCAGAAACCAGTACAAGATTGGTGTAATGGTAAACGCAAGCCATCAAAACATCTTAAGGATATTACACGATCAACAATTATATCCTTTCCATATTCAGAGAGTACAGGCTCTTCTTCCGCATGACTTTCCGCAACGCTTAGTCCTTTGGGATTGGTTCCGACAAAAAATTGCCCAAAATGCACAATTTCTAACCTACATTCTATTTACTGACGAGGCGAACTTCTCCAGAAATGGTATTAGGAATTTCCACAACAACCATTTATGGTCAGATGAAAATCCGCATGCCATAAGGGAGATGCACTTTCAAGAGCAATTTTCCTTAAATGTATGGGCGGGGATAATTAATAATTATTTAATTGGTCCCTTTTTCCTTCCTATACGACTTAATGGTGCATCATATAGGCTATTTCTTGAAAACGAGTTGCCTGGCCTTTTAGAAGATATTCCACTTTTGATCCGAAATGAACTTTGGTTTATGCATGACGGCGCTCCAGCACACTTTAGTTTACAAGCTAGGCAATTTTTAAATAGGACATATCAGAATAGATGGATAGGTCGAGGAGTGAAAGTTCCAAATCAGCCGTGGCCTCCAAGGTCACCTGATTTGAACCCTCTAGACTTCTTTCTGTGGGGACATTTAAAATCCCTTGTTTATACTTCGCCAATTCAAGATCTCGATGACCTAAGAAATTGCATAATTGTTGGATGCGAAACAATTCGAAATACTACCGGACTTCTTCAGCGTGTGAGTATGCAATTGAATAGGAGGATAGAAGCCTGCATATTAGCTGTTGGTGGTCATTTTCAACAGTACCTTAAGGGTTTATTGTAACCGTTTCTTAAATTTTTGAAATAATTTTTTTTTGAAAAATTAAACAGCCTGTATCTCTACAACGGAAAACTTTTGGACAAATGTTTATAGGAACTATTTCTCTCGAGATAACCCAAGGAATCGCACCCTAAAATTTCTCGGCGAACTTATGGACCACCCTGTATATGGCTTACCAAAATTACATAAAAATAACATCCCATTAAGACCAATCGTATCAAGCATTCAAAGCCCGTTTTATGAACTGTCAAAATATTTAACAAAACCACTAACCAATGTCATAGGTCAAAACCAATATTATATTAAAAATACTTTTGAATTCAAAAAACATATCGATAAAATCAAAACAAATAACAACGAAAAACTTGTTTCCTTAGACGTAGAATTAATGTACACCAATATACCTTTAACACTAGCCAAAAAAGTAATCACAGAAAAATGGAACTCCATCAAAAATTTCACAGACTTACCATTAATAGATTTCCTTGAAGCAATAGAACTAACTTTAACTTCCACATATTTTCAATTCGACAACAAATTTTTCAAACAAATTGAAGGACTAGCAATGGGAGCACCTATATCCAGCGTAGTAGCCCAATTAGTATTAGAACACATCGAAGAAAATGTTATAAAATCCCTGAAAATAAAACCAACCTTTTTCAAAAGATATGTCGATGATTGCATAATGATGCTACTAGAAAATGAAATAAACAATGTACAAAATAGTTTCAACAATTTCCATCCAAATTTAAACTTTACAATTGAAATAAAAAAAAAAAACTCCATAAACTACTTAGACCTAACACTGATAAAAACAAACAACAACATACAAACAAAATGGTACACTAAACCAACCACATCCGGCAGATATGTAAACTTTTTTGAAACCAACCCCTAGCCCACAAAAAAAATGTAGTAACAGCGTTAGTAGACAGAGCCTTAAATCTCACTAATCCAGTTTTCAGACCAACAGTACTAAATAAAGTAAAAACAATTTTGACAGAAAACAATTATCCGCCACAATTTATACAAAAAATTATAAAACTAAGACTTAATAAAATTTATAACACAACAAACAGCCACAACAAAAACAAAAAAACCAATGAATTAACATATATCCCCACACCCTATATAACTGGAATATCCGAAAAACTAGACAATATATTTAAACCATTTAATTTTAAAATAGCACACCAAAGCGGTAAAAACCTAAAATTCCTACACACCAAACTTAAAGACTCAACACCTACACTAAAACAATCACACACAATATACAACATACCCTGCAAAGACTGTGACAAAGTATACATAGGCCAAACAAAACAGTTACTACAAGAAAGATTGAAAGGTCACAAATACGCAAAAAATCAAACTGCTTTAAAAAAACACCAATTGACACTAAAACATAATTTTGATTTTGATAACACCAAAGTAATAACACAGAAAAAGAATACAAAAGCTAGGGAGGTCTTAGAAATGATACACATTTTCAAAAACAGCAGAACAATCAACGACAGAAACGAAATTGATGGACTTTCTAAACTCTATTACCCACTCATTAAACAATAAATAAAATCAAAACACACACAAACACAAACACAAACACAAACACAAACACAAACACAAACACAAACACAAACCAAAATAAAAAAAAAAATTTTTAACGGTTCCCATTTGTAAATACTTTAACTATATACCCCTAAACACGGTCCTGACCACTTTGCTAATTCCAAAATAGAACAGAAATTAACCTCTCTGAACCAAAGACACAGACCCTTACAATATTCGAACCAGTGCTGTCGGTCCTTAATAAAAAAAGGTCTCGGATGTCCCCGATAACACTTGTTGCACAGAATGCGTGTTTTTGAAACCCAAAAAAAAAACGGTGAGTTTATTGTCATTCAATGTTTTCTTTACTGTATTTGTAGTTTAATTCAAATTTCCAATTCATTTATACAGATGTAATCACTTTAATTTTTCCTTACTTATCATTAATCTAATTTTAATTTAATTTTAACTTTAATTGTTAATTTAATTGGTAATTCAGTTTTTAATCTAATTTTAATTTTAATTTTAATTGTTAATTTAATTGTTAATTCAGTCTCACAAAAGCAAACACAGTTCTCATGTTTTCATTGTATTAATTCTTAATTCTTTCTAGTTACTTGAAAAAGACTGAATAATAATAAAAGTCGAAACGTCGTAGAATAAAACATCAAAATTCAATAAAAGGTCGCTAAACCAATAAAAAGTCTATTATTTTTAATATTAGGACACGGCCAATAAAATAAATAAGAAAAATAAAATTCTTATAAACACTAAATATATATATATATATATATATTAAAAATAATAGATTTTTATTGGTTTTAGCGACCTTTTATTGAATTTAGATGTTTGTTTGCGACGTTTCGACTTTTATCAATTCAGTCTTTTTCAAGCATCTGGAAACAAGAATCATTACAATGAACATGAGAACTGTGTTTGTTTTGTGTGATATAACAATTGAATTAACCATTTTAAATTTAACATTATATTAAGAAATGAATTACGGATTAGGTTAGTGTTTTACGTTGAAAATTAAATAACATTAAATTAAAATAGCTTAGAATGGTAGGGGGACATTTATGTGATTAATATCTGTATGAATTAATTGGAGACTTAACAAATATTAACAAATTTTAAGTTTAAAATTAGATTAAAGATGATTACAAATTGAGTTAACATTTAACGTTGAAACTTACATAAAATAAAAATAAGAATGGCTAAAATGAACAGGAAAGTTGAATTACAATACAATACGTAAAGGGAACAAAGAAAAGTCAAATCAAACTCACATTGTTGTTTTTTCTACACGGATACGCATTCATGTGCCACATGTGCTTGGACACCCAGGACCAATTTTCTTAAAACGAACATGCTTGTGCGGATTTTGTTAGTGAACTAATGCTTTAGTTTGCGGGGGTTTAATTTCTGTTTTTTGGAATGAGCATGGTAGTCAGGACCGTATTTAGGGGTATAAGTTAACATTGTTATTTCTAATGGGAGATATATATATATATATATATATATATTTTTTTTTTTTTTTTTTTTTTTTCTCGTTTTTGTCTTGTGCGTGCAGGGGGGGGGGGTTGATTTTACTATTGTTTTATGAGAGGGTAATAAAGTTTTGAAAGCCCATCGATTTCGTTCCTGTCGTTGATTGTTTTGCTATTTTTGAAAATGTGTATCATTTCTAAGACCTCTCTAGCTTTTGTGTTCTTTTTTTGTGTTATTACTCTGGTGTTTTCAAAATCAAAATTATGTTTTAGTGTCAATTGGTGTTTTTTTAAAGCAGTTTGATTTTTTGCGTATTTGTGACATTTCAATCTTTCTTGTAGTAACTGTTTTGTTTGGCCTATGTATGTTTTGTCACAGTCTTTGCAGGGTATGTTGTATATTGTGTGTGATTGTTTTAGTGTAGGTGTTGAGTCTTTAAGTTTGGTGTGTAGGAATTTTAGGTTTTTACCGCTTTGGTGTGCTATTTTAAAATTAAATGGTTTGAATATGTTGTCTAATTTTTCGGATAATCCAGTTATATAGGGTGTGGGGATATATGTGAATTCATTGGTTTTTATGTTATTGTTTTGGTTGTTTGTTTTGTTATAAATTTTATTGAGTCTAAGTTTTATAATTTTTTGTATGAATTGTGGTGGATAGTTGTTTTCTGACAAAATTGTTTTAACTTTATTTAGTACTGTTGGTCTGAAAATTGGGTTTGTGAGATTTAAGGCTCTGTCTACTAACGCTGTTACTACATTTTTTTTGTGGGCTAGGGGTTGGTTAGAAATTAATTATTATTAATTATATTAAATTAATTATTATATTAAGTTAATTATATTAAAACACGGCCAATAAAATAAAAAAGAAAAACAAAATTCTTTAAACACTAAATATATATATATATATATATATATATATATAAATATATATATATATATATAATAACTTCGTGACCTTGGTATGATATGGTAAACCTAATAAGTAGGCGATTAAAGGTCTGTATATTACTTCAAAATATATGTATTTAAAAAACTCTACATGTTTCGGCAGTTCGCCTTTATCAAGAGAATACAAAATATAAATGACAGGATATAAATGTCAAGTAATTAAGTTGCTATGGTTTAAATTATTCAAAGATACATTGCTATCTATTTTTTGGAATACTAAGGCATGATTTATTATTATTACCAGAATGTATCTTTGAATAATTTAAACCACAGCAACTTAATTACTTGACATTTATGTCCTGTCATTTATATTTTGTATTCTCTTGATAAAGGCGAACTGCCGAAACATGTAGAGTTTTTTAAATACATATATTTTGAAGTAATATACAGACCTTTAATCGCCTACTGATTAGGTTTACCATGTATATATATATATATATATATATATATATATATATATATATATATATATATATTTGGTATTAATAAGAATTAAAAATTTATTTCTTACTTATTTTATTGGCCGTGTCATAATATTAAAAAATATACTTTTTCCTGGTTTAGCGACCTTTAATGAATTCCATTTTTTTTTAAAACGACGTTTCGACTTTTTTATTAAGTCTTTTTCAAGTAATTAGAATTAAAAAATTAATACAAAGAACGGTAAGAAATATATTTAGATTTGTATGAATGAATTAAAATTAAAATTATAATTAAAATAATGAAATTAAACTAAGGAAATTAAAGGATACAAAACTCACCAATTTCCTTAGTTTAATTTCATTATTTTAATTTTAATTTTAATTTTAATTCATTCATACAAATGTAAATATATTTCTTACCGTTCTGTGTATTAATTTTTTAGTTCTAATTACTTGAAAAAGACTTAATAAAAAAGTCGAAACGTCGTTTTAAAAAAAATTGGATTTTATTAAAGGTCGCTAAACCAAGAAAAAGTCTATTATTTTAATATATATATATATATATATATATATATATATATATATATATATATATATATATATATTGTAAAGTGCCAATCGATGCGCTGAGTAGGATTTAACTAAGAATATAGTATATGAATTAATTATAAAAATTGAAAATCTAAAAGAATGAAAGGTTAATGATTTTAAATTTAAAATGTGGGCGCCAATATACAAATATCCTTAGTCGAATCAACGCTATCTGTCCCTTTTTAATATAACTAGCTAATTGCGGTAGAGGTTGAGTGTAAAAGTTAATTTTTAATAATCTCAGGGTTCACGGTCGGTCAGGTGTATTATTTGCAGCTACAAACCAATCAGTGTATTCTCCACTCAAACACAACAATCACACTTCACAAATAAAAGATTGAATTAGATAAATAAATAAAAATTTAATATCACAAAAATAAGAAAACTGTAACAACAAAATTGAGAGATAAAAATAGGAAACTGTATTTAATATTATATAAATTATGCAAGATGTGACAAAAATTGAAATTAATAAGTGCACATGTGTGAAATGGTGATGAGGTTATGTGTACGAGATAAAATAAACAAATATTTAATAGTTTTTATATCTTATATTATTTTGGTGAGTATAAGCTTATTTGTAGCTAAATATCTGTAAAATTCAACGCTTTAAATTGATGCTTACTTTAAAATTGAATTTGATACATGAAATAATAATTTGTAGCGATTAATTTGAGCAATTATAACTTTTAAAATTATATAATTTGGAATAAACGTTGTAGGTGAACCTGATGTTGATCTCCTAGATCTGATATACTTCTCAATATGTGGATATGCGGTAGACCAGGAAGCACGGCCTCGTTCACCGTCTTTGGCGGAGTTCGTCGAGTTGAGTGGTGTAAATCGTTGGCTTGCCCTGCTCTCTGCTTCAAATGATGCTTAGGACGATATCTCACGTTTGCGTTGAGGTATTCTTGAGATTTTTCCTTCAAAAGGTGAGCCTTTAATTTGGTTATCGAATGATTCAACACTAGGTAGGAGATTTTCACTTTAAAGATGTTTTAAAAATTTATTTTAAGGAAGTACACTCAAAAACGGCCATTTATGTTCAAAGTTTTATATCAGATGACGCCGATCGCGTTTTATTTTTTATTCCAAAGCCTTATTTCTATATCGAAATAATCTCGTAATTTTAGTTTAATTACATCAATTTAAAATGTGAGTTTATACAATGTTTTGATTTTAACATAAAGGGAAAATTAATTTAATATTTTACATTAACCTAAAATATGATTTGAATATAAATTTAGTAATGTTTTCTACCGTAAAGTTTGCTTTAGCGGGGTTTATATAATTTTGAATTGGTGGGCGTGGTTATCTAGCGTCGATATAAACCTGATGTTGATAAATTAAATACCTGTTGTTTCGCGCGTATAATTTGAATAATGAAAAAATGAAATTGAAATATAAAAAGTTAGTTAAAATCAAAATAAGATAATGATGAATTTTAAAGTTATCGTCGTATTAATTTATTTACATTTCGATGTTAGTTTCACAAATTCCGTCCACCAATTTATTGTTTATACAGGTGTTTATATTGATTGTGTACCTGTACTTTCCATTGTAGGTGCTGGAATACCTGAGCTGGTTGTACCACTACATTATCCCCGTCAAAAGAAAAACGAATGTACTGAAGTTATTTCTTTTCCCAGATATGGAAAATGAATTAAGAACATCAACTTGTTTATCTCCCTCATCATGTGTCAACATATTTAAAAAAAAACAAATAAACAAATTCAACTTGGAACAAAATAATAATTATTATGTAATTCTCTTTTCTAATATATAAATTATTTATTATTCACTTCAAACTTTTTTTTTAATTGTAAATCATGATTATTTATTTTAAAAATCTCGTTTCTTTTTATAATATTTGTCTTTATATTCATTATACTTTCTGTATTCGTTTTGTTTATTAACTTCTTTTATGTTTTATTATATCTTTATAAATGTTACATATTCCATACATTTTAATAGCATTATTATATATCTTTTAATAAGGTTTCTTATATTTAGTTTGTATATATGTATTAGTAATATTTTTGTGTTAGTTAAATCTTTCTTTATTAGTGTTATACTTTATAATGTATTGTTGTTCGATCTGTAACATAGTTGTAATACTGGGCTTTTCTCTGTGTTTAAAAATTGGTGTTATATACTTCATGTACTAATTACATTAAATATTCAGGTATTTGACTGTAGTGTTATAATTGTTAGGGTATTTTGTTTATTTCTTTCATTGATGGTACATGCTTAATAATTCTTTTTATAACTATTTATTCTTAATCTTTAATTATAATTGATATACTGATCTAAGCTTTATCTTCCATAATAAATAATACTTTCATTATACATACAAGACGTTACATTCACCTTCACTTCTCTTATCGTAAAATGCCATTCAGTAATATATATATTCTACCTTATAAGAAGACACTTTTGTCTATATTTTAATATTTTCATAATAATAATAATTCATTTATTTTCATATAATTCTATACACCCCTATCATATATTAAGTCCTTCTAACTTTAAAATCTTTACCTAGTCCCTCTTATGTCATATCTACACTCCTTTATTATTTATTCAATCATACTCTCTCTTTTTCAATACTAATACGTTTAAACTTTCATTATTTACCTTTCGCATGTTTATAAGTGAATTGGTTCCCCTTTTAAACTCTATTGATAATACCAATATTATTTTAAATAATTGTTCTATTGTAATTTATTTTCATCATCTGAATATGTGATGTTACCTTCTTTTTCTCAGAGTATATAACTCTTAATTATAGATATTTAGTAGATATATTTGAGCTCCAGTTATGTTTGTTTTCTCTTTAATTTATACATTATTATTTGACTTGTTATATGTTCATTTATTGTATCATATTGTGTTCTTTCTTTCGTATTAAATTGTGTTTATCATCTCTTTGTTTATGTTTAATCTAAGTGTTATTGTTTTAATTTATCTGTAATTATAACTCGTATCCCCGTATTCTGCTTTGTTCATCATCGTGTGTATTAGAACATCGAGATTCTGTCATCGTATTTTTTAAATATTTATTTTTCGACAAACTATTTTAAAGATATCGATGCTGTTATCCCTGTGTAAAAATATCATGTTGCCTCTACCTTGAGATTTATGCAGGTTTTTGTTAATTAGTGTGCATGTAGTTGCAATTTTTGTGTAAATGTGCATATTAATGTTGATTTTTATATTGTATATAGCATTAAGGAAATTGTTAATATTTAAATATTCATATATCATAGAATAGTTAATCATACCTTCTTTATTTAATATGTTATTTGTGTTATCATGTATAATTAAGTTAGGTGAAATTAAAGCTATGTTTTGTATGTAAGTGATTTTTGATTGTGTGTTGTTGGTTGCATAATTATGGTTAATATTCTTGATTTTAATATGGGATAAGTTAAAATTAACGTTATTAATCCCCGTCTTCCCTATGTTAAAGTTATTATTCTCCCTTGCATTATTTATTAAAAAGTTCTGATATTCTTTGTCGTTTATTAAAAATTGATTAGGAAAATTGGGTTTAGTTTTTCTTCTAAGCGGTATGTTAGTATTATGATTTTGTATTATCTTAGTTGTCTCCTTATTATTAATATTGTGTATATTATTGATTGTATTCTTATCCAGTACCTCTTTATATGTATTAATTGTTTTATTATTGGTTGGTTTTTGATCGGCATTTTTGAAATCTATTTTGTTATTCTTATTATTGCAATTAGTTTTGATTAAGTTATTGGTAATATCTAAGTTCTTGCTTATGTTGTTGTATTTAGATTCTATTATGTTCGTTTTGTCTATTCGTTTCTCATTGCAATTGATTTCTACTTTGTTAGTTTTGTTGGTATTGCCTAATCGTTTTTCCCACTGTGAATTTAGAAGATTGACTGTTTCGTCCAGTTTAATTAAATATTTTAACTCATTTTCCTCCATAACTTTTTGTGCGATGGAGATTTCTGCTATTTTTCCCTCCAGATCGATTTTAAAAGCACTTAATTTGTTGTCTATATTGGCGTTGTTAAGTTCGAATTTTTCATTAATGTGTTGCATGTTGGTTTCTAATTTAGTTATTAAATTACTACTCAAGTTATTTAATTCTTGTTTTAAATCAATGTTATCTTGTTTTAGGTTTTTGGTCGTTATATCCAATTTATTATTTGTAAAATCTAGTTTGTTATTCTGTCAATGTTATTATTTTTCAATTCATTATTAGTGGTTTCTATTTTATTAGTTAAGTCAAGGTTATTAGCATCTAGCTTGTTATTGGTAGTGTCTATTTTATTAGTCATTTGATTCATTTGTAACATTAGAGCGTTTAACATTTCCATTACCTGGCTATCCTCTGGAGAACTTACCACTTCAGATCCGGATGTTTGAACTACTGGAATATCTCCTTGCTCGGACCTGTCCTCATCAACATTATCTTTTGTTGCCTTTGATCGATGTCTGGTGTCCATGTTAATGTTAATTTATTTGTTATAGTATAAGAAAGAATTTATTATTTTTTTTTTTTTTTTTAAAAATTGATAAGAATTATTATAATTGATATTAAAGAAGTATGAATTTAGATATTAATCAGAATAGTTATATGCCACACAAAATTAATATAAATTGGCAAGAATTGAAAACAATAAATACCCACAAGTTGATTTTCCCTTTCACTAACCTTTTATTCCTGAATATCCCGGTTAAAGTTGAGGTTCCCTCGTAAAATGTGATATTGATTTAGCTATACAATGGACAAATCAGATACACAACACAATACACATAAATACCTAATACAGTTCACAAATTTTTTAAACAAATATCTGTCTGTGTAAAAGTTGGTTGAGCACTATTTTTATAACTGCAGGATAATACTTGGCCTTCACGTTCGGGCGTCAAATGTAAAGTGCCAATCGATGCGCTGAGTAGGATTTAACTAAGAATATAGTATATGAATTAATTATAAAAATTGAAAATCTAAAAGAATGAAAGGTTAATGATTTTAAATTTAAAATGTGGGCGCCAATATACAAATATCCTTAGTCGAATCAACGCTATCTGTCCCTTTTTAATATAACTAGCTAATTGCGGTAGAGGTTGAGTGTAAAAGTTAATTTTTAATAATCTCAGGGTTCACGGTCGGTCAGGTGTATTATTTGCAGCTACAAACCAATCAGTGTATTCTCCACTCAAACACAACAATCACACTTCACAAATAAAAGATTGAATTAGATAAATAAATAAAAATTTAATATCACAAAAATAAGAAAACTGTAACAACAAAATTGAGAGATAAAAATAGGAAACTGTATTTAATATTATATAAATTATGCAAGATGTGACAAAAATTGAAATTAATAAGTGCACATGTGTGAAATGGTGATGAGGTTATGTGTACGAGATAAAATAAACAAATATTTAATAGTTTTTATATCTTATATTATTTTGGTGAGTATAAGCTTATTTGTAGCTAAATATCTGTAAAATTCAACGCTTTAAATTGATGCTTACTTTAAAATTGAATTTGATACATGAAATAATAATTTGTAGCGATTAATTTGAGCAATTATAACTTTTAAAATTATATAATTTGGAATAAACGTTGTAGGTGAACCTGATGTTGATCTCCTAGATCTGATATACTTCTCAATATGTGGATATGCGGTAGACCAGGAAGCACGGCCTCGTTCACCGTCTTTGGCGGAGTTCGTCGAGTTGAGTGGTGTAAATCGTTGGCTTGCCCTGCTCTCTGCTTCAAATGATGCTTAGGACGATATCTCACGTTTGCGTTGAGGTATTCTTGAGATTTTTCCTTCAAAAGGTGAGCCTTTAATTTGGTTATCGAATGATTCAACACTAGGTAGGAGATTTTCACTTTAAAGATGTTTTAAAAATTTATTTTAAGGAAGTACACTCAAAAACGGCCATTTATGTTCAAAGTTTTATATCAGATGACGCCGATCGCGTTTTATTTTTTATTCCAAAGCCTTATTTCTATATCGAAATAATCTCGTAATTTTAGTTTAATTACATCAATTTAAAATGTGAGTTTATACAATGTTTTGATTTTAACATAAAGGGAAAATTAATTTAATATTTTACATTAACCTAAAATATGATTTGAATATAAATTTAGTAATGTTTTCTACCGTAAAGTTTGCTTTAGCGGGGTTCATATAATTTTGAATTGGTGGGCGTGGTTATCTAGCGTCGATATAAACCTGATGTTGATAAATTAAATACCTGTTGTTTCGCGCGTATAATTTGAATAATGAAAAAATGAAATTGAAATATAAAAAGTTAGTTAAAATCAAAATAAGATAATGATGAATTTTAAAGTTATCGTCGTATTAATTTATTTACATTTCGATGTTAGTTTCACAAATTCCGTCCACCAATTTATTGTTTATACAGGTGTTTATATTGATTGTGTACCTGTACTTTCCATTGTAGGTGCTGGAATACCTGAGCTGGTTGTACCACTACAATATATATATATATATATATATATAAGTGTTTAGAAAATTTCTTAGACGTTTATTAGATATAACAATTGATAATTTATTGGATTTTTTTATGTCAGTTATTGAATGTAGACATCTGATACATTTACACTGTTACTTTATAATGCATTTCTAAATAGCTTGAAGCAAGGTCTATTGTGGCTGAGTGGTAAAAGCGACAGTCCGGCAAACTGTAGACTTGGGTTCAAGTCCCAACATAGACAATATTTTTCAATTAAAAATTTCGTATGATTTGCTTTGTAATTTGTAGACAGCAATGTTTACATCCCCACTTACTTTGCAATTACATACATATTGAAAATTCTTTCAATGGAGACTGTGGTTAAATAATAATTTAAAAAAGGTATATAACCCCTTACCACAATTATTAGTCGTATCCTAAATACGTATTTCGACAACTAAGTTGTCATCATCAGTAGGTAAAAACTACTAATTAAAGTCACACGGGGCACAATAAAGTAAGATGAACGCTTCCGCACAACTACTATACACTGCAACCCTGTAAAGACTAAATTTACCATGCACATTTCAAACTACGAGACAAAATTATCACACCCTATTATCACACAAAATTATCGCACCCTAGAGACTACCGTGAATTCTATACATTATATTAAATAGCGCAACCCCTTATCTAGGACATGTCACCTTTTTATAATTAACTTTTAAATTATACCTACAATATCCAATTATTCAAGACCCTTTTCACGTGAATTGAATTCTCATTTAATATGCAAAATTACCTCCTATATACCCAGAGCCTACCGTGAATTCTATACATTATATTAAATTGCTTAATTCCTTAACTAGGACATCGTCACCTATTTATAATTAACTTTTAAATTTATATACCTACAATATCTATTTATTCATAGACCCCCTGTTCACGTGAATGGTTTCTTTTTTAATTATAACACATTGTCACCTATTTATAATTAACTTCTAAATTATACACCTACAATATCGAATTATTTATTGACCCTTTTCACGAGGATTGTATTCCCAATTAATATAATACAACAAGCCGGTTGTCTGGTTTTTCACATATAACGCCTTCTTCTTTATTTTGTCTTTCTCAGAATTGCTATGAGAGTTCGGCCTTTACTATATATATATACACGACTTTTTAACCATTTGTTAATGGAAATGTTTTTACACTCGGACCCTATATAGATTTTGTCACTACCTGCGTACGAAATTAACACGTTAAATAATAACTATTAATTTGTACATTGCACATGAAATGCTCATACAGTTAATTATACTAGTGTTTTGTGGAAATATAATGTGTTTCATTTAGTTTATTAGTAGGTCACCGTAGCTTTAAAATCGTTTTTTAGTTGGCGCCTTCTTTAGAGAAGAATTTTTGCCGTCCCTTTGTTCGATATTTGAACACATGTTTAAGAACCTTTTTTGTCTCGTAGTTTGAAATGTGCATGGTAAATTTAGTCTTTACAGGGTTGCAGTGTATAGTAGTTGTGCGGAAGCGTTCATCTTACTTTATTGTGCCCCGTGTGACTTTAATTAGTAGTTTTTACCTACTGATGATGACAACTTAGTTGTCGAAATACGTATTTAGGATACGACTAATAATTGTGGTAAGGGGTTATATACCTTTTTTAAATTACATACATATTAATTTGATATTTGTAAATATTTCATATAAAAGCCAATAATTTATCAATTGTTATATATAATAAACGGCTAAGAATTTATCTAAACATATATATATATTAAACCATAGTGCTTGATTTTAGTTAATACTATATGTTCAACAATTCGTTCTATATAATAACATATATTGTACAAGAAATATTGTCAGTATTATATTTATTATTCTCAACTTAATTAAATTTGCTTAGATACACAAAGATTTACCATCGTCCGTGTAAACGTATAAATTTAAAAAATTTTTGTTTCACTTTAAACCATTAAAAATTATTAACAAATAATATATAAAACAACTACATTTAACAACTTTTGAAGGGAATTACCCATAATCGCGAAACACATTAAGATAAGAATATATTATTATGCAGTTGCTCGTTTTAAGTTTATAAAAAATTATAGAACGTATAATGTAGACAAACAAACGTGAATGTTCCGTTATTTACGAAAATAAAGAATTCTAACAAAAACAAAACAATATACATGTATATGTATATAAAAAGTAATAATATAGCAGATAATATGTATAAAAAAAAGCAGATAAAAGTACAAGAAATATCAGGAACATTCACATTTATAACATATAACATTTATTAACATATAAAATCACAATACACATAATAAAGAACAACACCCTATTTCCCAAAAGTAAGTTAAATGGCTCTATTTTAATTAAATTAGTGGTGCCACCTGTAAAATTTCACATTTCGCTCACTAAAAGCCAAGACATTAGGTATTTGAGCGATATTAGTTTTATATACCTCGGTCAAAAAATGAATAAACAACAAAGAACCAAAACTACCTTCTGCGTTAAGATGGATAAAAGTCCTACGGAAACATTCCAAATGCTCAAAATCACTTATAAAGGTTTATCAATACCGATGGAGATGTTTATAAACGTTCCGATCGATTAATTCAAACTATGACTGAAGAAAATGTAAACGCATGTGATTTCAGAATTATCCTGGATCCATCGTTGCAAAGATATAATTAGAGGAGTTGGGACAGAAGAAACTTCTTAAAAGCGATTATTGGTGTCTAGAAATCTGGATAATGTTGTTAATTAATAAGTTTTTTCGATTAATTAATTGAATTCTATTTAAGAAAGCTTTCTTTATAATTTGAAATTTATACACATCATTCAGAGGGACCAGACATTCCCCGTTATTAATGTTTATCGTAGTATCAAACATAATTTTATAACGTACTTTACTTACTTGACCCAAAAGTATTGTTCAAAGTACGGCCTGCATTAAACCGTTTAGCTCACAATTATGTTTCGGTTCATCCTTTTTAGAAAATGTAATTTTAAATACGAATTTATCATTTAGTTTACAGTTATTTATTCAGGCCTTTCTTACTTTGTATTGTTCTTACCTAAAGTGTAGCCGATATAGTAACCAAATGTTTAGGCACATCAGCTAAGCCTTGTAATGTTTGAATCAAAAGCTTCCCGGCTATTGTGATAAACACGTAATTGCCCGTTAAGCCAGGCAGACTTTCTACAAATTTTCATTACGGTCACATTTTCAAAGGTCTCTTATTTCAAACAATAGTATTTCGAACACACGATTTATCCAAGGTCGAGTCTGGGTAAAACCGTGTGTACCTGACCCATCTATTTATCTATTCCCTGCACTATAGCGATGTCAAGTTTATGTAAACTTATGTACCTATCCTGTTTTGACCAATCGTAAGAAATAGGGTGGAATCTTATAACTGCATTTTTCTTTACCTGCCTAATATTTTAGAATTAAAAGTTTAAGTTTGCTAAGATCTATCAACGGATCACACATGCCATTTTCAGCAGCTTCCCGAGGTTCTAGATTTAGAAATGTAACCAAGTTTTATAATAAAATATTTTGCTTGCGGCTTATGTAGTATTAGTTTTCTGTATTTAATAATTAAAGAGTGTTGTGTCTTTCAACAAGTGCTTTTTATTCTGCGAACCACAGAGCAAGAGAAGACCTTCTATTCACAAGTTGAATCAACAACGATTCAATGAAAATAGTCGTTACGGATTCACGATTCGTGATTACGCAGAAGTGTCAAATCCAGCCACATACGCCCCAACGTAGTCCTTCGACGAGCCGGATATAATAATATCTAATACATGGTCCTTCGACAAGCCGGATGTAATAATATCTAACACATAGTCCATCGACGAGCAGGAGATAAGAACATGGTCATTTGGTCCGGATATTACGTAAGCCAAGCAAAAGTCTTTCTTTGGAGACTGTGGTTAAGTAAAAACTTACAAAAGGTATATAACCCCTTACCACAATTACTAATCGTATCCTAAATACGTGTTTCGACAACTAAGTTGTCATCATCAGTAGATAAAACAACTAATCAAAATGTCGCACATGGGGCACAGTAAAGCTAGTTCACCTGCTCACGCAACAACTTTACACGGCGTCCACGTATACACTGACTTAAAAATACAAATATATCGACTAAAAATTACGACAAAATTACAACCTTTCTACCTCTTTTTTAAGAATGAAAGGAGATAGCTATAAGGGATCGGCCCCTTGTCTCCGTTCATCGTGTTCTGTTTGTTTCTAACGATATGAATGCTTTCGTATGCGTCAAGATCGCTGGGATTATTGATGTCTTTCACAAGTTTTAACCCTTTAATCGACATATTGTGTAGTGTGTTTAAAGAATGGTTGGCCACGTTAGATTTTTCTGGTCTATTGAATTTAATATGTGATATGTGTTCTTTAAACCGGGTTATTATTGATCGTTTCGTTTGGCCTATATATTTGAAATTACATTCATCGCAATTAATTTCGTATATACCTAATTTCAAATTAAAATTAACTTTATCTTTGCCCTAGGAGACTTTTGATGGTATTTTCGCACCGAAAGGCAACTTGGAGACCTCGTTTTTTAACAACTCCATTAATGTTTTTCGTTATAGGGTGGTATGGTAAACACAGGTACTTTTACTCCTGGTTACTTTGAGATACCAAACTTGTGGATTCGCGGATTGTCTTTTAATTTCGTTTTTTAACTAATTTATTGATTATTTCTATGTCCAAGCCATTATAAGTCGCGATGTTTTTAATGAAATCTAGTTCTATTCCATATCTCTCTTTTGTTAACGGAAAATTTAGTAACCGATTGACTAAGAAATTAAAAGAAGCTGACTTTGTTGAAAATTATTATTTGAATCAGCGATGATGAATCTATTAACATTGGTTTCTTTCCGGAATATATCGGTTTCTATTTTATGTTTATTTCTAATAAGTAATGTATCTAAAAATGGTATCCCGTCATTGTTTTCGTTTTCCACCGTGAATTTAATAGTTAGAAATTTCAAATTTAACTGATTAACGAACATGTCTAATTCGAATTTCCGTGTATCAAAAATCGCGAGAATGTCATCTTCATACCTGATCCTGACTTTGGGGAAATTTTTAACGTTATTTTTAAATTCTACTTCAAATTGACCAATGAATAAATTGGCTATGAAAGGAGATAGGCAGTTATCCACTGTTGTGCCTTTTTTCTGTTCACAAATTTTTTCTCCTACATGGAAACAATTTTGCTTCATCCACAGATTTGTCAATATCATTTATTCTTTTATTTTTGAAGGTGATTGCAAGTATCGAAACTTCGATTAAGTATTTTGAACAAGGGCCAAAAAACTTCATTCGAGAAGCTTGTAAAACCCAAATTGATAATAATTAACAGCAGCAGAAACAGAAGTAGGTCAATAAAGAATGGAGTATCATTAAAACTCTTAGCTCTATGGACAGTTTTTACCTAAAAGCAGATAAAGGGAACAAGTTAGTAATTATGGACAAAATCGACTATTTTCAAAGGGTTAAAAATTTAATTGCCGTTACCAAAAGTGATTAATGACACAAAAGACGCGTTAAATAAATGTCCAATTTTAATAACTTCTACTCAAAAGTATAAATTAAATGTTAGTAATCCTTTAGTACCAAAAATGTATTGTTTGTCGAAGATACATAAACCAGGTAACTATCGTTTTAGGTATTAACTCACCGACTTATTTGATTTCCAAATGGTTAGTGAATGAATGAATTTAAAAATTTACCTGCAAAACCAGAAAGTTTGTCAGTTAGTAATTCCTTAGAATTTGTTCAATTAATTAAAGATTGTGAACTGGAAGCCGGGGAAATTTTAGTTTCATTCGATGTAACATCATTATTCCCTTCGGTACCTATTCCAGAGACTATGAAATATTTATAAGGCTTGCTCCATAAGAATAACATAGAACCTTTAAAAATAAAAGAATACATAAGATTGACAACTCTATGCATGACGCAAAATTGTTTCCAAGTAGAAGAAACATTTTATGAACAGAAACAAAGCACAACAATGGGTAACAACTGCCTATCTCCTTTCATAGCCAATTTATTCTTGAGTCAATTTGAAATAGAATTTAGAAATAACGCTAAATATTTCCCAAGAGTCTGGATCAGGTACGTAGATGACATTCTCGCGATTTTTGATACACGGAAATGCGAATTAGACATGTTCGTTAATCAGTTAAATTTGAAATTTCCGACTATTAAATTCACGGTGGAAAACGAAAACAATGACGGGATACCATTTTTAGATACATTACTTATTAGAAATAAACATAAAATAGAAACCGATATATTCCGGAAAGAAACCAATGTTAATAGATTCATCATCGCTGATTCAAATAATAATTTTCAACATAAGTCAGCTTCTTTTAATTTCTTAGTCAATCGGTTACTAAATTTTGCGATAACAAAAGAGAGATATGGAATAGAACTAGATTTCATTAAAAACATCGCGACTTATAATGGCTTCAACATAGAAATAATCAATAAATTAGTTAAAAAACGAAATTAAAAGACAATCCGCGAATCCACAAGTTTGGTATCTCAAAGTAACCAGGAGAAAAAGTATAGTGTTTACCATACCAACCTATAACGAAAAACATTAATGGAGTTGTTAAAAAACGAGGTCTCCAAGTTGCCTTTCGGTGCGAAAATACCATCAAAAGTCTCCTAGGGAATACCAAAGATAAAGTTAATTTTAATTTGAAGTCAGGTATATACGAAATTAATTGCGATGAATGTAATTTCAAATATATAGGCCAAACGAAACGATCAATAATAACCAGGTTTAAAGAACACATATCACATATTAAATTCAATAGACCAGAAAAATCTAACGTGGCCAACCATTCTTTAAACACACTACACAATATGTCGATTAAATGGTTAAAACTTGTCAAAGCCATCAATAATCCCCGCGATCTTTACGCATACGAAAGCATTCATATCGTTAAAAACAAACAGAACACGATGAACGGAGACAAGGTGGGGCGATGCCTTATAGCTGTCTCTTTTTATTCTTAGAAAAGAGGTAGAAAGGTTGTTCGACGCGCAGAAAGAAAAGCAAACACATGTGGTTGCCGTTTCCTTAAGAGAGGTAATTTTGTCGTAATTTTTAATCGATATGTTTGTATTTTTAAGTCAGTGTACGTGGATACCGTGTAAAGTTGTTGCGTGAATAGAAGTGCTAGCTTTACTTAGCCCCATGTGCGACAGTGGTTTTACCTACTGATGATGACAACTTGGTTGTTGAAATAGGAGGAAAGAAGAGAAGCGACCTGCAGGTGGTTCACATCAGTCAGACAGCGGCTTCCAAATAAGTCCAATTTTATCCTTTCTATTTAACGTATTTGTCTTTATTTCTGCTATCTATTTGTGTCAAAATGTCGATGTCAGAACTAGCAAAATTAAATATAAAACGCGGTACCATCAAATCGCGGTTGACACGTTTTACTAAGTATGTTGAAGAATTGTGTGCAAACGAAACACGATAAACGAACGATTACATATTCATTCAAAGCAAATTTGATAAACTTGACAGTAGGTTCGATTACCCGACATGGGGACCGCCACCGCCACCGCTAATGAGCTCATTAGCGGATTTAATTAATTAAAAGGTTAATCCGCGGGATTCGCGATTTTATTCGCGGTATTCGCGTTTTCCGCGGATTTCTCGTGATTCGCGGTTTTATTCGCGGGTGTCGCGGTCTTATCGCGGATTTATTCGCGGATTTTAACGGATCCGCGGTTTTTTCCGCGGTACTCGCGGTTCTATTCGCGGATTTCGCGGGGTATTCGAGGTTTTATTCGCGGATTTTAACGGATCCGCGGTTTTTTTCGCGGTATTCGCGGCTCTATTCGCGGATTAAGTCGCGGAATTAGTGCAATTAAATGCAAATTCGCGGCTCCTGGCGTCAATTTCAGTTTCAAACCAATGACTACCGTACTAGTAGTTCAGCAATGTCTAGAAGATGGCGCCACATATTTCGAATTATTTTCAATTTTTTTAAATGCCGGTACCGGGAATCGAACCCGAGCCTTCTGGGTGAGAGCTAGGTATCCTAGCCACTAGACCATACCGGAGATATGAATAGTATGTTGTAAATTGTATATAATATATTACAAAATGTGGAAACTCAACTTGAAATAATTTAGCGGTATTATTCGTTAAATTCGCGTTTAATTTAAATATAATTAGTATGAATTACCCCGTTTAATACTCAATATATTTGAACGATAAAACCACATGCGACTTCGAAAGCGGTCGAGCGAACACTAAAGTTATATTAGAATTACTATCATACGAAATACATCGGGGGTAAATATATCGAAACAGGTCTATACATGCCTCAGCAGATATCGACCGTAGTTTTGTGTATAACACGACCTACTTTAAAATAAAACATAATTAAACATAGAAATAGAATTTTATTTAGACAACATATATTTTTTACATACATCGATATTTTTATTAATCTCTCAATTTCATTACTTATAAATGAACATGTGAAGTACTATAATGTCAATACAATATTTCTAACATATACAGAGCATTTAAGGATTACAATGCAAGTAAATATATCAAAACATGTCTATACATGTCTCAACAGATATCGACCCGTAGTTTTGTGTGCAACATGATCTAATCATTATTCCACATAGAAATATTATTTTAAAAGTTCGGCGCATTACAGGAGATCAATAGGGAAGGGAAAATATTTTTTATTTTACATACATATATATATATATATATATATATATATATATATTTATTAATCTTTCAATTTCATTACTTCGAAATCGAAATGAAGAGTATTAAAATGTAAATACAATATTTCTAACATATACATAACATAGCATTTAAGGATGTGTCATGACAAGACAATAACGTTCTAATCTTATGCTGTAAGTCACCTTCCATCTGAGAGCATGCCTGCAGTGTTGTATTGTAGAAGCGCACAAAGTCGGTACTCTTTGACACGGATAGCTTTTGGTTAATTAGCTGCATCAGATGAAACATATTGTTGTAGGTGTTTTCGGAGAAAACGATTGTTCGATTTCGGCTTTTAAGTCGCAAAATTTTTATATGTTTATACGCACTAGCTTTAATATTATGATCCGGACTGCTACCTTCGGTTTTACAAAATTCTTCCCACTCATCTACAGTAAAGAAGTTGAGTGGGCTAGATGAACGAACTTGAATCAGGGGTACGAAGCCTGCTTCTGGACTCAGACCTATCGTAATATATTTAGTACCTGCCTTATTAAGTAGATATGTCGATTGTCCAATAAGCTGCTTTTCACGAAAGATCGCATCTTCCTTCAATTTAAGAGAGGCAGTGATGAATTGGTTGTAATTATTCGTATTGTCAACTGAAACGCAAAAAAAATATATTAGAAGTGGAATAGTAAATATAAAATGTAAGAAGCTATTTCTCATAAAGACGCCTCGGAAGTAGGGTAAATAATCTCCATACTTTAAAATGTCTACGTCTGAGAGAGCTCTGCGTGGCAGTCGATTTAGCAGTTTTTTGTTTTCTTATTTGATTTAAGATATAACCCCATTCCCCTTTTATATGGCTTCAAAAACATTCCCTCACCTTTTTCCCCATAGCAACATCTTCCATAACCTTATTATGACGTTGCGTCTCTTCTAACACTTTTTGAGATGCCCTAGCTTTATTTACCGCTCGTACAATTCCGGATACGCCTCCGGTAAGGCCACCTAAAGCACTTAAGCCTGCAAATAGAGGTATGAGAGGAATGATGCCCCCTGATTTCGGTAGAGGTATAACTCTAGGTGTATTGATATTTGTTTTACCCCCATTCTTCGTTGTCGCGATTTTAGCAGAAGCGAGCGCTATTTTAGCTCCTTCTACAATATCCTTAAGTTTAGACTTTTTTAAGGCTACCTTAGCATGATCGACAACTCCCTTTCTAAACAGGATTTTTCGTACGAAGCCTCCTTCTATTGTTTTGTTTTTTCATTATAGATGTTCTACGCTTCGACTTAATTAGATTTAACCCCATACCTAATTTTCTTTTAACTTTCATACTGTTAGTGACCAGCCAAGCTGCTGCTTTTTCGCCAAAACTTGCGTCCTTAGATTTGATTCGAGTCCACGCTCTTTCTTGCAGTATATGATCGGCTTGATGACGTTTTACAGTATCACTATCCCTCGAATAGGCGATATCGTGTTCTTTACATGCAGCGTCAAGCGGATTAATTCCTTGGTCGCCACGTGCTACACGTTGTTTCAGTTTCGTACCAGGATACGGTACGAAAGGCAGTATTGGTAGCCGGGCGGATGTAATTCTACCGGTAACTTATAAATGAGTGAATTTAATACACCTCTACCCTCTTTGAATGTAGACATTTGAATGAAAGATATATTAATATATGATCGTATTATATAGCTTCATTATCGCGAAATGCGTATCGTTAAGCAGAAGGTAACCTTAAAGGTTAAAAATTTAGACGACGGTTTGGTAGACAATAAATCTAAACGAAGACATGGGGAAATATTACCTAATACTATCAGAGGTATAATATGTGGGCCATCTAACTGTGGAAAAACCAATACTCTCATGAGTTTGATTACCGAAGAGAATGGTCTAAAATTTAACAATATCTATGTTTATTCCAAGTCACTTTACCAGCATAAATATCAACTTCCAGAGGCAGTGATGAATAACGTGAAGGACGTTAAATATTTTAAGTATTCAGAAAACGCAATTAAAGAAAATACGACTTGCAAAAATTTCTAATAAATAATGAGATCCCATTTACAATATAATTCTACATTGAAACTCTCTATCAAAGAATCAACAAATATATTTATAATGACTAAGCAGAATCTCAATATGTAAACACACACATGCAAAATTCATCTGTACATGTGAACCCCTAAAACCAGGCGTCAATGACTTGACAGAATTAAGGTAACTTAACCTGTTATTGTAAACAAAACAACCCGAGAAGAAATTTAGATAAACTAAAAGTCATACAGTGATCCCAAATGAATCTAAGGTATTCATAATATGATATCTAAATTAACCCTCTAATTTATATGAATTGCAGTGTACCTCAGTAATATAATTAACTGGAAGAATGGCAATTATAACCTAACAGTAACCCCAGTTTCATGCAGTGTCATTATGTAAAATGCATTCGTAATCCGAGGATAGTTAAAAGAAACTTAAGATATTAAAGGATAAATAGGATATTTAAATCATAGGCGACAGATATCTGGTGTTATAGAAGGGCTATCCCAGGTACTTAGTCATTATTAATTATAACAGAACCAATATAACTGTGAGTGACAGTCAATTATTATAGAAGCGAAAATCAAAGTAAACGTTATAGAATGGTCCTTAATAAATGTGTAGAATATTAACACTAACAGAAACAACTCTGGAGATAGAAAAAAAAATGATAGCGAACCTTTCATCTAGATACATAGCCATTCAAAAGTAAATGACAAACAGAATCATAATAAAGGTTAATTTTAAGATATTAATTAGCACAATCTGTTTACAATAATTATTTGCTATACTGAAAATATACAGCAGTCGAAATCGACACATAACAGTATTCTTTGACGAAAATTAATCGATGCTGAAGTAAACAGAGCTACAGAAATGTTGTAAAGTAGTGATATACAGCTTACCGTAGCAGGATGATTTACTGTCATATAAAGATTTATTGAAATTAGTTCTGTGTCAGAACGACGGAGAAAGGGTGAACCTCGGAAAACAATACCAATGCAAGACCGTTACATTATACTATCTGCAAGAAGACATCCTTGCGAAACTTGCAGAATACTGCAAGGGAGGCTTCAAGCAGCAACCGACGTTCATGTTTCCAGAGAAACCATCAGGCGACGTATATACGAAGCTAACATAGTATCTAGGCGTCCATTAAGAGGCATTCCTTTGACTGGCAAACATAAGCGACTAAGATTGGAGGGGGCAAGAGAATATGTTAATTGGAATCAACAATGGCGCACTATACTTTCCACACATGTATCCAGATATGCCCGATTTTCAGATAACCGAAGAGTTTGCGTGTGAACCAGGAATTCCTAAAAATCTTCGCTTTGTTCAAGAAGTTCATTCTTTTCGAGGAGGCTCTATATCAGATTGGGCTGGCATGTTTTAAGAGCTCCACCTTTGTCATGGAAACATGAATGAATTACAATACAGGGACAACATTATTAATAACGTTATGCCGAATTTTCAAAGTGCTTTCGGTGGGAACATTCGATTTCTTGGCGATAATGCTGGATATCACAGCGCTGCTATAGTCAAGATGCCATTGAGGAGCTTGCCATTCAACATTTACAACTATCTCCACGATCTCCTGATCTGAACTGTATTGAACATGCTTCAAAAAAGATTAGATCAGTTCCAACCTGCTTCAGAAACTTTAGATGATTTAAGATGCATCTTACCAAAATTATGGAATGATCTGGAGCAAAACATCTTTAACACGTTGATAAACAGTATGCAACGTAGATGTCAAGCTGCAATTGATGCTCGTGGGGTAACACGTTGTATTGAAGGTGGTGGTTTTTCTAGTTATAAAATTTTGCTTATGTTACTTGTTATCATTTTTGTTAAAAATGAATGTACAAATGGCTAAATGATGTAACTTCCTAGTTGTTTTTGCTACGAACAATATAAAAATAAAATGCAAACTAACTTCTGCTTCCTGTAATTTCCAGTTTTTCTTTTCACTGTTTACTGCAAATATCCCTCCTGCAAACAACTCATGTGGCGCAATTTATTTAAATAATAAGTAAATAATATAAATAAACAATATGCAAAAGAAATATATTTAAGAAATAAACATAAACAGTTTAAATAAAAGCAATCGTGTAATAAGTACAACAAAAAACTTGTTATATACTTACGGATATCTTTTCACTGCTATAAGTTGAAAAGATATCGGATTAAAAGTACTACAGGAAGAAAAATCAAATGTATTAAATACTGATGTAATAATGAACAATAATTAACTCTAAAAACCAAGTAAAACTAAATTGCTTCATTTCTGTCTTCTACAGCTTATAGAATGATTTTTATAGGCACATTTGAAGTTACAATAATATTTCTGTAACAATTAACAATAATAATAAGCAAATATGATAACTTTCATTAAATATTTGGGCCTCATTTCAATTTTTATATCTTTTCTTATTTCCGCATAAGCGCGACCTTATTCCCCGGACCAATTTTAAAATGCTTATTGTGTAGATTACTGAAGGAAAGAAAATGACTCTATTGCTGAAATAATAATTATCTTTGTCATTTAAGTATGCATACTGCAATCAATCAAACACGATGAATTCAACATTTACGTCCTACAAATACGTACGCCATGAATTATATAAAATTTATAATAATATAAAATACTTTCATTCTTATTATGATTACATTAAAGAGAAGAGAAAGTCAATTACACATTACGGAGGCATCTGTCCTCGCAATTAATAACTTAATAAAATTTATTTACTACATCATAAACATATAATTAAAAAAAAGCTACTTCGCTGCCGCATTAAAATATTGAATATTAATAGTATTTATAGTAGTACACGTATATATTTACGTTTATAACTTACAAGTTATCATTATAATTGTGTTTGTGACTGATCTAATAAAATACTTTAGGTTACTTTAATTGAAAGAAGTTTGATACACTTTTTGAAATTAGTAGTTAATTACTGTACGCATTTCTATACAATTAACCTTAGTTATCAGTTAGTTTTTACTACTAAAACTACTAATATCTAATGCTTTATCGAATAACAAATCAATCTGTTTCGAAAAATATTACGGAAAATATTTCCAATGCACCAGTTTTTAATTTCAATAATTGTACCGACACTATAAATATAAATATTAATACAATGTAATACAATTAATGTCTCAATAAATAACTTGTTTCGTTCAGACTTAATTTATTTGTTTTTAGTTCATACTTTCTACTCGGTTAGAATGAAAATTCGATACTCGTAGTTCCTCACGCTCGCTACCGCTCGCGTTCGGAATCTTCCACTAGTATCGAATTTTTTCATTCTAACCTTGTTTCAGAATCTACTATTCTTGTGCTACCTGCCAAATCCAAGAAGTACATTCCACCACTCTCATCATTTGTTACTCGCATTATCGCATCATAAACGTGTTTTCGTTGTTAAAATATTTTTTGAATATTTGATTGTATATATTTAATTTATGGATGTTTGGAGTTTATAGAGTTTTTTTCGCGTTGTAATTCAGTATGAAATATGTCATTAGCTAGCCGATTAGGTGATGTCATTCTCAGATGTGACAGTACTTAAGTACAAAAGTCACTAGATATATAAAGTACCGCAACAGGTAAAAAAACTTGTGTTAGAGAGAGAGAAGTACATTTTGGATCCAAAATGGCAGTTATAGTTGTATCAGCTATGTTGTATTGTGCATGCTCAATCGTGTAAAATCGCGTAGAATAATATAACCTTACTTTCGAGTGCTTTAATTTATCTTCTTCTGGTTTGTGCCTGTACTTTGGACGTACGACAGAACGACCACCAGTAACATGTTTATCTTGTATTTAGTGGTGATATACGTGTGTTTTCTTTTAGTTGCCATTTGGTTTGTAATTTGTGTTTAATTTATCGAACAATTGACTATTTTATAATAGTGACAAAATGCCTAGATCTTGTGTGACTCAAGTGTACGAAGAGATCAGAAAAAAGCTTTATAATGTATAGAGATACCTAACTTATTGAAATACTTGTAACGGGTGTTCAGAAACATTCGAAGTCAAGTGGGCTCTGAACAAAAAATCGTATATCTTTACTTAAGTATCAGATTTGTAATAATTATTAAATGTCAACTGTTGTCTGTCAAAAATCAATCTATCTCAGACATGACTTCATATTTTCAAGGACTACTTTGACTTCGAATGTTTCTGAACACCCGTATATTTAGTTTGTTTTGTAAGTCATTGTTTAGTTATTGTAGATAGTAAAAATGAAGTTAAGTGGCAGTTGTGGTTACAACTTATAGGAAGACCGGAATTAGCACTAAATTCTAAGATTTGTGAGGCAAGTTGCTAAATTGTAATGAAATAAATTATTGCGTTCTGATGCACTACCTGATCTGCTAACAATACACGGACAAAATTTGCTGAAAAAGTGTTATAGAAGAAAGTTGTTGGCTTCAGGTAGAGTAGAGGTGGCATTCTTGCTGAATGCGACTAGATGAATCATATGGAAATGATCACGATTATCTTATCTTTGGATGAAGCTAATGAAATTATATTTGCTTTTTATCATTTCTAAGTCGATGCTTCTTTTTATTTTTGTCATGATTCGTCATCACTGATTTACCATTAATGGCACTCCTATTAATCAAAATTTTCGTAGTGTATGAGAATGAGATAGAGCCAAGCAATAGCAATGTTTGCGTAGAAAATACAGACCACCTTATATGTGATGAAGTTGTAGAGCCAACAGAAGACCCTGCCATAGAAGTAGTTAAATTCAAAAAAGCACTACGTCAAGCTTGGCATAAGTATTACAGCTATAAGCGACAGTTGGAACGAAAAGTGTAAAATTTAGACAAGGTTTCTAATGATAACCAACTCAAGTATTTGAGTTTACGTTCACACAGGGGAGTAATGTGGTCCCACAGCACAATTACAAAAGGGCTGAAGTTACATCTGGCATGTGGGGAAAAGGGTTATGAAGAATTGCGGAAACGGAACCTACCATATCCTAGTATTCATATTATTCAGCATAGATTGAGGAACCTACCAGGTATTCTTCACGATGTGTTTAAGTTAATGTAGCTAAAAGTTGGCATTAAGGTTATGGCTGCTTATCACCTATAGTTATTAATCAGGCATTGATTATATTACTGATAATATTTATTTTCAGACAGATAATAATAAAAAACATGCCACTCTATTGATCGACGAAATGGCAATAAAACCAGGGCTGTAGTATGACAGCTGCTTGGCCTAAATTGGTCGCCCTACGATGAGCAGTTCTTCTGGACAAAGCGAAGAACTACCTACACATGCCTTAGCTTTTATCTTAGCTGATATGTTAAGCCGATGAAAACAAACAGCAGCATATGAATTTGCAGGCAAATCTTTTTTGGGACAAGAAATTTTAAACATAATTATGGACATTATATATAGAGAAAGCACGTGAAATTGGAGTGACTGTGCGAGCCATTGTTTCCGACATGGGTCCACAAAATCAAAGCTTTTGGAGATTGCTAAATATTAAGGGAAATAGGTATAGTCAAATATATAATTGGATCACCCATCCATTCAGTGAAAGTGACAGGCTATTCATTATGCCAGATCCAGTCCATATTTTCGATAATGTGGTATCATCATTGACGAGTCGACACACGTTTTATTTGGACAAAGTTGTAGTGCTTGAAAACCATTTACTGGCAAATTAAATTTCTCTGGACGGAGTTCGATTGTATTCTAAGATTGAACTAGCATGGTTTTTATAAATAATGTATAATTGGTTCAAATTAATGACGAGTCACCATCTTACTTTGTCTTACAAATACGAAGACAACTATGGTGAAGAGATAAGTTTTTTACATGAGTTTATGAACATTGTTGGTAGCATAATTGTAAACGATAAATATTGGAAGCCTTTTCAGACAGGTCTGTTATAATCGACGAACAAAATTAGGTATTCAAAAAATGTATTTCAAAAAAGAAAAGTTCAAATATATAATGTTAGGGCGCATAAGATGCATAGAAGAACCTGCTTTCTGTAATTAGGAGCCGACAACCTGTTCCAAATGCAGGTGACTTCAAGTACGCCCTCTGTTTAGTGTGCTTATCACAATTTGAATGTAACATTAGACATGGTAGCTATGTAATTTCAGACCAAGATAATCTACTGCAGTATTGTGATTCTATTATTGCCTAGAAAAAAAAGTAGGCGGCGATGATGACGAAGAAAATGTTGACCAAAATTTATTCAAGGCTTTCACAAGTAATGCAAAGCTAACCGATGTGGTAAAAGCGGCGTTATATTTTTTTGGAACTTGGAACTTTATTATTCAAAGTAAAGAAAAATTCCACTTGTGAATTATGTTGATCTTTCATATCCACTGCAGAAGATGAATATCAAGAAATAAATCAAATAACAAAACTGCGAGAATATAACAGTGATCACAGTTTATGTTACCCAAGTGTTCAACTGTTTGGATTATTTACACAAGTGCGAAATGAAATTCCGCGCAAGTGAAACATTAATATTAAACAATAGTGTCAGTTGTAAAACATTTCAAGAGCAAATACAAGAACACCAAGATCTACCTGGTGTTTGAGAATACCACAATATTTTAGAAAAAATAGAAATTTTAGAAAGTATGTATGTGAAAACAAGAATATTCTTTTCATTAAAACAAAAAAACATACCTGCTGACAAAAAAATGACTAATATTGACAATAGAAACAGTCGTCGTGTAGCGATGAAGCTATCATTATAAAAGTAAAAATATTAAAATTATTGTAATTGAACATAAATTAATTTGTGAATTGATGAATTAGGTAAGAGTTTAGCAAATATTTTTTTAAATTTTGATGATGTAAATTGACTTTTGTAATTACGATAGTAAAATTTAGTAAATTCGTCTTTTCTGTTATTAATAAAGACCGGCATTCTCGGTGGGCTTACAGAGGCGTGGACCAGCGATATGTTCGGGAGACTCACTTTACCAGCGCTTCGTGTGCTATGTGTATGTAGTATATGAATACGTGAACAGCTATCATAGTGTGAAGTTGGTTATAGATGTATTTACGAATACTCGTAGGCGCAGTTCAAACTAAAAGCATTTTTCTAAATAACGCGCACTTTTATTTCAGCAAACCCAACGCTCCGACGCCGCTGTTTACCAACCTAAGTGCTAGTCTTTAGTTATTACTCTGATGTATGCAAACACTTCGATGTATTAGCACAGATAAGTTCCTTACAGAGAGCCGATGCCGTATATAAACGTAAAATCACGCGGGTTGGATGCATGTGAGGCGTTTTATTACAAATTTTAAGATATATAGAACTCTGTGGGAAGAAATGGAGAAAGGGAACACATTGTTATGCCACATGATTAGCGGGCACAATCTATACACGTCGTAGGGTTCCATTTCGACTAAAATGACGTGCCAAGTTTCGTATTCACTTCAGCTATCCGTTATAACTAGGAACCGGGCACGAGAGGCCCACAGGCGTACTATTGAAAATTTGTATTTTTAAAGAGATTTTAATTTTATTTATATAATTGGAAAATACGGTACACCACTGTGCTAGTAAACATGGTGTTTTGAGCGGTACGTTATTACGGGCCATAACTAGCGTATAAGAATACAAAAAACGTATTAAAGTGAAAAGTGAATCAAGAGGAAACAGTGAAATTGTAGGTGAAAGCAGAAACGTAGGGTGAGAAAAATAATTTAGTAGTTTAAAGACGATTTGACAGTGGTTGTAGATTGAGCTCGTCCGAAAGGTAGATTTGCGGGAGATATCTGACGCCGGTCGGCAACCCAAATTACATCATTCGAGCGAGACAGTTATCAGTGGCGACACGTCATTAGAGGAGTCGCTCATAAGAAATAATTATTAGGATAAGGAAAACGGGCAGTGACGATTGTTCGACGAAAGAGGGAAGCAGGAAAAGACTCAGAGAAGGGAAAAGCAGTTATGAAAGCTAGAAAATAACCAAATCACTAATGAAAACAAATAAAAGAAACGAAGAAAAATTAAATCTTCTAACAAAAATGGTTACGGAGATGAAAACAGAACAAAACCAAATAAAACATGATCAAGGAAAAATTAAAGAAAAAATAAGAAAAATACGAGAGAAAAACAAGGTATTAAAGAGGGAAAACCAAGAATTCAAAATAGAAAATAAAGAAATTAAAGGAAAGTTCAAGGAAATATGCGATAAAATAGAATGGCTGGAAAGAGAAAGACGGTGGAATAATATAGTGGTGACTGGATTAAGAATAGAGAGAGATGGCCCAACATTACTAAAAGACCATATGATGAGTGTGATTCAGGAAGAATTGGAAGTACAGGTGGAGATCAGAGGAGCCCATAAACTAGATAGGATGAATTAAGAAAACGCATTAAACGCATTAAATAAGTCGACATTTACATGTAAGAATGTGATTTAATATTCATTAATTCTCACTTGCAGTAAATTCCAAATGTTAAATAGATAGGATGACTTGCTTAGTAGAACTTGAGAAAGAAGAGGATAAAGCAAAAATAATGAGAAATAAATACAAATTGAAAACCAAGGAAAATACGATTTATATCAACGATGACTTAACAAAAAGAGAAAGAGAAAAAGGAAAGCAAATAAGAAATATGACGAAAAAGGAATGAATAGAAGGAATGGAGATGGAATAACAATTTAGAAAAGCTTGAAATAGTGACAACAAAAAACTAACAATGAATGACGAGGGGCAGTTGAGACAACGAACATGGCGACGGATATGGTAAAGAGAATAGTTAGAGAAATGGAAGATAACAAAATTATAAACAGGCATGAAATGAACAATAGCAGAGAAGAAAAGTCACCGACAATATATATAGATAATACATGAGACGGTAAACGACGAAGAAAGAAAAGGGTAAGAAATTTATGTCTAGGAAAAAAGAAACTAAAGGGCAAAAAGAAGATTTAATAAAGATCGGAACGGCATATAAGAAGTATGAATGAGAAGGAACAAGAATTAATAAAAGAATTTGAAAATACAGGGCTGGACATACTGACTATCTCAGAAACTAAAAAGAAAGGACAAGGTGTATTGCAAATGGATAAACACATGATAGTATATAGCGGAGTAGGCATAGAAGCCAGAGCAGCAGAAGGAGTAGGCTGTATAATAAATCAAAAGCATACAAGAAATATAAAGAGATGGATATTTGTGTTACAGAGAATCCTAAAAATCGAAATGCGGACCACCACAACAACAGTAATAGTTTATGGCCCAAGTGAAGATGATACACGAGAAGGGAAGAATGAATTCTGGGAAGAACTGGCAGGGGTAATAAAAAACGATAATGGCAGAATACTAATAATGGGAGATTTCAATAGTGGAGTTGGAAAGAGAACTGATGATACAGAAGACGTTATAGGCCTACAAGGAGAAGAACATAAGAATAATAACGGAAGAAGAATGATATATTTCTGTATGGAAAATAATTTAATTATAACAAATACGTTCTTCACACACAAAAATAGACACAAGTATACAAGAAATGAAAAATCCATTATCGATTACTTATGTACTTATAAATATACGATTTAGAACAAAAGTACATATCAGAGTTAACATAGGACCAGAAATTGCCTGGTAAAGGCAAAAATTAGAATACATGCAGAAATAACAACATGCAAAGCGCGGAAAGCACAAACAAAGAGTAAAGAAGTAATTAAAACATATAATTTACAAGAAGAAGAAATAACCAGATATACGGAACTAACAGACAGAAGAATAGAAGAAATAAGAAACACATGGGAAACAATAGATTTAGATAAAATATGGAGCAGATTCAAAAATATAATTTTAGCAATAGTCAAGGAAACATGTCCCTCATGTTTCCTTCGCTGTAGCTAAAACAACTACAAATAAAAGCAAAAAGCAAGCAAGTTGGTGGAATGACACTATTAAGGAAGAAGTCAAAAATAAAAATAAATTGTGGCATCAGCACCTTCAAAATGTACCAGAAGATAATTACTCGAAATGTAAACAAAGAACACTAGTGAAGGAAATGATACTCAAAGCAAAAGCAGAATCATGGGAAGAATTCGGTAGAAAAATGGAAGTAGATAGCCGAACAAATCAAAAATTGTTTTATAAGATACTGAAGAACTCGCGAAAAGGGAAACCATAGACAACAAGGTACATGAAAGCAAATAACAACAGTATAATAATAAAAGAAAAAAATATAATGGATACAAAGACATAGTATTTTCACGATCTCCTGAATGTGGATAACGAAAATACCTCAGGAGTAGAAACTGCGACCTCTACACAAACTGAAACTGATGCAGAAGATAATATACACGAGAACGAAGTAATGGAAGCGATCAAGCACATAAAAAGTGGCAGGGACATGACAACATAAAACCGAAGTTGATAAAAGCATTAAGACAAAGCGGAATAGAAATAATTACGTACATATTTAATAAGGCATGGCACGAAAGGCAAATACCAGAAGATTGGAGAATTGGAGTAATTGTACCACTATTTAAAAATGGCGATAGCAGGGACTGCGCTAACTACAGAAGTATCACATTGCTCAGTGTTGTATCCGAATCGTATGAACATATTTTGGAGAAAAGACAACGAAATGTGATAGAAGCACAACCGGCAGAGTCGCAGAATGGGGTTAGGAAGAGTAGAAGTACGCAAGATCACATATTTACGATCAAACAGATGATTGAAAAAAACGGATCAAAGAACACAGAACTGTATCTGGCATTCCTAGATCTAGAAAAGGCATTTGATCGTATATCACAGAATCAAGGTGTTACAACATAGAAATGTCAAACAAAAATTGAGAAAGAGTATACAAAGCCTATACCAAAATAATAAGAATTACATAAGAAAAGATACCTTGCAATCTCAAATGGTTAATACTAATGATGGATTACAAGGTGGTATAATGAGCCCAACACTATTTACATTGATTATGGATGACGTTATAAGAGCTGCTAGTAATAGAGTACGTTCAGTGCATGTTGGACACTATAAATTATAGCCGGTGTATTTGTCAAACTGTGCTTTCGCCAATGATATAATGGTATGTGCGGAAAACAAATAGATCTACAAAAATAATTTGGAAATATGATAAGAAGAACTAACAAGAAGAAAGCTTAAAATAAATCAATGTAAGACAAAGGTAATGGTGGCGGGCAAAGAAAATACGACAATTAATACCGAGCTAAATGATCAAAAGATAGAACAAGTCAACACATATAAATACCTAGGAATAATACTGGACAGAGAAGGAAACATGAAATACGAAGTGAACGACAGAATAAATAAGGCAAAGAAAGTATATCGTAGCCTGAGGTGACGTAGATACACAAAAAAGAAATAAGTAGAAAAACGAAACTTACAGTGTACAAAACCATCTATAGACTCATTCTGACGTATGGAAGCGAAAGCTCGACACTAAATAATTCAATGAAAAGCAGAATACAGGCAATATGAAATATTTGAGAGCAGTTAAAAGAATTATACGCAAACATAAAATAAGAAACGAAGCCAGCCAGTACACTCCAGCTACAGGCCCAACGACACGGAGCCGCGCACACACTAAACCAAATGCACCATCCTAAACTGGACTACTTCAGTTTACGAGTAACCAGAAGTAGAAGCAGACAGTTATCGCAGACCTGAAAATGGCAAATGTGCTTTTACCGAAACGTCGTCCAGAGACCAGCACCGGTCTTTACGAAGACCAAACAGTGGAAACGCGGAAGAAAACCCGGAATCCAGTTACACTATATATATAATTATTTCATGACCTTTGTATGTTATGGTAAATTCAATTTGTTGGCGATTTAACGTCTTAAATCGCCAACAAATTGAATGTACCATATATGTATATATATATATATATATATATATGTGTAACTGGATTCCGGGTTTTCTTCCGCGTTTCCATTGTTTGGTCTTTGTAAAGACCGGTGCTGGTTTCTGGACGACGTTTCGGCAAAATCACATTTGCCATCTTCAGGTCTGCGATAACTGTCTGCTTCTGCTTCTGGTTACTCGTAAACTGACGTAGTCGAGTTTAAGATGGTTGTTATATACCAGAAGCAGAAGCAGACAGTTATCGCAGACCTGAAGATGGCAAATGTGATTTTGCCGAAACGTCGTCCAGAAACCAGCACCGGTCTTTACTAAGACCAAACTATGGAAACGCGGAAGAAAACCCGGAATCCAGTTACAACACATACTACTACCCGCGGAAACCTGAAACAAAACATATATATATATATATATATATATATATATATATATATATATATACTCTGCAATCACATACATTCTAATTTGATATTTGTAAATATTTCATATAAAAGCCGAAAAACTCCAATAATTTATCAATTGTTATACATACATATATATATATATATAATGTAATGATGCAAGGCATACACATTGAGCTGCATCTGAAATGGGAAAAATAAGATATACAAAGTAAGAGAAGGGTAATAAAAGGTTATGTAAGTGATATTATTAAGTATTAGTAGTGTCGAAGTGCATACGAATTTTAATAACGATAACATTATTATCTTAAATTTCTATATTTATATTTCTTTCATTAATTTCTTTTTTATTATTTCTAATTCAAATTTCAAATATTAGCGCGAAAAACACATATTCAAATTCATATGCATCTTTAATTTATATCGACGCTAGTAAGCCACGCCTACAAATTGACATCTCGCAAATGTAAATATTTATCGTGCGCAGTACTCAATTTGTAACATTAAGTTTTACATTAACCTAACTTGTTAATTTATCAAATAATTTTTAAAATCTGTAAGAATAGTAAAATTAGTCAAATTCCATCTATTTAAATATGTTGATAAGGTAAAACATCGAGACTTTTTGGCATCATTAGATAGCTAAGTTTGGTAATACAGACAAGCGCTATCGGCATCATCTTTTGAAATTTATAAAATAGTAGACGCATTTTTTTGACCGATCCTTAGAAATTTTTATATATCATTAATTAAAATCGCTAATTTAGTAAAAAGTAATTAAAAGCATCCTGCCTTTAAATAAACCCGATCGACGAGAGAAATTCTTCAAGAAATTTCGATTTTTAACGTATTTACGTACAACCAGGCGTCATAGATGTAATTTCACCATAATCGCAAGAAATCAAAAAGAAATATTGTCAAGAAACAGTCACAGAACATCTACGGAATTGATTATCGTTCATCAACATCGATACCTGTAATCCAACAGCTAGATAAGAACACAGGGAGAAATTAGGCATCAGAGACCAAGACCGAAGAAAATCTTCGAAAGCGTCATTAGAAACAGCCACCCACGCCGCCAACAATTCGAACAGCAATCGGACTTTTTTCGATCGCCGAGAATCATCCCATTTGATGCGTACATTCTACAAAATAAACATCAGGATTATTATAAACACAGGTTACAGATAAAACGTATTTATTTTTCAAAATTTTTAATTCTTTAAACTTATAAACCAATAAAATTCTCGATTTTGTTTACCTAACCTAAACGTCCTATACTTGTATTAAAATTTAATAAACAACCAATTTAAACGTAGAAATAGTAATTAAAAGGTACTCACCATTATCGTTAAAAGATTATTTATATTGTTATCCACATTTTTATAAGTTAAAACATACATAACCACCTTATTTTCTTAAGTAACACCTTGTTGCCTTTCTTATATGTAGTTTCGTTAATTTCACCCTTTGCAATACATGTTATTTTATTACAGTTTTCTTTTATAGCAATAAACATAATATTTTTATTATCATATCAATCTTTTATTTGTCTATATTTACTTGTAGGAGTTATTTCTTTAAGCCTTAACATTAATAGTTTACTTTTATGGAAGCAACTACTTATTACTAACGAAGAGCCTGAGATTTCACATTTAATTAAGCTTTTTAATTTAGTTTCATGCGATCCGACTAGTTGGCAATTTAGAACACAGATAGAGCAGTTTGAGGAGTTATATAAAGGCGCCCATCTTTTAATTTCAAAATTAATATTTTTTGAACTCTTTCATTATATTTATTATCACCTCCTCAGCTATTCATCGTTTGCCAGCCCAACGAGAGGCTCATTTATATATCAATATATATATATATATATATATGTATATACATATATATAATTGGTAAACAAACGGGTGGTGATCTATAAAATACGAAATACATTTGTATTTGTTCATTTTGTAGTTCAAGTTGAGTAAAAGAATATTAATATTAACTAGCAATACTTTGTCAAGGTTCTCTTCTGTAAAATTTGTTCTCTTTGAATGAAATACATCCTTATAGATAGAAAACGCTCATTCTACATCGCAACTGCTTATAGATGCATACTGGAAATATTCTTTTACTTCAGGGCATTTAGCAGTTAGATTTTGAGGCAATGTCCTGCTACCTACTCGCGAAGTTGGCGCAGCGAATGCGTCTGAAGATGGTCGAGATAAAAAAAAACTGTAGTAGTATTGAACAAAGACGGGACCTTCTATTTACTGTATATGCCCTTATTCAGTGGAAACGGGTGTGGGTGATTAAAATAAAAGTTAGAAGGTAGCGCCACTCAGTTTTGCTTACGGGAGCTCAGACTGAAAACTGAGAAAAGAAATTGCGCGATCTTCGGCGCAAGCACATGCAAACTACTCAAATTCACGCTATATATCTGGACTTACTAAGTACCTACGTACTAACTCCTCCTACCCAGGAAACCTGAAGAGGAAATTGCTACGGGGAGTGCCAAGGCAAAGAATAAACTTATAAACAAATAATTAGTATATTCACGATCAAAAAAAAATAAATGATTATAAAAAAATTAAGTAAATGAATGTATTGACTAAAATAAAATAAAGTAATATTAATCAATTGTAATCTTCACCCTGTATAATTATACCGACTGTATGTTAAGGTAACAAAATATATGTATATATCTAACTCTTTACAAAATCAAAACCAGATATGGCAAAAGGGTGAGCACAGTACTGCAAACATAATATCTCAAAAATTGAACGTTATAATACTGTTGAAAGTAAATAGAAAATAATTACTTAAGTTAAATACATAGTTATTCCCGCAGATTTTTTCTAAAGGTACCATTCGAGATAAATTCACAATAATTTTATAAACAGAAATAGCGATAGTCAAAATATCCTACTCATAAATACAAATGATTTAAATTCTAATTCAAAATTATGAAGTTACAAAAATGCATCGTCATTTATCGACACCTGCATGTATAAAAAAAAGAAAATCTGTGGTCTCGTACAACACGGCAAAATCAATTGTGACCGCAAAATAAAGTACCATAAAATATATCGATATCGGAATATTCTACAAAATTTAGATTTTAATTTCTAATATACGAAAGAATAATGAATAATTAAAGAATTAAATGCAAGTAATAAAAATACTTTAATTCACAAGAATGAATTCTGTTAAGTTATACTATACAAGACATATTAAATTTTATATGAATTGGGCTCTAAGCCGCTACGCAGATTGATTAATATGGCGTTGAAAAATCTAATAACTATATTAATATTACAAAAATGAATTTAAGTTATACTAAAAGAATTTAAATTGCAAAATATGATATTTTACAGACTTTACAATAAATTTCGGAATCTCTGGCAATGGATATTTAATCAGTTTGACCCTTAAATCCAACTCGCCATTGTTTCACGATGCCATTCTCGACGTTGTTCCATATCATATCAGAAAAAGTGTCTTAAACAATGTTCTAGATTTAAATAAATGGAAATTAAAAATGCGTGTGTAAGTTATTGAAACTTAACGAAATTCACTGGACACTTACGTATGTATGTAATTAACAGTTAAAACAATGAAAAAAAAAAGAAACTAACTCACCGTACTTTATTTATCTTACGAAATATAAACTAATAAATAAAACAAATGATAAAAATTCCTCCCGTTTCTATCTACGCCCATGAAGAAAAAATTTAAGTGTAAAATTTAAGTAAATGCGTCACAATTCAACGAAAAAAACCAGATGTGCGGATAACGAATGAATAACGCTTCAATAACTGCATGTTAGACTTAGCAATGTTATAGACTATTTATATGGGCCATCGTAATTTCGGCCTGATGCGTCCGGTCTCTGGTTATAATTTATCTGTGGTATTAGGATAAATAAAAATTATTGTGTTAATATTTGTTTATGTTCAACAGATTCAATATATTCTTTATAAATATTATATGCATTTTATTTATTTGTAAACTGGTTTAATGGAACCATCATACTTTTCTTGACAAAAGCTACAGACACATTTTGATCTATTACATATCACCAAAAAGTTATAATATCATTAAAGTCAGACAGTTATAAAACTAAAATTAAGGCAATATTGCTACACTATTCTTCCTGTTGATTGTTTCTGCGAGGAACTAAATATATCGATTTAATATTTTTTTCATAAATATAAAATCATTTTTCATAAATATATAAATTTAAAAATACCTATTAAAGTTTTAAATTTGTTTGGCCGTTAATTGTTACATGTTCTAAGAATTTATGACATGAATTTTTAGAACTTATTTTTAACATTTCGTTAATGCAAAACTGGCGACATGTATTTGACATGATCTAACAAACTTTGATTGATGTATACAAACCAAAATATTCATTCAATCATTTTATGTTGTCATTATTTTTGGATTATTAATCGAGCCAGATGTAAATATAAGACTAAAAATGCCTCGTTTACATATTGTATTCAATAAAAGGTCCCTAGAAATGAAAACGAATACATTTCTATTTACCGCGCTTGTCTGGACTCAAATGACAGTATATTTCTGTACTTTACATATCTAGTGACTTTATTAAGTACTGTTTCGTCTTCGTTTAAATAATAGTACTGCTACTATTGATATTATATTATTAGGCCCCTAACTTTCTTTCTACTGGTTAGAAGAGGATTTCAATAGATTTAAACCTTCTTCAAAGAACGCGGATCAGTTTGTAAAGAACCGCGCGTCAATTTTTAGTCGATAACGGACACACATACGAATATCGCCTATGATATATAGATAATGATATACTTGTAAAAAAAACTTGTAAAAAAAATTGTCTTTAGTGTATACCTCATTTTAATTATGATCCCAAGGTAATAGTATACCCAGATTAAGTATTCTTGGTGATTATGTAACTAACAATGCTCTTCTACGTAATTTTTGGGAATAATTATTTACGGTCGTACATTTAAAGTAAACTGGAACAGCCCCAGTTCTTGTAAATCAATAATTATGTTTTGTTATTAAAGCAACATTTTGTAATAACATTAACAGAGACTCTCCTATTGATATTACTAGATAAAGTAGTTTTGCTGACAAACTGAATAATCCTAAATTCTTATTTACTTTAAGATTTATCTATGGGTAATGAGTGACTTAAGTAAGCCTTGGTTTGGCTGTCAGAATATTAAATACTTTAATATAATATAAAAAGACTGCCGACAAAAACAGTGGTAATACGTACAGTATAAAGTGTACGTATTAACTAATAAAATCCTAAGTACAATTTTATTATATTTTTTAGAAATATACAATTAAGCACTTTTACCAAAAACATATTACTACAAAAAAGGTCGAAAAAAGGCAAGCCTTTTTTTTTGATACCTGGCATCAGCATTTGCACATCCTCACTGCTCGCCATATCACCGACTGCATTCCGCATTCGTTTAAAATGTTTTCATTGGCTGCATTGTTTGCGCCTTCTTCAATATCCGTTTAATAATTGACAAATATTTTTTAATGGATCGTAATTCCGACAATTTAGAAGATTTGCAATTGTGAGGTATAATTTATACATTATTATCTGAATATCATCAGAGTATCTATAGGATAAAGTGAGGACGTGCTCGCTGTCAAATATCTATGAATAATTTGGAAATTTTTAAACATATTTTTTGCGCCTATTTGTTACTTGTGAAAAAACACGACTTCATTTTTTATACCTGAATCTAAATAACAGTCGAAGATGTGGAACGAACGTGACGAACCAACTTCAAACAAGGCCAAGACAGTTTCATGGGCGGGAAAGATGATGGCGTCGGTATTTGGGGATGCAAAAGGAATATTGTTGATAGGCAAGGCAAGGGCAAGATCGTAAACGGCAAAATTTAAGCAAATCTTCTAGATCGTTTGAAAACAGCTAAGGTATAGGTATATGTAAAGTAAAGGTGCACCCTATTATTCAACATATAGGTATATGTGGAATAGGATGCACCTTATTTTCTGACTTGCATCTACGGGACATAACTCCACCTAGAAATATTCGTTATACTGTAGAAGCATGTTATGCAAATAATTAGGGCGATCGGATGAAGGGAAGACGTGCCTCATCGAGGGTTAAAGTTCCTATATGTGCCAAATTCCTACAAACGGTGACCGGGCTGGCAAATAAGATAATAAAGTTGATTATAATTATATTATTTCTAAAATATGTTTGTCCACAGAATCGAAATTTGACCCAAAAAAGGCGGCAACCCATTTAAATTTTGAAATACAGGTGATTTTTACCAGAAATCGTGGCACAATTGTTGATTTCTTTAAGTCCACATACATATAGGTTACAGGCTGCCAAGAAGACCACTTTTTGAATTGAACACCTGTGCTTCGATCGAACAGTACTCTCAGTTTTGCTGAAAGTTCTGGGCCGCCGTATTTTAGAAGTTCGTTTGGTATGTCGTCAGTCCAAGGGCCCTTCTGTTTTTTAAGCTTTTTAGTTTTGCTACTGTTTCCGTTACTGAAACTCACGTCGCGTTAGACGCTGTCTGATATTCTTACGGTTCCTGTGTTTCTTCGGGATCGTACGACTTTCTGAAGTATTCCTCCCACACATCCATAGTGACATCTTCCAGACCTTTCTTTGGGTTCCGTATAAGTGGTGCATGTCGATTGTGAAATTAGCACAATGGTCTCTCTTTATCGCCTTGATTCTTGAGTTGACTCAATTTCTGGTTTGCACTCGTATGTATTCGGTGTGCTTTTTTCTGTGTTGGGAAACTCTTGAATGTTAGATAGTTTTCCTTTTTAGCCCGGCAAGATCTTTCACTTCTTGACAATACCATGGCCTGGTGGAGTTTGTTGCATTCCTGTTGATTTTCTTTTTTCCAATGGACTCTTCAGCAGCCTGGTGTATACAGTTCCTTATTTTGTTCCAGGATGTTTCAACATTATATTAGGTGAAGTCGATTATGCTTATTTTCTCCGCTAATTTTTTACTGCGGGCTAAAAGTCATTATCCGTCACTATCCAGGTAATGTTGTTTTTAATTCTATTTACAACCACCTATCTCTGTGAAACTGGATTTTCAGCAATGCTGACAATAAAAAATAAATTACGTAATAAATTGAACGTTAATCTAAATTTGCTTTACCGTTCTCAAACGTAGTTCTATCTTTGTCCCAGTAAAATCTTTAATAGTTTAATGGTACGCGGATGATCCGTAGTAAGTGGCACAAGAAAAAGCTTTTGAGAACCTCTGACGTAGAAGTTTACATATTTAGTTATTCAAAACCAAGAAACAAAATATCGAAATTTGATTTTCATTTCTTTTATTGCATTTGTTGAACACATAATTCATTTAATACAAATTATAGTGAATGTGAGAGGAAATATCGAATTTATGAATGAAGTAAGTCAGTATGCTAATTACAAATTAATTTTCCAAACGATTATGAGAATATTGGGAATGCGAAACAATATTAATTTATTCAAAACGTGGGTTGATACTATTCATGTATATGTGTGTTTATGGACAATAAACAGCATAAACGTTGACATTTTAATGTGTCTTTTGGCTAGGAAACTAGCTTTCGCGAAGGCTTTGACGTCAAAGGAAAATGTCATACGGTGCCCTGCTTGAAATAACCATATTTTTTTGGTGATTTGTCTCTGTCATACTTCCAAACAAAAACAGCGTTTTAAAAGAAAGTTAATGCGTATTTTTATTAAGTATTGGGAAAGAAAAAATAATTAAGTCATAATATTTCGGTGTGGTTATGTGTATCTTACCTCTAGTATTATTCTGGAAACTTGTAAAAACACATTAGAAACACGGTTTCGAAAATACTTTTTTTTTTGGAAATACTTGTATTTTGGTTGTTGAGAATGTAGGTTCAGTATATTGCAAATGAGAGTTACCTTAATAGGTGGCGTTTTTTCTGTTCGGGAAATAACTGTACGATCCGACAATTTCTTCCAATTCAAACACGTTTCATCATAATTAACAGTCCGTTCGGGTTTGCATTCTGCTTCTTTAATTATCTTTTTTAGTTATACGATAAATTGTTCGACTAGTTCATACGTTGTTTGCCATGCTATTAGATGATAGTAATAGTAAATATTTATTTATAGCGGACAAATTTATTAACTAACAAAAAGTATTATACAAATAATATAATAATGTAATAAATAGGTTGTAATTTCAAAAAAATAACTAAAGAAAATAATTCTGTGAGGTTTACTTGATTAAATATTTTGATTCGACGTTTTATAACACTGATCTGTTAATAAAAAATAGGAACGAAAACATTTAAATAAATTTGTTTATGTTGAATCAAACGATAAAATCAGTTTTTTTAGTTCAAATTGTATGATTTTAGTGTTACAGAAGTCATGTAGCAATTATGAACACATACATTTTAATAAATAAATAAATCTTAAATTCATACCTATATTTTGTATAAATTAATGTCTATGTTTATTAGAAATTGGGTTCGTGTTTATTTTGCTTTCGTATTATAACATAAGTAATAGTTTATTTGCTCAAAATTTGAACTATATTCAGTAATTTATTGTTAAAATTAACGTGTAAAGTAAATTAGAGGAAAATCTAAAAATAATGCATAAGTTAAAAGTAGAAAGCAAAGAATTAAAGGAGCACATAGAGAGACCACATGAGAGAAGTAACGTGTTGGAAAGAACAATTATCAAGAAGAATATTATTATTATACATAAGAAGATAAGGAAGAAACGGAGACAGATCTCATGGGTAAAAAAGTTTAAACTTTTCAATATATTGGAGATAAGATAGATTAATACCTAGATATACACGACGCAAGAAAACAAGGCAAGCCTGATAAAAACAAGATTAGGCAATATCACTTGAATTAGTAACAACAAAATTGAATAAAGAAATATTAAATTGGGGAAAAAACTGAAAAGCAGAAATAATTGTTTATGGATAGAAGAAGAATTTCCGAAAATGGTAGTGAAGCAAAGGAGTGAATTAATAAAATTTATGAAGAATGAAAGAGCGAAAGGAAGAGACGCCTATATTAGATATAATAAGTTCATAATGACTTAAAAAAATATACTCTAGAAGAAATAAAAAAACAGACAGTCAAAGCGAAGATAAACAGAATAATCCCAAAGTAACGAAAGCCCTATGCAGAACATTCCATCAAAGATTACCAGAAGAGTTAAAAAATTTCCGAAAGCCTTCAAGAATAATAACGATTTCACAAAAACTAAATCTAGAAAAATACATTAAAGAAGATTGATGACACTAGTAGCGACTGCGGACATGAATTCAATAGAAATAAATTAGAGGAAGATATTCATATGATGACCAAGGAAAAGAATGAGGAATAAAAAATCCGATATTAAGAATCAGTACGTGAAATGTTAATACATTATTGGCAACAGGAAAAATGCACGAAGTCGGAAAAGAATTTAAAAAAAGTATAGAGTAGATACAGCAGGATTACAAGAAATAAGGACGAATAGATAAAAAAAATACGGAATATGGTACTCAGGCGAAAAAAAGGAACATGGAACCAAAAAATTTAGCATATCAATGTGTAAGCGCGCAATAAGCTTTTGTTACAAATGATACAAATATGCATAAAAACATATCTGTACCTGTACACGTGGATATACGCTACGTATTTACCAACGTTTACTTCAATCACAGAGGTAAGTACGTTTCTGAAGTAACGCTAAAGGTGGACTTCTGGGCAAGTAGTAAATTTTATTCTATCAGGTGATACCAGATATCTGACGGATAAAATATATGTCTCTATGCATATTTGTATCATCTGTAACAAAAGCCTAATGCGCGCTTACGCATTAATATGCTAAATATGCTAAAAATATATTGGAAGCCATCTGGATATGAGTTAATGGACTGCACTAATATATATATATATATATATATATATATATATATATATATATATATATATATATATATAGATCGCTTCTATCGGCGTCCGTCAGATCTCACGACATTATCTGGTATCACCTGATGCGATAAAATTTACTAGTTGACAAGAGATGAACCTTACGGCGTTGCTTCATAAACTGCATTGACGAAGTCGTTAGACGGAAACGTAATTATGTCTATGGTTGAGGTAAACGCTGGTAAATATGTAGTGTATGTCCATGTGTACAAATACAGATATGTTTTTATGCATATTTGTATCATTTGTAGGAACATGGAAGAACTGCCTTTATAGTACAAGGTTAAGTAACACATAAAATAATACAATTTGGAACGATAAACGGTAGAATATCACCAACAGAGAATTCGAATGAAATAGAAAAAAAAAGAGCGAGAAACTGGAAGAAGTATGCAATGAAATCCACAAGAATATGCTCGTGAAACTGATTTCAATACACAAATTGGATATGAGATATGCTATAGAGAAGTGACGAGTCTACAATAAATACTTAAAAAAACAAATAACAACAGTGGTACGCTTTGCAACTTCGCCGCGTCGATAAAACGTACCTGGTGACTAGGAAATTAGTATAGACACTAGATCAAATGGATGATACCGGGAACAAATAACCGAAACCAAATAGACCATATTATGGTAGTGAAGAGGGATAGTACATCAATTAATGATACCAGATTACTTTCTAGTGATTAAGAAAAGTAAAATAAAGATAAATGCTAAAAGAAGAAATAAAGATAATAAAAGATGGAATATAGCTCAAAGTTCAATTTAGAAGAAATAAAAACAGCACGCTCTCAGGAAATTGAAAACAAATTATAGCTAGAAAAAGAAGAAATTAGTATAACTGAACAATGGAAAGAAATGAAAACGTGCATAATTAACTCATAAATAGCATTATAACAATAGTGTTAGAACAATATGCGGGAAAAAGAAAACAGAAAGAAAACCTGGGTGTAAAGATTTATAGAAGGAAGAGAAACTGAGAACAAACAAAATAAAATAAGTGCTCTGTACAAATTTATGAAGTGGGAAAGAAAACGTAATGCTGGTACTACAAAGCAAGTGGAAAGAATATTTCGGAAAACTGAATGAAAGTGAAAAGAATAGGAACAGAACAAGATTATTGATGTATAAAGGAATAAACTGGAAACAGAAGATTCCCAGGTATGATAAAATTGTTTCTTTTTAATTCAAAATCTATTTATTACACAAAATATTTTTACTTAGATTAAACTATAACAAGTGTTCATTTGAAAAGTCAATCTAGTAGCATGTGATTTACTGAGAACATTTTGAAGTATGTCGTTAATTAAAATTTACTACTTAACCTACGAAGTCGTATATTTTGGCAGTTTCATACACCCAATAAATAACAAATAATAGGTATTTATTGAAAACTATAACAAATGTTGAAAATGTTGTTCTTCAAGATCAATGCATTTTAAAATCCTCCGTTCAAAATTTCTGATGATATTCTGCAACATTACTGGATTGTTATGAATTTCCATGCATTTCTGTTCGATTCTCTGCAGCATATCATTCAAATTCAACATAGGTGTTCGAAATATGCTATTTTTTAGATAAGGGCACAAAAAGAAGTCGCAATGTGTTAAATCGCATGAACGTGCAGGCCAGGCAATTTCAGTATTGCGACTAATTATACGCTCATCAAAAAATTCTCTTAAATAATTAAATATTCTGCAGTACAGTGACAAGGTTCTCCGTCTTGTTGGAAATATGCATTTTGAAGTTCATCATCATGCAACTGATTGACAAATGGTTGTAAAATTTCCGTACGGTACCTTTGAGCAGTTAACGTTCCCTGAAAAAATATTGGTCCAATGATTCGCCTTTGGCTTATCGCTGCCCAAACACCAATTTTCTCTGGATGTAGCGATTCTTCATTAATTACATGTGGATTTCCACTACTCCAAATTCTTGTATTTTGTGAATTTAGGTATCCCGTTTTATAATACCATGCTTCATCAGTAAAGATGACTCTTTGCGAAAGTTCTCCATTATTGTTCGTATTTACAAACCAATTACAAAACTGTAGTCTACGTGGGTAATATTTCTAGCAATTCTTGTACTGCTGTGACACGGTATGGATAAAGTTGCATATTTTTTTTTAATAACTTGTGAGTTGTACCAACAGAAAGGTTTATTTGTTGACTCAAATGTCGAACAGATGTTTGTGGTTCATTTTCCATTATTTCTTCAACACGATTGACAACTTGAGGTGTACGTTTCTTAACTGCTCCGCTGCCTGATTTTCTTAAGAGACTACCAGTTTCAGAAAAAAGTTTTAAAGTTCTATCCAAAGTATTCTTAAATTGTATATAATCTATTAAAAAATGTGGAAACTCAACTTGAAATTCTACCATGCAATCTTGAACTGAGTAAACCCATAAACCATCAATTTTATTACCACTTCGAAGATAAGCCTGGACTAAAAAAATTTTATGTTCTAAAGTGAAAGCCATTTTAAAACTGAGAAGCAATTTATTTAAACCAGAATCGACGCACGATTATTTTATGCACTAACTGGTATTTGTGATTGACATTATCAAATGTTATTTGGAGATACGTTTATGGAACAACAAACACATACTAATATATTTGCGTCTTATTCTATCAAAATTTCAAAGTAACCTAGATTGACTTTTCAAATGAACACTTGTTAGTAGATAGTAGTTATTGTGTTGTGTAGATAAACTTTTGTCACTATGGTCACAGACTAGAACAGACCAGTAACAAGATTCAAAAATTAATCCGTGAACTATCCTTGTTTAACAAATGCAACAGCAATTTGTAACTATCTTTGTCACATACTTGATGAGGCCTTAGTGAGAGGCGCTGATAAACGCAAATCATACGCATGCGCAATGCGTCCTACCAAATTTGAAAGGAGGATGTGCTTTCTTTGAGCGGCAATTGTATATATATATTTGCAAGCATCTGTCGAGGTAGTTTTTTATATTATTCTTATCAGGCGCGGCTCGTGATGACGTATTTTGGTTTGCAGTACAATGATCCGAGTGCTTCGTGTATTCTCGTGTACTAACTGTAACGTTTGCTTAGTAAACACCGAAAACACACGAGGCACTCGTATCATTGTACTGCAAACCAAAATACGTCATCACGAGCCGCGCCTGATTCTTATCTTATGTAGTTATTGGTTTTAACTACAGTGTATATTCTATGTATATACTAATATATTTGCGTCTTATTCTATCAAAATTTCAAAGTAACCTAGATTGACTTTTCAAATGAAGACACGTTATAATCGCCATTTACATTAGTGACGCCTTGCCATATGTTGTATTCCGCGACGATACCAGCCAACTTCTTTAGAATAAAAAATTCTTGACATGCCATTTGGACTGCCTGAAGTTTATCGAAATTTCTGTTCTTAAGAAAGTGTTCCATCGAACGTAACATATTGTAAATCGAAGTAGTAATATCAGGACTATACGCTGGTCCCATTTCTATTTTTCAAAATATTTCTTGCTTTCAATAAATTCAGTTTTTGTGATTTATTTTTTGTATGTAAAATTTTAAATAATACAAAAGTATTTTTAATAATATAAAAAATATTATTAAAAATGGGGTGTACAATACAAGTTCATTTATGTATTTTTGAATGTATCTTCTCCAAAGACGTAGATACGTATTTCACATTTCTACATGTTCTACGACGAACATGTAGAAATGTGAAATACGTATCTACGTCTTTGGAGAAGATACATTCAAAAATATATAAATGAACTTGTATTGTGTTCTTCACACCCCATTTTTAATAATATTTTTTATATTATTAAAAATACTTTTGTATTATACAAATTTAGTGAGGTTTTACCCACTCAAGTATGTTTCAAATTATTTTGTTAAAATTTTAAAGTTATAGTTGAAATTATGTGCATAATGTCATTATTATTATTAATATAATTTCGCTCGTGTTCATTAATTCTTTTAGAAAAATATCTACTAGTCTCGCCTATGTAAAATTTATCTCAATTTATTGTTTCTATCTACTTATTGTTTTTAATAATTGAACTTAAAGAGTTGTTGGTTTTGAAAGTTATGTTATGATTATTTCTCGATAAGAATTTTCAAATTTTTGGATGTAAGATTACCAGTATAAGTAAATGTTCATCACATGATAAAGCCAAGTTTCGCGAAACAGTATTGTAGTGAACAATAAAAAACTTTGAACTACTCTGATTTATTTTATTGCTTTAAAATGGAGTTTCATCAAGTATCGGCCCGTTCAGTAAACTATGTGTTTTATGTTTTGCTTCGGTGCTAATACCGCAACTACAAAAAAAAAGGAAATGGTCGCAAAAGAGGAAAACACTCAAGTTTCGGGAGACGTGGATTATCCCATCTACCCGCCCCTACCAACGTCTAGCGGCCTACCCGGCTACAGAGAGGTGGGGAGACCCAAAGGTACTATATAAATAAGGTGGTAAAGGGCGCCACCGAATTTGGTACCGCAAATTCAGAAAATTACGATGCCAAAATCAAATAAGGCAAGTCACGCGGCGGGCAGACGGTAGAACCAAGCCGTCCGAAACGATAAAACTAAGAAAAGAAAAGGGGGGATTTCAGCCAAGTGTAAACAATCCTTATTTTAATGTTTCTGTTTATAATAGAATGAAATTTTGAAAAATTAACTTAAGAAATTAGTGTTCAGTGTATTAAAAAAAAGGAACTAAGTACGTTGATTATAATCAGTCCAGTTTGTGCACAGATAGCTAACCCCCATCAAAATACGTATTCATCTGGTTCACAATTAATCAATACAAAATTGTAAGCCAGATTTATTGAGCAGACCTGGTATATGTTTAAAGGTTTTAGTTATGTATATAAAGTAAAGAAAATAAACTAGTGCAAATTTACAAAGTTGTTGTCTGAAGATATATTAAGCTAATGTTGGCGGTTTGATATAATTAAGAACAAAAATGAATCAATGCTTATAATTGAAATGATTAAAATAAATGAGAAAAATGCAATAGTTAAATTATAAATCACAGATTAACAAAACTAGAGTTTTATTTTAACGTGTCTATCTAGGAAACACAAAAAACCTTTGGACATCATACGACTCTGTACCAGGAATAACGAGCGTGCCTTATCTCAATGAAGAGATAGACAAACAGAGAGCATTAGTTTGTAAGATTACTTGTGAAATGTTTTCATATTATTAATTCAGTCGTATTGTAACCCTTGTTTCGAATTGTAATCAAATTATTGCTTTTTAAAAACAAAATTTGCGTGTTCAAACTTAAAACTAGCGCAGTCAGTCTGGTTTCTTTACGTGCTAATTTTCGAGTGTTTAGTGCGGTGTGTGTCAACACTTTGGATGAAGAAAAAACTAACACAAAACCTAGGAAATAGCGCAAAGTAAGTATCATCTTGATTACAATACGGTTCCCTGATTATTGAAGTCAAACTTCCTTTCATTGAAGTAAAATCTCAAGCTAGAGTAAAAAAATTAAGTAACAATTAAGTGAAATTCTATTAATTAGAAAAACGTAATTTATACGAACCAACAACAACGAAAGAAACAATTGCAAGTCAAACTAGAGATCGACAAATTAATTGATAATTTAATAAGTATTAGTTTAGTAGATAACGAACGAGAAACCACAAACGAAATGGCATTGAATTATTCATTATTTCGCATTGAGTTAGACTCAATACTGGACATCTCAGGCGAAATATGCTGAATTAATTTGTTTATAACAATATGCGATCGAATTTTTACAAAATACAGTGATGCGACTGATGTAAAAGACGTCATCTTTCAAACTACATTAAGTAAATTTAAGGGTAGAGTGAAAGATTTAATTTGTTCACGTTCCGAATTAAATACTTGGGCATTAGATAAAGACGCAATTAATAAATATTTTGGCGACAAACGCGATTTTGGATAATTAGTACAAGAATTTAATAACACACGTATATATTCTAAAGAAAGTACAGTCGAATTTGGATACCGTTTACAAGATCTTTTATCAAAACTTATGACATAATTAACTCATAATGAAACTTTACAAATAAGAAAGAAAGAAAAGAAATTTATGCGCAAACTGCATTAGAAGCATATTTATTAAATTTCCCAGAAGATATACAAGTTCGTGTAAGGCCACGCGTCCCAAAAACATTAGAAGAAGCAATTATTAGTGCAAGATGCAGAAAATTTCAAGACAAGATCAAACGCTGTTAAAGGAATACGTACAAGTTCTTTTAATCAAAATATTCAAAAGAAACCTAATTATCCTTCAAAATATGCACGAGGACCTGTATATTTCCCAACGTATCCAACATACAAGAACTTACCACCTGTCCAACAATTGCCAAATATCTCGCCATTGCAATTTCCTGGACAAACAAATTCATTTCCTCGAACAGGAATTCCAAATTTTCCTAAACCATATTCAAACAATCAACACATAAAATATCCATTTACGCAACAAATATTTGGAGCACCGAAAAATGTTTGGAAACCATATAAAAATACACAGCAACTTCTAAAACCAACCCCGATGTCAGGAGTATCAACAGCTATCGCAAAACCAATTAATTACATAACGAATAGGAGTAACTTCTTCAGAGCAACCAGCCCATCTAGAGTACACGTAGAAGAACTACATAATCACGAAGAGGATCAAGAAAACGCGATGTACAATGAAGAAAATGGAATGTGGTACATCCCTGTGCGACATCAAGATTATTATAACGAAGAGAATTATAACGAAAATAATGAAGAAAATGAAGAAGAACCAAAAATCAGCGAAGTCGGAGAAGGCGAAAATTTTCAATTGCATGCCTCGCCAACGAACTCAATTACATAAATTTAAATGAATATCGTATATAAATATCGAATACCCACCTATTAAATTATTAATCGACCCAGGTAGTTCAATTTCTATGATAGATCCCGATATAGTTCGTAAATTTTATCCGCATAATATAGTTAAAGAAAATTTAGAATTAAAAACGGCAAAAGGTACAATATTAATACGTGAACATGCAATGATTCCATGCTTTTCGGAATTAAAATCTACAGGGTTTTTAAAAATGGTTATGTTGAAATTCCATAAATTTTATGATTTAAAGAAAGAAGTTTTATTTAGACAAAATTATGCAATTCCTATGCATTTTAAGAAACCTAAATTACTTAAAATTCCCGGAAGTACAAAACAATTATATACAGTGCCTGTAAACTATACAGAAGGTGATGTAATAATTGAAAAACAATCACAAGCAAGATTCATTAATAATTTCTGCATGTATTACGAAAGTAAGTAAAAGTTAAGCTTTAATAGAAATTCAAAATTGGTCCGAAAATGAATAATCAATTGAATTAGGAAATATATCTGTTACACCACTAAAGCAGTATTATATTTATAAATACGAGGTAGACCTAGAAGAAGAATTATTGAAATTAAATGGTATGGTACGTGTCGAACATCTCAACACAGAAGAAAGATCGAAAATACTTTCTCTGTAAGAAATACATCGATATCTTCAAGAAACCAAATGAAGAATTAACATGTAATAGCGAAATTAAACACGAAGTAAAGACAAAGGATGAAATAACAGAGAGCAAAAAGATTCCCATATATGCCAAAACAAGAAATAAACGAACATATTAGGAAACTTTTGGACGAAAACATCATAAAACCTAGTCAAAGTCCTTGGCACATAGTGAATAAGAAATTAGACGCAAGCGGCGTTAGAAAAACGAGAATGGTAATCTCAATGAGAAAACGTTCAACGATCGATATCCAATACCGAATATAGAAGATATATTGGACAAATTGGGAAGGTGTCAATACTTTTCTACATTAGATCTCGCTTCAGGGTATCACCAGATTCAAATGAAGTCGGAATCGATAGCGAAGACAGTATTCAATACCGCACAAGGACATTATGAATTTTTGCGAATGCCATTTGGACTTAAAAATGCGCCAGCGACATTTCAGCGCGTAATGGATGATATATTGAAAGATATTTGAAATAATTTTTGTTTAGTTTACCTAGACGATTCACCATCATTAGATGAACATATAAAACATCTTAAATGTGTATTTGATAGATTGAGATATGCAAATCTCAAATTTCAAATTGATAAATGCGAGTTTCTACGCAAAGAAACAGAATATTTAGGACACATTATTACACCCAATGGTATTTAACCAAACCCAGAAAAAATTGAAAGTATCACAAAATTTCCAATACCGAAAACACAAAAAGAGATAAAATCTTTTCGGCTATTATCTATAACGAAACCATTAACTAAATTTCTAAAAAAAGGAGAAACTGTAAAACATACACCAAAATTTGTAGACGCATTTGAGAAATATAAAAATTTAGTATGTAATAACCCAGTATTAAAATATCCCGATTTTCAAAAGGCGTTTGAACTACTGTGGATGCATAAAATTATGCTCTCGGAGCAGTATTGTCACAAGAAGACCATCCAATAGCTTATGCATCAAGAACTTTGAACCCAGCGGAGGAAAATTATTCAACTATTGAAAAAGAAATGCTTGCTATCATCTGGGCATGTAAGCACTTCCGACCGTATTTATATGGCACAAAATTTATAATAAAAACAGACCATCGTCCACTACAGTGGTTATTTTCAATTAAAGATCCAAATTCGCAATTAACATGTTGGAGATTAAAACTCAATGAGTATGATTACGAAATTCAAAATAAAAAAGGAAAAACCAATCAATCAGATCCGTTATCCTGCATAAAAATCCAAGGAACAGAGAATTACCTCAATACATTGAATGAATGCGATGCAAAATCTTTATTAGTGCAGAATGGTGACTCGATTCCAACAGCGAATTTAGACGTAGAAGAATTGGACGACATATTAGAAGTGTTAACGGATGAAAAATCACAACAATCAAAGAATGAAGATGCCAATACTATACATTCGGCAACTGGTGAAGTTCAAATATCTATACCGTATTCAAAGAAAATCCTTAATTTAGGCGATCACCAAATTATACTAGACGCCATCCGAAGCATAACAGAACCTATATTTAAAACAATTAAGGTCTTTAACAAAAGTAGAATGTACGTCACATTGCCATTAGTAGCAAATTACGAAGTAATTGTAAAAACTCTAAAAGAATGTTTATCTACAAAATCAAAGAACGTAATTTATTTTAGACACAAAAACATCGAAAGAGATATCATTAAGATAATACAAGATTCATTCACTAAACTTAAAGTCGAAATATCAAATAAATTTTGCTACCTACGCGATCTAAAATAGTAGCGCACGCTAACAACAAGGCTGACGCTTGATGTTCAGCGAATACCTCTCTCTCTCGGACTGACCCACCTGAAGGTGGACGCTCCACAGAAATGCCCCTACCGACTAGCTCGTATGAAGGAGAGCGTGTGGGATCAAAGATCGCTCGTTGGTAAAAGAAAAGGCGCCACCGCATAAAGTCCACGGCAGGCGCACCCCGTATACACGGCTGCGGGTGGAGCTAGGTGGCCTCAGTCGCAAAAGAGAGAAGTATTCCCCCACTCCTTGTTGCTGCCAAAACGTGAAACTGTGATCTCTATAACGCTCGCAAGGAAAGAAATCAAACACAATAATCCAAACAACAAATATCTTTAATCAACTAACAATGTAACAAAACAATCGTTTTCTCAGGTTAACATAAAAACACAATTCACAAAAGAAAGCAACCGGGAGTTATCAACAATATCAGAATAAATCAAAAATTTCCAACAGGTGTACGTTTCTTCAACTTGGTATAGATGGCTAAGTATAAAATTAGCAAACTGTATACAAAAAGGTTAAGCCAACTAAAAATTAAATTACGAACGAGGTTAAGCCTCTCTAAATGTAATGACAAAATAAGATGAAAGAATATAAAGTGACTAGAACAAAATTTAAATGTCCACAAAATATTTGGACACCGGGTATATAAACTTACAGTATAAATAAGGTAATATATAAAATATCTATCATAGATAACGCTATATGAATCTGACAAAACAAATGTGCCCGAAAGTAAAACAAGCACAGGTACTCTAAATGTGAAAGCAACCCCCTGTATAACAGGTTAAAATTAAATACAAGAAACTATACGTCAAATTACAAAGAATAGGTAATTCGAGAGAACGATAGTGAGAATTCTTACTGTAGTTCTGTACAAAACGTTTACAAAAATATAAAGTAATCACTGATTTAAAATTCGACGTGCTCTCTAATTAAACGGTAGCTCTACTCATGGTACGAGCCTCAAGATTATAAAATTGCCAAATGAAATGGTTGCAAGATTCATAAACTACTAAAGATAATGAAAAGTAAATGAGTTTAATCTAATTATAATTTACCTTACTAAATTAATTTAGGGGGTGAAGCCCTTAATTTGATTAAACAAGTGATAGGATCACAACTAAAATATAGTAGAGAAAGGAGAAGCCCCTCTCTGTAGTTTATTAGAAATAATAAATCCAAAATTTACATTATCACCCTAATGATGATTAAAAAAAAGTAAGATTTTAATTAGTCTCCAAACAAAAGATGTCTCCTTAAAGACACCAACAAAAAAATCTAAAGCACACTTAGCTGGCTCCAAGTCTTCGATGAAACGTTTCCCCGGAGTCTGTCTTCCTGGAAAGTTCATCAATCAAACGGAATGTAAGGGTTTTAACCACCATACAGGAAACTTGGTTCCAAGATGGCCTTCGATCACCACGTGGAAATATTTCTTAACAGAATGCGTACAAAATGGTCAATCATGCCATTACGACTGAATATAAATAAATTCCAGAATTATACCAAAACTAACCAGATAACCCGATAAAATCCTAGGAAGAAAATTCGAAATAAGTAAAACTCAATATATTAAAAATATTTCTTACCGCCAAACAAGCTCCTTCGAATACAAGAAACACGTTATCGTGGCGATGTCTAAGGAAGAAGTAATTGCAGAAAGCCGCGTGTTTCACACAATGGCCGACATACGTCATCATGAAAATTCGGAAATATTAATAAAAGAAAACAGAACTCAAAATCTCCCAACGATTAAAGTATGCCTAAAGAGTTAAAACGAGCCTACTTTGTAACTAATTAATTTTCAGAAAACGGTAAATATCAAAATCAAAGGTAATTAAACATTCAAAGTAGAATTCTGTAACTGAAGGGAAACAAAATTCCGAACAGAGGGCGCTCTAACGAAAGAATAAACAATTAATAAACTGAACGGTAATTCAAAGCTAACGACACTGCGTCAAGACACTCTTACAATTCAAAAGGCGAATTTCCACATAGCAAAATTAGGTAACGGAGATACATGACTCGAGGTAATCGGAAAACACTGTCAGAATGATTTACGCGGCAAAAAGAATGTTTAAAGAAGTGTACTGCGTCAAATATAGCAACTTCAACAATATCGGAACCAAAATTATATAACGGAAAATATAGGGTCGGTCAAAATAATCGAACCCGAAATTAGATTTAGGAAGAATTTAACTTTTGAAAAGCTTAAACGACATGATAATTAATGAACTAAAAAATATAAAATAGAGTAATTTGTAACAATTGAAAAATAAGCGGATCACGAGGACTTGAAGAGCTTAGAATAAGAGTAAGAGGAATAAGAATTTACCAGCATAACGCCGAGTGATTTTCTATACGTAACAATTTGTTGAAGATATTGAAAATGAAGAAGATCAAACAACAAAAATAAAATATTATCATAAAGGAAAGACGGCACATAGAGGTGTGAATGAAGTACATAAATCGCTAGGACGTAAGTATTACTGGCCTAATATAGAAAAAGAAGTATGTCAACTAGGAAAATACGATAGGATACCGCAGAAACAACCCTTTGAAAAAACGTATACGCCGAAGAGACTATTCGAACGGTTACACATAATATATGTGTATATTATTAACTATAGTAGATCATTTTTCTAAATATGCACAAGCGTATATCATAAACGATCAAAATGCTCTCAAACAATAATCGATAATTTAATTAGATTTACCGAATAGGAATACCGAATAAAATAATGATCAAGGAACAGAATTCAATAATCACCAATTAAAAGAATTTTGTCGTTTGCATCGAATAAAGTTACACTTTACATCAATTGCAAATTCACGATTAAATGGAATTGTCGAAAGATTTCATAATTCACTAAATGAATCTTAAGATATTGATTAATAGAAAGGAATTTACCTTTTGAAAGTCATGTGTTAAATTATATTTTATGTTATAATAATAGTATACACTCAGTCACTAAATTTACACTATTTGAAATTATAAATGGGCATAATGAAACTAACTTGCCTTTTGATTTAAACGAAGAGCGTATTACACAGCAATTTGTAAATGATCGAGCAGAACAAATCAAAATTATTAATCCAAAAGTTCACGAGAATATCGAACAAGCAAAACAGAAAATGTGTCCAAAAATCGAATGAAAATAGGAAAGACGTTGAAACAATATCAGTAAATAAAAACGTGTATATAAGAAATAAGAAAGGTAAACTAAAGCCGAAATTTTCTAGACAGAAAGTTGTAAAGATCAACAACAAGACGATAGAGACAAATAAAAACAAAAAATATTCAAAGATGCTATTAAAAAGAAAAGAAAATTTATAAGTAAACCCCTATTACAGGATGAAACTCCTGAAGATGATCCTGGTGGCAGTAATGGCAACATCAACGAACCAACTACAAGTGAAAGAAATTAAAAATTATATATTGCCCTATAAATTAGACGATGCCCGTATGATACAAAGTTATCATAATTTTATTTACAAAATTGAAGCAAAGTAATTAATACGATATACATGTACCTTAAAAATTCAAGTGCATACTTTAAATAATACATATTATGAGAAAATAAATTAACGTAAATCAGCTGAAAATGGTTATTTAAATAATTTAAACTGGAGTATAATCAATAATAATGAAGTATCAGAAGATAGAAGTATGATAGCGTTAATAGAACAAAATTTATATAATATATTGCAGACAGAACAAAAACTTAAAAACATATTTCCACTAACCACAAGAAAACGAAGATCACCTCTTAACACAGTTGGTAATATAGGTAATTGGCTTTTTGGAATAATGGACGATGAAGATAGGGAAAGAATGAACAGCGCTTTTAAACATTAGAAGAAAATCAAGATAACTTGCAAGAACAAATAAAATGGAGTGTTTCCACATTCAAATCAATGTTCGAAAAAAAAACACATTTGAAAAAATAAGTAAAAATCAAGAAAAGAAGGAAGAAGGAATAAACATATTAACAAGAAATTTAGAAATTGTAAAATTTCATCAAGTGATACAAAATGTTAATGCTCAGCTTCAAAATAACAATTTCGTATTACTATCGTTATTAGAAGAAATCGAAAATGTAATTGTTTTCGCTGATATGAATAAAATACACCCATCCATACTATCAGTACAAAACATACAAGAAATGATTGATCAAACTAAATTGATATATAAAGCAGAACAGTTGTTACCTTTAACAAGTAAAGTTAATTATTACTCATATCTTGGGATATCCAATTATAGATTACCTAACGAAATCCTTTTTAAAGTATCGTTTCCTATTATATCCAAAAGTTTATACAAATTTTATCATATATATATTGTATTCCATATTCTAATTATTTAATACCCAGCAAGAAGCTGTATTTGTTATTAAATGATGGTACATATGCGCTTCGGGATTATTTGTGTCCGAAATTAGAAAATTATTACGTATGTATCGAAAATCCCCTACCATTCGATGAAGAATGCACTGAAATTAATGAAAATTAATGGAACCAGTCCGAAAATCAAGATTCACCTGGAAGATGTGATCATTCAACAAATAGGACCTGCAGAACTTCTAGTGTTAACCCCAAAAACAAAGTTAACAAAGTTCAATATGAATGTAATGAAATCGGCATTTTTGAAATTAAAAATTCTGTTTTAATTCATTTAGATTCGAATTGTAAAGTTAAAATTAATAACGAAATATTTACTTATCGTAATAATGTGATGCATGGAGAAATTTATAATTTGCCAAAAGCTTATCTAAATAATCAAAATAGTGTTAATGCTAAACCTTTCAAATTAAATAAATTATCAATAGAAGAATTTCACAAGTTGCATTAGGAAATTGAGGAGAAAGAAGTTCCGGAACTAAAAGGACATATAAGGAGCCATATATACGGAAATTCAATTGTCATTGTATTATTAATATTATTATTAATCCCGTTTATATTGTTTAGAAAAATCATTTCCAAGAAGCTGAAACATTCAAGGACGGACCAACCTCTTAACGGAGACCCCAAGAGCCTTTCTAAGCGGGGAGGGGTAATAAGGACATCATACGATTCTGTATCAGGAATAACGAGCGTGCCTTATCTCAATGAAGAGATAGACGAACAGAGAGCATTAGTTTGTAATATTTCTTGTGAAATGTTTTCATATTAATTAATTCAGTCGTATTGTAACCTTTGTTTCGAATTGTAATAAAATTATTGCTTTTTAAAAACGAACTTTGCGTGTTCACACTTAAAACTCACACGTTTCCCACACTGAAGAAAACTCAGCGAAAAAAAAATCTTTCAATATTTTTAAAGCAAAAATTAGTTTGGTTTCCGAGAGTAACAGGTGTGCAATTTATATTGTACTCTCATGAAATAAATTAATCGAAAAAGTAAACGTATAGCAATCCAAATGAAATAAACTAATTAGGGATGCTATTAAATGAATCAAATAGAATTAGATATGTTGTTTGAAATAACGCAGTTACCAAGATAAAGAACAAAAAAGATAAATATGTATAGAGAAAACTGAATCTAAAAATTTTTAATACAGTAAACTAAATTGCATATTATTACTGGCTAAATTAATAAAGAAATATATAAAGTCTTAGCTATTTGTCTGACTCTGGTATGGTAATTAGCGTTGATGCTCTATCGGATCGTCGTGAGTCTTAGTTCGAAACAGAAGCTCTTTCAACAGGCGGAGTGCACAAGCCCCGGAGATAATTCTAGGATCTGGCGTACGACATTCACGCCGGCAAAAAAACCATCTGTTATAGAGAGATGCAGAGAAAAAAACAAACGAGTAAAAATTAAAGGAAACAAATGAATTACCAAATTTCATACCATAATAAATCCTAATGTTTTTTTATAACGCAACTATATATATCGTTGAGGAGGAATTAAGTCGGCTCTCGGTATCGTCATAAAAAATCCCCTGTTTAGGTAATTGCAAAGTACAATTAAAAATTGTGACAACTTAATTATATCCTCGAGAGGGTATATAATACAATCGAAAGGGCTGCAAAATACGAAATACTTCTTAAAGAGGTAATTAAGCCCTGAAAGCAGGCTTCCACGATAGCTAGTTATCGACCAACTGCCCGATAGTGGTTTCAGTCTACCTCTTTCCCAGAAGATATCACCACTCGATAATCGAGGGGAGAAGAAGACCACGAAACTTTTTTGTAAATATATGAAAGCACGCTGATACACTTACAGTTTGGTTCAAAATAAATAAAACGGAATAAAATAAAAGAAGACGCTAATTCGCGACGAAATGAGGACGTGTCTACGAACACATAACAGTTTATTATTTATTTCAATACTATCTGTAGGATACACTAATTTAATAGCTTCCTTGTAGCTTTGTTTATTAAGAATATTGTAATATCTGGCCTTTATCCATTGGTATAGGCTATTTGTTTGATTTAAGTTCTTTACTATAGTTTTCTTGCGATAAAGGAATACTAATAAACTAACAAGTCCTTGAATCAACGAATTGAATTGAATTGAATTGAACGAAGCCATTTTATAGGAGTATGAATGTGAATTTATTATGAATTACTGTATCAGTATGTGACGGTTTATGGATATAACAAAATCATGTTTATTGTTTTTGTTTAAAATAGTTAAATCTAAGAAATTTATGATTTTATTTATTTCTTTTTAAACAGCAGACTTAATGTTAGGGTGGAGATTATTAATATATCATAAAAATTTATTTAATTTTCTGTCTGTTTCCGCGAAACAAGCTAAAACGTCGTTCACGTATCTATGCCAATAAATAAAATGTTTCCAGAGTGGGTGTTCATAAATGTAGGGTTAGATGCGAGAAGAGGGAGAGTAGTAGTGAAGAAGGCATGACGAAAGGACGTGTGTGTGTGAAATAGTGGAGATATATGACGAAAGAGTGTTAGTGAGTTAAGACAAAAGTTAAGCCGAGAGTTAAGACGAGAGCCGAAGACGAAACTTAAGACGAAACATTCTTGTATGTTATTACCTTTGTTAAATATAACACCTATCTTGTAACTGTTTAAATAAAATCCTACACAATATGGGGGCTCAACCGCGATTATCAGCCATAAACAGTGATTGCATAAGGTGTTAAGCGTGTGGCAGGTGAAACATTGTATTTTGTGAAAAGAAAATTAAGTGTATTATTAGACAAATGGTTTATTAACGTAAGACAAACTAAATAAATTAAATATTCGATAAACCGGTAAGTTATAATCTATAACAAACATTTTAATATCGTGGTAAAGCGGTGGATTTATACGCGATTGGGACAATAACTTTAACGCTAAGGTGACATATGAACTATTTTCGAGTGCGTCGAGAACATATTTCGCCCGCCTTTTTTGATCAAAATAGACAGCATTTAAGGTATAGTGAAATAAGTATCATTTTTGCTTGCTCGGTAAGAACGCTTTGAAGACGATAACCGTTTATGTTTAAATTTGAAAGAATTCTTTTTATTTACTTTAAAAAATAAAATAAGTAAAAGTGCACGTGTAAATAATAGTCAAAACTAATAAAAATGAATTTGGGACAAATTCCATACGTTTCCGACAGTATTAACACGGCTCCCATGCCAGTTATAAAAACATTTTACAAACTTATTTTTGAATACGAGGGTGATAGACATAGTCGGAAAAAAGTGCGTGAATTTTCGGGCTTCGCTTTCGACAACGGGAGTGATGAATATAAAGACAAATTGCAATTTATTAAAGACAATTTTACTGTTAGTGAATTAACTTTAATTTCTTGTATTATACATGTAGATTATAATACTACGGCGGAGAAATTAGCCAAGGCGATTTGTGTAAGTTTAATGGATTTAAATACTTTAAAATGCACAATAGAAAGTGGCAGACAAGAGGACGAAACGGAAGAAGAAGATGAAGAAGGAAGTGGCAATGAAGAAAACAAGAACAAAGAAAACAACCCCCAGGAAGAAAATAGCGTATGCTCATCTGGTATTGCATCAAATTTGGACAGAACCGTATCAGCAAATGTAGGTATGGGTTTCGCTTTAAATTTTCGAGACATAGAAGATTCTATTCGTCCGTTTGATGGCAGCACATATCCAGTAGAGAAATGGATATCAGACATTGAAGATTTATCAATATTATTTAAATGGGGTGAGTTGCACACATATATTTTCGCAAAAAAGTCTCTAAAAGGCTTGGCCAGACTTTTCATTCAAGGCGTTGAAAGAAGCTTTGTTGACAGAATTCTCGTCAAAATTAAATAGTGCTCAACTCCATCAACTATTGTCTCAACGAAAAATGTTAAGAAATGAGAGTGTACAAGAATATTTTCTAGTAATGAAGGAATTAGCAAGTCGTGGTTCCATGGAAACAGACGCTTTGTTGCAGTATATTATCGAAGGAATTCAAGATGATAACACAAATAAAATAGTTTTATACGGTGCCTTAGACATTGCCGATTTTAAAAGAAGACTGAAAATCTACAATGACATTAGGAGTAAAACAACAAGAGGGCCAACAACTAGTGTTCCTTCAAGGATGGAAACGAGATCGAGAAATGAACCAAAACAGGGAAAGCCTTTGCGATGTTTCAATTGTGGAATAATAGGCCATAAGTATGTTGATTGTAAATCAAAGAATCTTGGAACAAAATGTTTTAAGTGTAACAATTTTGGTCATCGAAGTTTTGAGTGTAAGGGCAGAGATGATGGAAGATCAAATCAAAGTACATCTACAGCGAACGTCCATATAATTGAGAATTCAGACAGTAGATTATTCAAGACAGTGAGAATCAATGGTGTTTCCGTAGATTTGTTAGTCGATACCGGAAGTCAAGTCAACATCATCAGGGAAGACATGTTAGAAGCTATTGGATCACCTGTATTGTACAAATCAAGTATAACATTGAATGGATTTGGTATGTCAAGTATAGAAACCATAGGTTTTTTCCAGTGTATGGTTAACATAGATGAGGATAGTTATTTTTGTACTTTTCATGTGGTTGGCAATGGTGTTATGCCAATGGGAGGCGTGTTAGGATATGAACTACTAACTCAGGCCAATTTGGTAATTAATCAAGATGGCATCAAGGTGATTAAAAAGCATGAAAATGTATTGTTTGCAAATATGGAAATCCAGGAAGAAGAATTAGACATCGGATTGGAAATAAGCGACGAATTGAAGGATGAAATAAAAGATATGGTTTATTCTTATAAGCCCAAGAAGGCCGAAAGTGCGAATGTCAAAATGAAGATTATCACCAAGAACGAAGAACCAATTGCACATAGACCGAGACGATTGCCATTTATGGAAGGATCAATTGTGGATCAACAAGTCGAGGAATGGTTGAATGATGGAATAATAGAACCAAGTACATCTGATTACTCAAGTCAAGTAGTAGTGGCTCGTAAAAAGAACGGATCGCCCAGAGTATGCATCGATTTCCGTAAAATAAACAGAATGGTGGTGAAGGATCGTTATCCATTGCCATTAATTGAGGACCAATTAGACAAACTGCAGGATGCCCAAATTTTTAGTACTATCGATTTGAAGAATGGATTTTTTCATGTAAACGTAGAAGAACAGAGTAGAAAATATACATCATTTGTTACACACAATAATCAGTATCAATTTCGTAAGATGCCTTTTGGTATGTGTAACGCTCCAGCAGTGTTTCAACGATATATTAATGTTATTTTTCGAGATTTATCTAACAAAAATATCGCTTTGCCGTACATGGATGATTTAATTATTTCTGGCTCTAACGAATTCGAAGCTATTCGTAGATTGAAATTAGTTTTTCGGACAGCTGAGGAATATGGTCTGGAAATAAACGTCAAATGTCAGTTTTTGAAGAGACGAGTTGAATTCCTAGGTCATGTGATAGAAGGAGGAAAAATATATCCATCATATGAGAAAACTCAAGCCGTTACACGTTTTCCTGAACCAAAAACAGTTAAACAAGTGCAGAGTTACTTAGGGTTAACGGGATACTTTAGAAAATTTATACCATATTACTCCATCATAGCCAAACCTCTAAGTGATATGTTGAAGAAGGGGGCTCAGTTTCGTTTCGATGAAAATGAGCGTGCCGCTTTTCAAGAACTCAAAAGAATGCTAACTAACAAACCAGTTCTGGATATATACAAGCAAGGAGCAGAATTAGAATTACATACGGATGCATGTCAGGAAGGATATGGAGCAATCTTATTTCAAAAATCGATCAAAGACAATCGCTTCCATCCGATTTACTATATGAGCAAGAAAACTTCAGATGCAGAGAAACGGTACAGTAGCTACGAATTGGAAGTCCTAGCAGTGATTGAAGCGCTGAAGAAATTTCGTGTTTATTTATTGGGTACTCATTTTAAAGATGTTACGGATTGCTCAGCCTTTCAAAAGACCATAAACAAGAAAGACCTAACCACCAAAGTAGCTCGATGGATTATGTTATTAGAAGAATATGACTATAACATTGAACATCGTCCATCTACAAGAATGAAACACGCGGACTCACTCAGTAGGAACCCAGTAATGACTGTCAGTAGTGATGGTATCATCAAACGAATTCGAGATGCACAAGAAACAGATGTGTTGCTGAAACCAATAAAAGAGATTTTAAAAGAAAAGCCCTACGAAGACTATGCTCTTAGAAATGACATTTTGTATAAAGTCGTTGACGGTCGTGAACTTTTAGTGGTGCCGAAGTTAATGCAAATGGAAATGATACAAGAAGCACATGGTAAAGGACACTTAAGTGCAAAGAAGATAGAGCAAATAATGAAAGAAGATTACTTTATCTCTAAATTAAAAACGAAGATAGAAAAGTGTATTGCGAATTGTGTTCCTTGTCTACTAGTAAACCGAAAGAGAGGGAAGCAAGAAGGATATTTGCACCCGCTTCACAAAGGGGACGTACCTTTGAACACATACCATATTGATCATCTTGGACCGTTGGAATCGACGAACAAAAATTATAAGTACATCCTTGTAGTGGTGGACGCCTTCACTAAATTCATTTGGTTATATCCAACAAAGACGACAACAGCACGTGAAGTAATCAATAAGTTGAAACAGCAAAAGGAAATATTCGGAAACCCGGCGTGCATTATTTCCGATAGAGGTACAGCTTTCACAGCAGAAGAATTTAACACTTATTGCAATGACGAAGATATAAAGCATTTCACCGTAACAACAGGATTGCCACGAGCAAATGGGCAAGTAGAAAGAGTGAATGCAACGATTATTCCTATTCTTTCGAAACTATCTGTAGACGATCCAACCAAGTGGTATCGTCACGTGGGGAAGGTTCAAGAGGTACTAAATTCTAGTTACCACAGAAGTATAGGAACTACACCTTTCGAGCTAATGACTGGTACTAAAATGAGGGGAGGAAATAGCAACATTAGAGAATTGATAGAAGAAGAAATAGTCAAAAAATACGACGAAGAACGAGACGGATTACGAAATACAGCGAAAGAACAGATTGTAAAAATTCAAGAAGAAAACAGAAAATACTACAATCTGAGAAGAAGGAAGCCTACCAAATATAAGGTGAACGACGCAGTTGCGATAAAACGAACGCAATTTGGACCAGGTCTTAAATTAAAACCAAAGTATTTGGGACCTTACAAAGTAGGTAAAGTTAAAAGGAATGATACTTACGAGGTAACGAAGAATGGTTTTCACGACGGTCCCATCCACACGACCACTTGTGCCGAATATATGAAGCCCTGGATGAATGAAGATGTGTCGTCCGGGTCGGACGAAATGCAGAACGGCCGAGATGTAGGGTTAGATGCGAGAAGAGGGAGAGTAGTAGTGAAGAAGGCATGACGAAAGGACGTGTGTGTGTGTGAAGTAGTGGAGATATATGACGAAAGAGTGTTAGTGAGTTAAGACAAAAGTTAAGCCGAGAGTTAAGACGAAAGCCGAAGACGAAACTTAAGACGAAACATTCTTGTATGTTATTACCTTTGTTAAATATAACACCTATCTTGTAACTGTTTAAATAAAATCCTACATAAATTTTATTTTCTAACTTACCCATAAACATTTCAGCTAATAGGGGGTTTAGTTGATTACACATTATTAAGCCATTTTTTAACATATAGTATAAATAATTGTTGAAAGAAAAATAATTTTGGTCTAAACAGACATTTAACAAATATAAAATATCTTGTTTAATGATAAAATGTGTATTGCTTTTTGTTAAAAAATGTTCTACTAATGGTAAAACATATTTAGGCGGAATAGAAGGCAACATATTTTGTATATCAAAAGAAATAAATTTACTATTATGTGGGAGGTTAAATTGTTTGATTTTTGTCTATTATTTCATATGAATTTTGTACTCTATATTTAGGTTTAAAGTTGCAATTAAATGGTAAAACATCAATCATTTTTTTGGAAACTTTAACCAATGGGGCCGATACGAATTAAATAAGTGGTCTAATAGGAGAATTTTCATTGTTCAGTTTAATTAAAGAATATAACATAGGAGCTTCGGGGTTAATAATAGAAAATAATTGTTTGTCATGGTCAGAAAATAGAAGACTACCTTTAATTGTCTCCTTGATAATTTGTTGATATGAGTTTGATGGATCATTATTTGTTGTCTGAAAATTGTCTGTATTGAAGACTGAAAGAGTTTTGTCTATATAGTCCTGTTTATCTAAAGCAGCTAATGATTTACCTTTCTCTGCTCTAGTAACGATAATCTCTTCGGTAATTAGTTAATTTGTTTTGCTGTTGAACTATCATTTAGAGATGACCTATGTGGTTTATGAAAAGGTTCATTTTTGATGATATCTGCTATAAAATATTGCTCAGTGTTATAGGAGCCTTTGAGAGCAAGTTAGCATTCTATACCTAGGTAGGATCTAATACATTGCTTTTTTTAATAGTGAACTTGCTTCATGATATATGTGTAATTTGCAAGGAAACATTTGAAAGTTGTTTTCAAGAATCGTATTTGACGATTCTATGTTTATATTTAATTGTTAGGGCAGTTGCCGTATAGAAATAGTCGAAGCTTCATGAACTATATTTCTTGCTAGTTCAACAATATTTTCGTTTCGACGATGAGGTCTGTGGTTCTTGGTTTGTGATTTACGGAACTTACTTTTTTAAAACACGCTACTATTATTTAAATTTCAATGAAAAAGCTACTATTATCAACCATTAAAGTTGTAAATTTTTCTAAAAATTCTTCTCTACAATCATTCATAGAATAATACCAATTTCCATTTTCATTGCGTTGATCATTGCGAAAAAAACACTTCAATATATGATTTTTGTTCATAAGTAAATATTTTATTGAAAAATAACTTAAAAGATAATTTTATTTATACTTTACTTATGTCAAATAAATTGTAATTTATGACATTTAAGAAAATTACAGTGAATCGTTTACAGAGATACCTTCGTCACTCCATAGCCATCTAAAGACCTTTTGAACATACTTACATAGAGTTAGTTGCATAAATCTGCCTCTTCTATAAATATAATATTGTATACTTAATTAATATCCTAAAAAGGATATGAAATATATACAGTTGTGAAATATAATGAAAACTGTTTTGAAAAATGAATATAAACGACATTCGTTTGCTAATAGAAATATTATGCAAAAGAAGGTAATTGCTTTATTTAAAATTTGCGAAATACTGAAAACGAAGAAGATGATAGCTAACAATAGAAAAGAATTATCTGAGACAGCGCTACTAGCAAAATGAAGACTGGAAAACTATGGAAAATTAAACGAGCTGAAGAAAAATATATTGTACGTGCGGTTAATAAAGAATCTTATTTAAGCTTCTTTAAAGCAGCATCTTTAGATATAATTACATAAACATATTTTGGCACATCTATTCACAAGTGTACACTGTCAAGAGATTCACATCGTAGAAATTATAAAATGAGTATTGTAGTAAAGAAACTTTCCATCTCAACTATTAGCAAAATAGAGTTTTGGAGAAATATGCTTGTTCCCAACTAAAGCAAGCTTAATAAGCGGGATAATAACGCGAAAAAATAAAGTGTGGTGACGCCTTTGTGAAAGGTATCTTCCCAGAAATATGCAAGATACTGTTAAACGTGGAGGGTGACGTGTGTTTGTATGCGGCAGTATGTCAGCCGCGGGAACTGGCAATTTGGAAAGTGGCAAAATTAAATCTACCTCAAGATTACTACTTTCAGCACGACAACGATCCCAAACATTGTGCTACTGTCGTGCATCAGTGGATAGCATTCTGTATGCATAGGTGTTTTTGATAAGCTTATATTATTATATACTATTTCATCTTTGTAACAAGACAATGAAGTAACTTATTGTAGAACCCAAAGTGAGAATCTTGTAATTATTTACTTTGTACCAAATACTTTACTTATACTTCATACTTTTTATTTGGATTTTATGATTATATTAATTGGCGCTTGTGTGGAGGAAGGATAGTAGTGAAGAACGTCGAGGAGTACTAATAGCTGGTACAAAATACTAACTCAGTTTTGAATTTTTCTAGTCTTTTATGTGCACATTTGTGGCGACTTAACCAAGCAGCGATACCACAGGTTACATGTGTTTGCACCAAATCGTAATATAACGCACTCAGATGAATTATGTCGAAGATATGGGAAAAATAGGTAAACAATTGAAGGAACTTCATTTACCAAACTGTTGATATATAAACTCTATTTCTGATATTCATCAAGTATACTATCCAAATATTTAATTCTTTCTGCACAGATTACATCGGAGACTGTGATTGAATCTGTAAAAAATAATTGAAAATAATTACCACAATGTAGCTTTAATTCTGCGGAATTAATGTATTGTGTCTAGTGTCCAATATGATATGTGCTCTGTATTTTATTGCAAAAATATATTTTAATCGAAGTACACAGATATACCAAAAATATGTGATTTAATCATTGATATATTTTTTATTCTTCTTTTAACCCCGTGATGTTTAAGAAATTTGAATCTTGCAACAATTGTTTATTCATATATACCAAGTAATAATACTTTATTATAAAATTCCACGTTCCAATAGGATTAAATCTGTATTTGACTGCTACTTATCTCATAGTCAGTAATGCACGCAGCAGCCTGAACTTGAGTATCTGATTGACCATTTAATACATCCTTAAACGTTGAGAACAACCACAAATTTGAAGGTGCCAAATCAGGACTGTACATAACCGTGGATTTCGGAATTGTCACTGTCTGCATCATTTCGTTACTGCAATGCGGTCTGGCGTTGTCGTGGTGCAAGACAATGTTCGTTCTTTCAGGCCTTTCTCTACAGATACGATTTTTTAGGGATCGTTAAATTTTGCGGTATCTTATTAAATTAATCGTTGATCCCTTGGGCAGATATTCGCTATGAATAACTACCTTTGCATCCCCGAAAATGGTGAGCATGACGTTCTGCGCTCATAGAATTCTTTTGAATTTTCGTAAACATGGAGAATCAGGATGACGATATTCCATTGACTGCCGCTTGTTTTCGGTGTCACAATGATGAAGCCAAAATTCGTCCCTGGTGGTGATGTTCATGGGAAAATTATCTACTTCTCATCGATCCCGGTTAAGAAGTTCTTGACAAATGCTTTTTATTTGTTCTTTCATGACAACGGCTAATTGTCGCGGGTCCAGCCTAACGCATTTTTTTCTGTAATTCAAGGTCTGAACAATGTACTTGACTCTTTCTTGATTAATGCCTAATGGTCAAGTAAGGTTTTTTTGCGTAATCCGGCGATTTCCTTGAATCAGTGAATCACTGATACTGGTCGACCTGACAGTTTTTCTTCAAACACTTTCATTTCGTCTCTATGACAGAGTTTTGCATGTTGAACTCACTGGCGCCTGTAAATTTCGATGGACGTGCAAGTTTGCAGTGATTCTATCACGGATTGGCTTGGTACGCATCTCAGAAATCGACCTCATGATGAATTATATTGTTACGCAATAGCAGCACTTACGAAAATGAAACATTACATGCTTAATATATATACTCGAAATGACCGTTTCTAAGTGAGAACTTGTTTCGATCCCCACAACTTACACAATGGCGTTGCTGGAGACCTTATACATCAATTCGCCTTCGCTTGAATATCAATTATAGAACTTTGGCATTTTTAAATCGAATATATTCTTTTTAAACTATCATGTTTTTAGACACATTTTGTTATTTGTTAGTTAACGCAATAATATGTATATGTATACATATATTCAAATAAAGCAGACATTCTGGCTGCAATAAATATATTGTTATTATTGGCTCTTTACGACTCGATTGTCTATACTTGTACCAGTGAAAAAATTTAGTTCCTCATATCCAATACATTTGAGAATAGCCTTCAAGAAAATATATAAAGTATGAGCAACTGCTTATAAATATGCACATTAACATTTTATACGCAATCGTTGCTTTAGAACAAAGAAAAGAATTCCTCTTCTAACACCTGCGTTAATTTATTAACTATTTTTTGTAACATAAACAAAGTTAATTGCACATTACAGTAAAAAAAGTAGCATCTAAAAATAGCACCTAATTATAAAAATAAGTGAATGTATACAGCATGTTCTGTGTACCAACACACAGTCGCGTGAAAAATAATAACTCATACCTAATCGTTATTAAAATGTTAAGAGTTTCAGTAAGCATACTGTTGTTTATAATTAATTAGTATCGATTTATACACTATTTGCATGGATAATTATAACTAAAATAAGCAAAATATTTGGAATAATACAGTAATGATGAGAAAATATTTTCTTAAACTTTTTGCTCCAAAATGACTTTCGCTTCGAACTATGGTATTCATCTTTATGAAAATCTAAACTCTTTGTATTTACTTTTAGTTTAAAAGTTTTTAAAAGTTTCGGCAGAGCTAGAAGAGTTAAGCTCTGTCTAATGACAGAGCTCAACTTATACCAGGTTCTTTTTTTATCATTACACATACATCGCCCTATGTGTAGAGCTAAAAAAAATAAAAGTCAATGTATTGGTGGAACAGTAGGCAACCAGTTATACATCAGTGACGTATTTTTCCAATTGAATTAAATACATTTGATTGAAAAATAAATAATTTAAAACAGTTAATTATTCCAACAGGTATATGCGTGCGAAGACAATTTTAAATATTTTTAACAAATTGAAAGATGATGGTTATTTTCGAAATTCCCACAAAAGAAAAAAAATAAACCCAATCACGTGTTAACAGAACACATGAAGCTGAATCTCTCGTGTTATGTAGAAGAACGGCCGCTTTCAAATGTATCCAGGCATTTTGGAGTATCGTATAGTTCGGTGTTAAAACCCTGAAAGAATTCAAATATAAGCTATGCAAGATATCAAACCAGCGAGAGCTTTTCGAGAAAGATAAAGTAAAATGAACTGATTTTTATGATATGATGTTTAAACGAAGAAATTCAAAAATTGTTATCTGTATGCCTAGGCTGCGAAATACTTTTTTTAGCGTACCGAAAGAAAAGTTATCGCCGAGGTCGCTTGCGGCCGAGACAGGATAATCTTGAGGTCGCTAACGAGTTTCGCAGCCATGGCATACACACTATTTTTCGTGCAATTGTCAAAATTATTTAACTAGATAATTGCAAATAAATATATTATTGCTTTAAAATCAACAACAGTTGAATTTAATTAACAAAGTTATAGCGTTGCCATGGAAATGACATGTTTGAATATATACAAAATATTTTGATAGTTCTTGACAAAACGCAAATATGTCGTCTGACCCTAATAGTGATATTTCTGAATCTTGCACTCCTTCAGAACTAAAAAGTGTTGTAAACTCGGCCCCTTTCCGATTTAATACCTCAAAAATCTAAACGGAAGTACGAAAAATGTTACAGCGAGTTTAAAGATTGGTGTGACTAACAGAATGTTAATTGTATTTTAGAAATGTCATATTTGAAAGTGACGTTTGGTTTGGCGGCCGTTGCTATGGGTAACAGCCGCGAAATTTAATTCCGTGGACTGTGTGGAGAACGCGAAGTACTCATTTCGCGTGCAATTGCACGAAAAAATAATTTTTACTGATAAAGCAAACATTTCCGTAATAAATTTAAAGAGTTTCATGAACATTCTGTATAGCAATTTAAATAATTTCCCTTTGAATGTTTAAATATTCATATCTTTAATAGTTAGAAAGCATTGTAAGATTAAACCTATTAAATTATTTTTTAGCTAATAAGAAAAGGTTTGGTGTAATTTTAATAAAATAAATACTTAGGTTACTTATTAATATTTTTAGAATTTTTATTTAGGCACATTATCATATTATCATTTTTCGGTTATAGTCTTGCACGCCTTTTTTCTATTATTAAACCATCTGTACTAAACACTCTTTCACTTTCTGCTGAACTTTCTGGAATATAGAAGTATTTCATAGCACATTATTCTAAGGGTTTCAGCTCCATTTCTGTTACTTAAAAGAAAATCCAAATAAAAAATGCAATTACCCTCCTTTTTTAAACTTATCTACCAAAATTAAAGAGGATCTACGACCTGATTTGAATTTGGCCTTTCGAGGTATTGCTTTTTGGCATTTGTTCTTTATTTTCAGGAACTATTTTCTTCATAATATTAAGCATTTCTTCTTCTAGAAAAGAAGCAGCCCCAGTAACATTTCCAGTACTATGAAAACCTTCTCTTTTAAATCGGGAGTCAAAAACAGTTGCTACTCTAATAACTGATCGTCCTTCATATGAAAATAGCTGTGCTTTAACAGATTCCAAAAGGTTGTTGCATAATGGCTTCCCTTCTTCAATCTCTAATTCCAGTAGGATGCTGTCAGGTAATTGTACAGTTCAAAAGTTATTGTGATTATTAAAGAAATAGTAACATATTTATTACCTACAAGAATTTCCCACTATTGCTTTTTAAGATAAATTTTTCTATTTTATAAAACCACTTATTCGTAAGATACGATACCACGACTTGTTGTTTGTTTTTATCGTCTTGCTGAAATGACCCAAATACGTGGGTTACATTCGATAATTCACTAGAAGTAGTGCGAGGACGTTCTACAATCTCATAGAATGGTAAAATCCATTTGTACTTTTTTATTATCAACCCTTTCAATTTTTCTACCATTCTTGATACACTAATTTTACTATCTTAGATATATTTCATCCTTAAAGAAATACTATCTTGTTAAAAATATTTAAAATTGTCTTCGCACGAGATATACGCCTGTTAGGATAATTAACTATTTTAAATAAATTATCTATTTTTTAATAAAATTTATTTAATTTAAGATTTAAGTATGAATGAAAAATCAGAAATATTTGACAATTGGAAAAATACGCCACTGGTGTATAACTGGTTACTAGAGTGGACCAATTCGGAGCGAAAGCAGAGGCGTGACTAACGAATTGGTTTCCGCATACGAAACATTATTAATATCTAGAGATATACTATCACGAACGGTGCTGTTATTATGTTAGATACAAAAAAAATGTAGGACGGTTTTTCTAGATTATGAAACGTTCTCGATGATACGTATAAAAAATAAAATCTAAAATGTATGTAATTAGATGATTAAAAAAAACGTCTTATGCGTTTTCCGTGACTTGAAAATCTGGAGAAGCGCGATGAAATATTGTTAACATAAGGTGCGTCTCCAAAGTTATTTCTCGAACACGCGTCCGCCGTGAAGAAAATATGTGCTTGTATAAAGAAAACGATCGCTCCACATCTAGTGATGTGATGTTTGCATAATTAAAATAATCTTTGAAACAACTTAACACATGTGTACACGAACCTTCACAAATTTGTCTAAGTCTGGCAAAATCTAAATCTGCTATTATACGTGTACACACGATGACCGTGAACAACATACTAAGTAATCGTATGTGCGATGGGGCACGCGGGAACCAATTCGTTAGTCACGCCTCTGCTTTCGCTCCGGATTGGTCCACTCTACTGGTTACCTACTATGCCACCAATGCATTGATTTTTTTATATTAGCTCTACACATAGGGCGATGTATGTGTAATGATAAAAAAAGAACCCGGTATATACTCTAGTCTAAAATCGACGGAAATACTAAAAAGAAATGAATTTCTGGAAAAATATAATAAGATTAGAACAAAATACAGTTTGAACAAAAGACGAAATATAAAACAAAATAACAATAATCCCAAGCTCTTTCAGAATGAGCATCGAAAAAAATAGAAAAGAACAAAATTTCGTGTGAGTGTGGGAGACAATACATATATGAGCCAAAAATTTACTCAAAGTCAGAATAAAAGAACACTAGACTTTAGAGAGACGTGCAAAGGTCAATAAATTGCGCATAATGCAGTATGTTTGAAATGAAAATTTTAATTACGATACGATGGGCCTCGGTAATACACAAAGAAGAAAAAGACTATACGAAAATTATAAGTAAGCATTATTTGGACGCCTTTAATTAGTAACCATTTCGATTAAGTATGTCAGGAACTGCATAAAACGATTATGATCACCAACACATACCATTTATCATATATATGCGATTACAATTCTATGCGATATAGAGACAGGACATATGAGAGGAGTAGGGACCCGTCCCTACTCAACCTAGTCGACCAGGACTTAGCTTTATGACTATGAAGAAACTTAAATACTTAAAATTGTGTTTCTTTTGCAAGGCCGAGACCATTAAACTTCAGTCACCTAGTCTAAATAAGGCCTTAATTACAGTAGTGAAAATATGAAAAATACGAGATGGTACAAGAAGGGAAACAAAAACATGAGTTCAAAAGTAAAGTATACAGTATACTAATAAAGTAATATAAAGTATACTATTGTTACCAAAAATATCAGTCATTTAAAATTCATGGACCGTGATTTGAGCTAGCCTAGTGTTTTGCTTTTAGTTTTAATTAAATTTTAAAAGAAAATTTCAACATAAAAATTTTCATTCTTAAGTACGAACCAAACTAGTACATTAAACACTAACATTAAGAACCTGTTAGAATTTTTAGAAATAAGAGCTATTTCAGTAGAATTATTTTCAATTATCCGCCATTTTGCGCTCTATAGGATGTGTGATGACGTTTGAGGTTAAGGTTAAGGATGCTTATTGTAGATTTACAGTAAAGCAATCATGGAACATTCTACAGCGCAAGAATGAGCGACAATCGTGAAAACTTTTGTTGTGGTTCATAGCGAAAATTACGTGTAAAAATTGAATAAAATCGCGCGCTAGCAATCAACGCCATTAAGACGTCAATGAAAAAATTTTAAGAGAGTGGTTTCACTGCAAACATGCCAAATGCTGGACGTGTATGTAGTAGTCGCTCTGCGTAACTGTAAATCCTAGAATTTCAATACGGCGTCGTGCCCAGCAGCTCAACATTTCAACGACTTCTTTACAATTTACATTAAGGAATTATTTGCACAGAACGCAGTTGACACGGGAACTAAAGTCTAGAGATCATGCACAGCTTCATACGATTTACCGACTGAATGTTAGAGCTGCAAACAGTTGACCCTATTTTTTTAAATAAAATCACAGCAAATGACGATGCATATTTTTATCTCCATCGTTAAAACTACCGAATTTGGAGAGCTGTAAATCCTTATGTGGTCCAAAAAAAATCCATCCGGTAAATTTTACAATTTGGTGTGCCCTTTAGGCAGGTGGCGGACTGTATTTCTTCGAAAATATGGATAGAATTTCGTTAGCTGTGGATCGCGTTCGTTAATGTTACATGTTAATCATTTTTTTGTGGCCTGAATTCCATGATATGAAAACTGATAATACGTTGTGCCAGCGACATGGCGTAACCTGCTATACTGCACAAGAAACTCGTGATTTATTGCAGGCAATATTTGCTGCTCGTGTTATTTTCCATTTTGACGTCATAAACTGACTTCTAAGATAGTGTGATCTAACACATATAGATTTTTTCCTTTGGAGTTACGTTAAGTCTACATGGATAAGCTTGTAATGATCCTGGTCTTCAACGTAATGTGATGTGAGCCATCCGACGATACGTCAGGCGAGTGGTATCGCGCGCCGAATACGTCGTCAATATTCCCGGACCTCCTAGAAACGAGCTACTGGGAGGCTCTCCAATGAGCTAAAGAGCTATATAACAACTTGAAATGGAGGGAGCCAGGCATTCAACGAGTTATCGCCGTCGTGTTGATATTGTCATATAAATGTGGAATAAATATTGCAATAAATACTGTCATTAGTAGTTATTACTTATTAGGTGTTATTAGTGCGCCTTATTATTAATTTAGTGTATTTTAAACTACCGTTAGTTTTATTTAAAAGAACCCAGAAAGACAAGTATTTTACAGTGGTGTCGGTGTGAAGTTAATTAATAAATAACGGACTATGATGAAAATGAAACAGCGAATAATAGATGCACAAACTCAAATAGAGCAGCGGAATTTTAACGGTGTGACAACATTGGAATAGCGTTCAATATATTCACACACTTAAGACAGCAACTGGAGAAACAGCTTCTGTCGCAGGTGAAGCTACTTCGTTATAGGACCAACATCAATCCGATATCGCTTTCTGATAGCCGACATAGAGGAAAAAGTAATCTTGGGATTGGACATTATGAACACTCCGGCTTCTAGTTAGATTTGAAAGAGGGCATTTTAAAGATAAATAATGTATTGGTTCTTCATGAGAAAAATTATGGGCCTGTAAGAGAAATTACCGCAGATAATGTTGTTCCGGATTTGAGAAGCGAGAAATTTTTGACAGTTTGCATGGAAGGTGATTATCTTGAAGGAAATGTTACAATGCTGGAACCGAAGGCAAATTAGGCCGAGGGATAGTAGTTGCAAATTTTTGCTAGATAAGACGCAGAAGACTCTACCGATAAGGGTAATGAATGCAAACTATTACTCTGTTACATTGAAGAAGGGTACTATTCTGGGATGGTATTCACCAGTGTCGGCCGTTGTTCATCGTGTAGAGAAGAAGAATGAATTCATGCGGGTTCCTGAGAAATTTTCCAAGATAATCGACTCAGCCTGCCAAGGGTTAAGCAAGAAAGAACAAAGCTAAGTTAAGGATCTAATCCAATAATATGAAGATGTCCTTGAACCAATATCGTCATGTATATAATAAATACCGGCGATGCAGTTCCAATATGATAAGGACCAAGAAGGCTACCACTGGCAAAACGTGAGGAAGCCGAGCAGATCATACAAGGTATGGACAGCCAAAGAGTAATTGAACCTTCGAATAGTCCATAGGCTTTACCAGTGATCCTCGTAAGGATTTTGCGTGGACTATCGTCAATTGAAAAGTGTGACTAAAAAGTTATCTACTCCCAAAAATAGACGATACACTAGATACCTTGGCAGGAGCAAAATGGTTTTAAATTCTCGATTTGAAGTGCGGTTATTGGCGGGTGGGAATGGAGCCGAACGACAAATAGCAGAGTGTCTTTGGTTTAGGCACGGGGTTTTGGCAGTTTAAAGTCATACCATTCGGAATATGTAACGCCCCAGCTACGTTTAAACGACTCATGGACACTGTACTGAGGAGAGGTCATGGAATACCTGCCTGGTATATCTTGATCATGTGATTTTAGTAGGAAAGACTTTTCAAGACCACATGAAGAATTTGGAAGAGGTATTCCGGAGGTTGCGAGATGCCAGTCTGAGACTACGCCCAAAGAAGTGTCACCTTTTTCGTAAAAAAGTAAATTACCTTAGACATGTGGTTTCTGGAAAAGGAGTTGCTGTGGATCCAGAGAAAGTGGGAGCTGTACAAAATGGCCAGCACTCAAAGATAAACATGAACTAAGAAGCTTTTTGGGATTATGCACATATTATCGACGCTACGTTCCCAGATTCGCTAACATTGCGAAACCACTAACCCGTCTAACCGACAACCGAGTATTCATTTCAGTTTAACTTGTTAAAAGGAACTATAATAAGTGTTTCAGTTTTAAGCTATCCACTGCTATTTGGAAGGTTTGTTCTGGATACGGATGCCAGAAATGTCGGGGTGGGTCGTGTGCTCTCCCAAATCCAAGATGGACAAGAAAAGGTCATTGGATACTTCATCAAGACCACGTCCAAACTACTAGCAGTTGTAAAGACTATCGAGCACTTTTACAAGTACCTGTATGGTCAGAAGTTCCTGATCCGCACTGATCATGCCGATTCGGCTCTTGTAATTTAAGAATCCCGAGGGTCAAGTAGCTAGATGGATTCAGAAACTACAGGAGTATGACTTCTACATTGAATATAGAGCAGAAGACAAATCGGCCAACGTTCGTCAAACCACCGTGATTGATGGCCTGTGGCAACCAGTCAATTTGCGCGCAGATCGAGAAGCTGATCCTGACTTTGCCGTCTTAAAGGTTTGGAAGAAAAATGGGCAAAAATCAATCTGGCAAGAAATCGCTTCCCGTTCACACGAATTAAAGTTATACTAGGCATAATGGGATTCCCTGATGATGGAAGATAATCTCTTGAGATGTGAGGTTGAAAATCACGATGGAAGCAAGCGGAAAATGCAACTGGTGTTACAGAAGAAAAGGATACCAGAGGTATTGCGAGAACCGCACAATGGTGCTTCTGGGAGACATTTTGGCGTTCATAAAACACTGGAGACGTTACGCCAGAGATTTTACTCTATAAATTGTTCACGAGATGTGAAGAAATGGTGCCGAAAATATAATCATTGTGCCGGAAGTAACGCCATAAATGCCGTCGGCCCGTTTTCAGGAAGCGACAAAGGAAGTAAGTACATTATAGTGGTCATGGACTACTTCACCAAACGGGTCGAAGCCTATGCTCCAACAAATCAGGGAGCTGGAATGTAGGAGACGTTATTGTAAAGGAGTTCGTCAGACATTTTGGTGTACCTCTGGAACGAATCCCTTTCAGATCAAGGGCGAAATTTCAAGTCCAGTCTGTTCGAAAAGGTTTGTGGACTTTTAGGCATACGAAAGACGAGAAAAAAGACTTACATCCACAATCAGATGGGATGGTAGAACGAATGAATAAGACCACGATCAGACATCTACCCAAAGTGGTCTCCGAACACCAGAGAGATTTTTGTCCCAATCTCTTAACATTATTCCTAATGGCGTACCGGGCATCTGTTTAAGAAACAACTAGGCAATAACCAGCGAAAGAGTGTTGTTTTGCAGGGAACTCCGTCTGCCCTGTGAGTTCAAGTTTGGAAGTTAGCCTGGTGAAGATCTCGCAGGGGAAGATTATGCCAGTACTCTTCGACGAAGACTGAACAACATCCATGACCAAGAACGACATAATATCCAGGATGCCAACGACAGGATGAAGAGAACTACAACATCAATGCCGAGAAGGGTGGTTACCATGCAGGCAATCGGGTTTGATTATATAATCCGCAACTTCGATAGGGCCTGTCTCCAAAACTTCAAAATATTTGGGAGGAGCCACACGAGGTGTTAAAGCGGATTAACGATGTAATATACCGCATAAGGCGAACACCTCATACAAAATCAAGAGTCGTGCATTTTAATCGGTTAGCCCCATGCTCTGGAGACAATAACGATGAAATCGCTGACTTGCCCCGATTGAATAGTCACTACAAGTAACTAACCTTCCAAGACTTTATGAGAGTATTTTAGTTCAAGAAGAGTTCGATTTGGGGTGACCACCGAGAAACAGAAAAATTTGTTTACCGTGCCGCCAGACTACGCACTTGCTCATTGCGTAGCCCGAGATCTGCGATTATCCAAAGGAATTTCCAAAGAATTTAAAGAGAGATTAGGCAGTATCGAAGAATTAAGGCAGCAGGGACTGGCAATTGGGAAGAGTCTCTAAATAATAAATAAAGAACTATCCATTTTTTATTTGGTCACGAAAGAATTGTCAAACCTGAAGCTAACGTATCGTGCATTATGGGAGGCTCTGGTCCATTTGCATGAGCAAATGTTACAAGATATTTTGAAATTAGCTGTTCCAAAATTGAGTTGTGGATTGGATCATCTGGACTGGATAAATGTAAGAAGCATGTTAGAAGTACTATTCCAACATGCTGGGATGTAAATTCCGGTCTGCAGTTACCGGCCTGAATATTCCCTTACACCTAGGCAAGATGAGACTGTGGACTGTTACTTCCATATGACTTCGCAATGCAACAAAGGTCCTACCTGTAGATTTCGTCATCGTTTGAGGGAACCAAAGCATGGCATGTTTCGGGACGGCAACAATTTCGTATGATTTGCTTTGTAATCTGTAGACTTTCATCATCAACTTTCAATATCTGATATCTCAATCATTAACACTGTTACTTTATAATGCATTTCTAAATAGCTTGAACCAAGGTCTATCGTGGCTTAAGTGGTAAAGCAACGGTCCGGCAAACCGTAGACTTGGGTTCAAGTCCCAACGTAGACAAAATTTTTCAATTAAAAATTTCGTATGATTTGCTTTGTAACTGTAGACAGCAATGTTTACATCCACATTTACTTCGCAATTACATACTAATTTGATATTATTTCATAAAGAAAGCCGAAAAACTTCAATCGATATATGTTGGGGCAACTAGTGGATTTGGTCGTCGCTCCTATGTTGACTCACCACGCACGGGTTGTAAGGCCGTATACGCACTAATTTTTTAATCTTCGGTGACAGTTATTAATGAAATGCGGCACATCCAATTTAACACCTTTATTTACATATTTACATTACTTCATACATAAAATTTGTTGTATAATGAAAGACGGTTGTCTTTTGATAAAATATGAGACTGGTGTCTCTTGATATTAAAAGTCGATTGCTGTCTTGAACATTGTTCTTACGACTGTTTGTCTAGAACGTTATTATGTTAAGACTTGCGACTGTTAGTAATTTATGTAGACTGTTGTCTTGAACATTGTTCTTACGTGTATTGTAAGAACGTTGTTCTGTGGCGAATTGCTACTCGACTTGTCTTAGTGACTTGAGTTCGCGACTTTTTGTTGTAAATCGCGCGCTGAACTATTTAAAAACTTTTTAAACATTGTAAGCAAAATTTACCCTTCCCTTCAATTAAAAAAAAAAAGGCCACATGTGGCTAAATGACGAACAAAAGGTCGGCAAAGTTACAAAGAACCGCCTTGATTGTAAATTGTGCCTACAAACGTTACAGATGTTTTTTTTTATTCTAACTGTATACGTGGCATGGCACGTTCATTGTTAAAATAACATAATTTGAAACGTATCAAATAATATAATTTGAAACGTATCAAATAATATAAATTGAAACGCATTTTAAGAAGGCGGCAATAAATAACTGCCGGTAGAATAACAAATATGTATGCGGCAATAAATAGTTCCGATCTGTTGACAATATCTGTATGCGACAATAAATAAATACCGGGCATGCATATCTGATGACAAATATGTAATACGCGGTATCATAAATTTTATAGTAAAACGTTTGCATCTTAATACAATAAGAAAAATATAATAATTACATATACAGAAGGTTTTCATTTTGTTTCTGACTCTTATATTAAAATACTATAATCTATGATTTCTTTATATTTCATGTGTAATATTAAAATGAATAATACTTATATTTAATATATAATACAAAATTAATAATATTTATGTTTACTAACGATATATAAATTCATTTCGTTTATAAGACGAAACATACTGCCCGCCTTGAAAGTATGCACTTTCAATAAAACAATGATCGGATATGAAACGGGCGACACTGCACTTGTTTTAATTGTCACTTGTCTCTAGCGGAAGTATATATAATTTGGCTGTAGGTCTCTTCAAAATGTTGTTGTGGAGGCGAACACTTGCCGTACGGATAACACCATCCTGCCCGGGATGCAGTTCCACGATGCGTCCGGTAATCCAGTGCAGCGGGGGAACATTGTCTTCCTTGACAAGTACGAGTTGTCCTATGGAGAAAGCGTTTTCGAGGTTCTACTTCCATTTCCCTCGCGGCTGAAGCTGACTTAAATATTCATTGACCCATCTCTTCCAGAAATGCTGTTTGATTTTTTGAATATGCTGCCAACATGACAAACGATTTAATTTTGTATGAGTTAAATCAGGTTCTGGTATCGCCACAAGAGAGTCTCCAATCAGGAAGTGACTGGGGGTTAAGACAGATAAATCATTAGGATCGTTGGTTAGAGGAGTGAGAGGACGTGAGTTAAGGACTGATTCGATTTCGGTTAGCAAGGTATAAAACATTTCATACGTTAGGCATGCCTTACCTGCTGTTTTGATTAGGTGCTGTTTCATTGACTTTACTGCAGCCTCCCAAAGACCTCCAAAATGAGGAGCTCTTGGAGGAATGAAATGCCAACTTATACGTTCTTCGATCAGTAATTCAGATAATCGCTTGTTATTTTGCGATAATAATTTGCGCATGCCTTCCAGTTCCTTATTATCACCTACAAAGTTTGTCGCATTATCGGAATATAAATTCTGAATTTTTCCTCTGCGTGCTATAAAACATTTCAATGTATTTAGAAATGCTTCTGTAGATAAATCGCAGACGGGTGCTATATGTACTGCCTTTGTAGATAGGCATACAAATATAGCTACATACATTTTAATGTTTTTGCTGTTTCTTCCCTTGCTTTCGCGAACTTGGAACGGTCCGCAATAGTCAACGCCACAGTTTGCAAATGGACGTGCAGGCTGTATACGGTGAGCTGGCAAATTTCCCATTAAATATTGATTTCCATATGGCTTTGCCTTAAAGCAACTAATGCATCGCCTCACAATTTGCCGTACGTTAGATTTTAACGATAGCGGCCAATATTCTGTTCTGATCGCTGCCATGGTTCCTTGTATCCCTGCGTGTAGCTGTTTTTTGTGGAAATATTCAATTACCAACTTTGTAACAATGTGTTTTCCCGGAAGTAATATCGGATGTTGATGTGAGTATGCTAGTTTTGCGTTCTTGAGTCGACCTCCAACTCTGATAATGCCTTCGTCGTCGATAAAAGGATTTAAACAAATAATGTGAGCCTTCGAGTTCACCGCGTTATTTTTTTGTAGTTGTTTTAATTCATTGCTGAAGCACTCAGTTTAAACTAATTTAACTATGCATTTCTGCGCGGCGGTAATTTCTGACGAGAGTAGTGAGCCTGTAAAGGCATATGTGCCGGTTTTTTGTCGGGACATAATATTATATTTAAAGCGCAGACAATACGCTACTACTCTTAAAAGTTTTGATAAACTTGAATACTTGACTAATATAGACGTGAATGATGCTACTGAATTTTGAGCGCAAATAAGAGTTGCTGACTTTTCTTCTGGAACGTTTACAATTTCTGGAATTTCAGAAGGAATGACGCAATCTGTTTGTAGCCAGTTAGGACCATGCCACCAAAAGTTATTATCAAATAAAGCATCTGGTAACATGCCCCGTGATATGATATCGGCAGGGTTGTCGCTTGATTTTACATGCTTCCAAGCAGCAACATTGGTTAATTCCCTTATTTCACTAACACGATTAGCTACAAAGGTTTTCCATTTTTTGTTAGTTGCCTTGAGCCATGCTAAAACGATTGCTGAATCAGTCCAATAATGAATTGATTGAAATTCTCGATTGATTGTTTCAGTAACCTTGTCAATTAATTGAGCTAGTAATAATGCTGCGCATAATTCAAGTCTTGGTAATGAGGTACTTTTTATAGGAGCCACCTTTGATTTGCCGCATAATAGATTACAAGAAATGTTTCCTTCGTAATCAATACCCTTTATGTAAATGGACGCCCCGTAAGCCACTTCACTAGCGTCACTGAAGCCATGCATTTCTAAAACAGATATGTTTTTTGTGTGTATTACCCTTCTAGAAATTGTTCGAGACGATATGTGGTATATGTCTTTCTTGTATTGTTCGAATTGCACGTGTATGTCATGAGGAACGGATTCATCCCATGCAATTTTCAATTGCCACAGTTCTTGGATTAATATTTTACCTATGACAATAACAGGGCCGATTATTCCCAATGGATCAAATAAACTGGCGATAAAGGAAAGTATCGAGCGTTTTGTTATTTTTGTGTTTGAAATCGTATTTGGTAAATTATACATGAAATTATCTTGCTCTGAGTCCCATGAAAGGCCTAGTGTTTTAATGTTTTCCTTTTCTAATGACTGAAGGGGATTGTCAGTGGAATTTATTGATAAATCGTTGAAGATTTCAGGATAATTTGAACGCCATTTACGCTATTCAAAGCCACCTGTTTGAAGAAGAGCTGCTGTTTGCGTGATTGTGTTTTTTGCTTATTCTATAGAATCCGCGCCTGATATCAGATCGTCTACATAAAAATCTCTTAACACTATGGACGCGCCAATGGGATAATTATGTTTTTCTTCTTCAGCTAATTTATGAAGGCACCTGATTGCTAAAAATGATGCAGAAGCGGTTCCGTACGTGACAGTGGAAAGCTCATAGATTTGTATCAGTTGATTACTGGTTTCTCGAAACAAAATTCTTTGAAATGGCCTGTCCTGTTCGCGAACCAATACCTGCCTATACATTTTTGTTATGTCGGCAGTTATAGCAATTTGATGTGTTCGAAAACGAATTATGATACTAAATAAATCTTGTTGAATGGTGGGGCCTACCATTAATTTATCATTCAATGATACTCCCGTGGATGTTTTGGCGGAGCCGTCGAAAACAACACGTAATTTAGTTGTTAAACTAAATGGTTTTTCAACGCCGTGATGCGGTAGATAATAACCGTGAGACAGACTGAATGAAGGAGTTGAATTGTCAACGAGTCTCATATGATCTAATTCTAGGTATTCCTTTAAAAAGTTCGAATATTGTTCTTTAAGGCCGGGATTTTTGTTAAATCGCTTTTCTAAGTTATAAAACCGTTTTAGTGCAATGCTATAAGATTCACCTAGTGGATTGCTATTGTTTGTAAACGGCAGGCTTACTATAAAATGCCCGTTATTATCGCGAGTGGTATTTTCTAGGAAACTGTTTTCGCAGCTTTGTTCCTCTGGTTTAAAATTGATTTTTTTTTAACATTCTTCTAACTTCCAGAATAAATTAAACCTTTGATCTAATGACGTTTCCAGTGAAAGATTACAAAGTGACCCGGTTGACAGTGACATGTTACCAGTGAGAGAACCTGATACTATCCAACCAAAGTGTTTTTTGCAAACATGGATGTTTGTCGTTAGACTTGATTTGGCCTATACACAAGATTTTCCAGAACAAATCTGCTCCTAACAGCATATCAATAGGCCTTGAAATGTTAAAATCGGGATCTGCTAATCTAATATTTTTTGGAATATTAAATTTGTTACAATCAGTCGTTCTGATTGGAAGGTTTTCCGTAATTTTATTAATTACCAAACATTTAATGTGGGATTGAAATGCATTGTATCTTGATTTTATTTTAACATGCACGGCACTATTTATTTGTGTAGGTGACTGATTTATACCAACAACTGGTATTTGAAATGGATCAGGTTGTAATCCTAATCGATCAACGCATGATTTAGATATAAAGTTCGACTGCGAACCAGAATATAGCAAGGCTCTGCATGACTGCAGAGTACGATTTTTGCCATATATGTGAATTATGGCCGTGGATAAAAATACCTCTGAAGCTACCTGTTCATTAGAGCAATGATTATTGATAGTTGCATTTGTAGCTTCTGATGATGTGGATGGTTGAGGTGGAGTGTTTTCTTGTGTATAATGTAATAAAGTGTGGTGTCTTTTGTTACATTTTTTACAAAACCTACCTCTGCATTGTTGAACTGAATGATTTTCTCGCAAACAATTAATACAAATTCGTTTGCCTTTTATTTCTTTGAATCTTTGTTCTGGTTTCATTTTGAGAAATTTATCGCATTGATATATTAAGCGATTTCCAGAACAGACTTTACAAACTATATTAGTTGTAATATATGAAGTATGTTTATTGATTTTATTATCTTTTGATGATGAACATTGTCTTCCTTGTTGTGTGTACTGTCTTGATATCGACTCTAACGTTAAGCATTTTTTGTTTAGAAAATCAGTCAATTGTGCAAGTGTGGGAAGAATGTCTGATATTGGTAACTGATTTTCCCATTCTCTATTTGTAACCGAATCTAATTTAGTTGTGATAATATAAATTAGGAAATGATCACAGTTGTTTGTGGGAAGACCAAGTGACTCTAAGGCACATGTATTTTTTAAAATACCGTCTTGAATTTGTCGTAATTGTCCTAGGTTTTCCCTTGACATTATGGGCAGATCAAAGATGGCTTTAATGTGTTTTTGAACAATGATTGTCTTATTATTATATCTACATTTTAACATGTCCCAAGCAATTGTGTAATTTTCATTAGAAATTGAAAGTGACTGTAGTATTTTACTAGCATCTCCTTTTAAGGCTGATTTTAGGTAATGAAACTTTTGCACATTGGGTATTGAATCATTAAAATGTATTAATGATGAAAATGTGTCATGAAATGATGTCCATTCTTCATACAAACCGGTGAACTCAGGCAACGTAATTTGCGGTAACCGTATGCTATTCGTTTGACTGTTGTCTGTGTTAATTGAGTTAATTGTAGCATTCGGATTAATATTTTCATGATTTTCTAATAATTGGTCTACGCGACCTACCAGCTTGAAATATGTATTTTCAAAGTCATCTAAATCTGTTTCTTGCGTTTTAACATTTTCTAAACAGCTAATTTGAATTTGTAATTCGTGGAACTGATCAAAATAATTTTCTATTTTTTGATAACGCTTTTTCAGTTCAAATATATTAGTATTTTTGTTTTCATTGAAACTGTCTAAGTAAGCTTCAAATTTGGTGAGAGCTGCTTTAATGACACCTTTTTTGCATTTTAACGCCTTTAATGTATCGGCATCTGACATTTTGAATAAGAATGGTTATGATATGTTTATGAAATAAAGGAATTGATTGTAGACCTACCTCTTCGTCTTCAATGATGATAACTCGATGCTATGTGTCGCTGTTACCCGGCTCGAAGGACCATATGTTGGGGCAACTAGTGGATTTGGTCGTCGCTCCTATGTTGACTCACCACGCACGGGTTGTAAGGCCGTATACGCACTAATTTTTTAATCTTCGGTGACAGTTATTAATGAAATGCGGCACATCCAATTTAACACCTTTATTTACATATTTACATTACTTCATACATAAAATTTGTTGTATAATGAAAGACGGTTGTCTTTTGATAAAATATGAGACTGGTGTCTCTTGATATTAAAAGTCGATTGCTGTCTTGAACATTGTTCTTACGACTGTTTGTCTAGAACGTTATTATGTTAAGACTTGGGACTGTTAGTAATTTATGTAGACTGTTGTCTTGAACATTGTTCTTACGAGTATTGTAAGAACGTTGTTCTGTGGCGAATTGCTACTCGACTTGTCTTAGTGACTTGAGTTCGCGACTTTTTGTTGTAAATCGCGCGCTGAACTATTTAAAAACTTTTTAAACATTGTAAGCAAAATTTACCCTTCCCTTCAATTAACAAAAAAAAAGCCACATGTGGCTAAATGACGAACAAAAGGTCGGCAAAATTACAAAGAACCGCCTTGATTGTAAATTGTGCCTACAAACGTTACAGATGTTTTTTTTTATTCTAACTGTATACATGGCATGGCACGTTCATTGTTAAAATAACATAATTTGAAACGTATCAAATAATATAATTTAAAACGTATCAAATAATATAAATTGAAACGCATTTTGAGAAGGCGGCAATAAATAACTGCCGGTAGAATAACAAATATGTATGCGGCAATAAATAGTTCCGATCTGTTGACAATATCTGTATGCGACAATAAATAAGTACCGGGCATGCATATTTGATGACAAATATGTAATACGCGGTATCATAAATTTTATAGTGAAACGTTTGCATCTTAATACAATAAGAAAAATATAATAATTACATATACAGAAGGTTTTAATTTTGTTTCTGACTCTTATATTAAAATACTATAATCTATGATTTCTTTATATTTCATGTGTAATATTAAAATGAATAATACTTATATTTAATATATAATACAAAATTAATAATATTTATGTTTACTATACGATATATAAATTCGTTTCGTTTATAAGACGAAACAATATATATATATATATATATATATATATATATATATATATAGGGTAAACTTAATTAGTCGGCGATTAAAGGTCTGGTTATTACTTCAAAGTGTATATATTTAAAATAATCCTACATGTTTCGGCAATGATGCCTTTGTCAAGGATATAAAAAATATAAAATTTTATATTTTTTATATCCTTGACAAAGGCATCATTGCCGAAACATGTAGGATTATTTTAAATATATACACTTTGAAGTAATAACCAGACCTTTAATCGCCGACTAATTAAGTTTACCTTATCATACCAAGGTCACGAAAATACTATATATATATATATATATCAATTGATAAATTAATGGAGTTTTTCGGCTTTTATATGAAATATTTACAAATATCAAATTAGTGTGTAATTGCAATGTAGGTGCGGAACACAAAATATGCATTTTATTTCTGTCAATACAGCGAAATAAAATTATAATTGAAATTATAAGTAATGTACCAAATCTTGTGCATATATATATATATATATATATATATATATATATATATATATTGTTACGCGCCGAAGAGTGACGGTGTAAAGAATAATTGGAAATTGAATTTAGAAAAATAGTATATAAAAGTTGCAGTTGTGTATAGTTTTATTTTTAAATTCAAATTTTGGGCGCCATAAGTATAAATATACTTAAATTGTACGACGCTATCTGGGTGTATAATTGATAACCCGTTAGCAGTCGAAGAGCTTGAGAACTAAAAATTATTAAATGATAGGATCTTCGTCGGTCTGCTCTTACCCCGTAAGAATAATGCTATAATTAAACAATCTAACAAGTAAAACTCCACAATCAAACGCTAACAAATAAAAGATCAAATTTAAAAAAATCAAGAAATGAAAATTTATTAACATAAATAGATATCTGTAACACGCTTGAAAAATAACAATAAGAGTAAAAATAAGAAAACTGTCATATACGTGAATCCTAACTAAATAATAATAAAAAAACGGTATTACGTAATAATGCACATGTGTTACTTAATATAGATAAGTGGTTGTGTACATAACTTGTAGTGCATATAAATATCAAATGTTGCTTAAAATTAACACACAAAAAGGTAAGTTACATGTTCCATTTATAAGGATACTGTGAGAATGAATGTGATATTTAAATATATGTTTTGAAATGTATAAATTTACGTTTATATTCAGATGTAAACAATGTTTAAATTAAGTGTTTGATAATAAATAAATGTTGACTTTTAAATGAAATTCTAGGAAATATTGGATATAGAAAGGAACCTGGTTTTATTTTCTCTGTATGTGTGGATCTGGTATCTGGTCAGGAACGTCGTAAGATGGCTGGCTCTAAGTACGGCAGTACCTTGTCGAAGTATATGCGTCGATATCGGTCAATGGCTCACGTTATCGGTCCGATGATGTTCCAATTGTGAAATGATGCTCTGTTCGATAATTCCGTTATACAACGTGATACTGGTCCAAATTATGTTTCAAAAGTTGAGCTTGATATTAAGGTATCGTATGTATATGAATTTACTAGTTTTAAACTGATTTTAATATATAATTTTAAATAAAACTTTTGCTTGAGTCAGAAGTACGGCCATTTGTTGTAAGTATTTTATCGGAGAGGACGCCGCTAGCTTTCTTTTATTTCCAAAGCCTTTCTAATTTTCACTAAAAAGCCTCGACGTTTTAATCTTTGTTACATGAATTCAAATATAAATTTATACAATATTTCAGTATTAATATGATTATAAAATTAGCAGAATAATTAACAAGTATAATAAATTACATTCTGAACTTAGGTTATGTAGTTGTTTACACTCTAAAAATCGCATTCGCGGGACAACGGTATTTTGAAATTGTGGGCGTGGCTAACTAGCATCGTTCTTAATGTGGATAAAGTAGCTGTCTGTAATATGTCGCGTATGATTTGAATTTAGAAATTGAAATGTAAAAATATAAAAAGATAAGTTAAGAAAGAAAATAAGCAAATAATTAATTATAAAGTAAATCGTCATATTAATTCATTCACATCTTGACACTAATTTCACATAATTACGTCCATCAAATTTAGCTATTATATTTAAGGTGTTTTATATGTATATTGTTGGTGCATGACTGCTTTTTCCATTATAGGAGCTGTTATTTGAGTGCAGTATGCCTCACAACAATATATATATATATATATATATATATATATATATATATATATATATATATATGATAAACCTAATCAGTAGGCGATTAAAGGTCTGTATATTACTTCAAAATATATGTATTTAAAAAACTCTACATGTTTCGGCTGTGTACGCCTTTATCAAGAGAATACAAAATATGAATAGATTCATATTTTGTATTCTCTTGATAAAGGCGTACACAGCCGAAACATGTAGAGTTTTTTAAATACATACATTTTGAAGTAATATACAGACCTTTAATCGCCTACTGATTAGGTTTACCATATCATACCAAGGTCACGAAGTTATTATATTTATACTTAGCACAAGGCGTGTAGTGCTAACCAAATGGAACAATTACACCATGAAATTTACAATCATATAAACGATGAAAACCAGAAAATCCTCAAGGAATATATGAAAATTAGGAAAAAACTGACAAACCAGATCAATAGAAGAAACTTTTTGGTAAGATGCAGATCGTTACAAATAACAACTACATTTATAAAAATGAAAAAACTTGACAGATTTCATTTCACTATTTCAAAATTGAAAACTAAATTTCAAAAAATTATGAATTCCTGTTATTTACAAATTTTAAACATTACAATATCCCAAACCATTTGTAACATAAATACATTCAACCAAATTATTTCAAACTTGAAAAATATTATCATACAGAAATTATCTCCTCAACTTTTAAATAGCTTCGAGAAAATAGAATCTAAAATTTACAATAATCATTTCCTAACAAACAAAAATAAATTAAAAAACATTCATATTTTGTATTCTCTTGATAAAGGCGTACACAGCCGAAACATGTAGAGTTTTTTAAATACATATATTTTGAAGTAATATACAGACCTTTAATAGCCTACTGATAAGGTTTACCATATCATACCAAGGTCACGAAGTTATTATATATATATATATATATATATATATATATATATATAATAACTTCGTGACCTTGGTATGATATGGTAAACCTAATCAGTAGGCGATTAATCAGCAACTTAATTACTTGACATTTATATCCTGTCATTCATATTTTGTATTCTCTTGAAAAAGGCGTATATAGCCGAAACATGTAGAGTTTTTTAAATACATATATTTTGAAGTAATATACAGACCTTTAATCGCCTACTGATTAGGTTTACCATATATATATATATATATATATATATATATATATATGCACAGGATTTGGTAAACATTACTCATTATTTCAATTATAATTTTATTTCGCTGTATTGACAGAAATAAATTGCATATTTTGTGATGAACTTGTTTTACATCGCTAACAGCGATAATCAACATGGAAACTAGAGTTTGTTGAAATTTAATAAATGAATAGAATTGCGTCAAATAAAAATATATATCAAGAAATACATAATACACAAAATTCAATTAAAGTATGCGATATATTTTTTAGTTTATCCTTCTGATCACTAATGTCGAAAATGTCACAACTTTGAAGTCATAATCGTTATTTTCTATGTAGTAAACTGGAAAATTGCATATGAAGAAAAGGAGCAACTTGAAAATGTAGACTAGAAAGAGTATTTCTCATTGCTGGAGAAAAAAAAACAAGGTTCGTTAAATACAAAGTTTCTGAATACGTGATGAAACCAGGCGTTTTTTTTGAAACGCCGGAAGAAACTGCATGTTCAAACATCTTCGAAACTAGCAGTCGTCATTGTGGTGCTCTTAATAACATAATTGATTAGAATAATACCTTGACTTTGATATTTTTACTTCCATAAAGGTTTTGCTATGTTCGTTTACTTGTGTGTTTTTCCTTAATGTTTGGTGTTTTCATCATGCGCCGAATTTGGGTTGTTTAGGGATTTTAATAAATGGTATATAAATATGTAATAGCTGTGTTAGATCTGAAGAAACAGCATTAAAGAAGTTTCCAAATAGTGATTAGTGTATAATTTACTTAGAACCGCTTTTGTCACTAATGTGTATAATTAAAAGGGTTTAAAATTATCCAAATATATAAATAAATACAAGTTACAGAAAGAAATACGCATTTATCAATTAATTATATTACATAGTGGTCACAAACAACAAGAGGTTTGGCCTTCTGCAGTTGGCAATGAAAATATCGCGTTCGTAAAAAATATATTTCCATACATACACATATACATATGCTGTGTGTAATGTAACACACACACGTCGTGCCGGTGTTTTTATCTCGTGGCATTATCATATTACAGGAATAAATTTATATCTGCAACGATCTTATTATTAGCCAGTGACAAATATTTTAAACACCTGTGTAGCTATTGTTTTCATTAAATAGTAATTATATTGTCACGACAATAATCTTATGCCTACACATAAATTCCAGATTTGCGAAATTGAATTCTTGTTAATGGGATGATATATAATAATAATAATAAGGAAGCTATTCTACATATAATACATATTCATATTATTTATATATATATATATATATATATATATATATATATATAAGACACGGCCAATAAAATAAATAAGAAAATTAAATTCTTATAAACACTAAATATATATATATATATATATATATATATATATATATATATATATATATAAAGATAATTATTTCGTGACCTTCGTATGTTATGGTAAATTCAATTTGTTGGCGATTTAAGGTCTGGTTTTTCTTCAAAATGTATATATTTAAAACAATCCTACATGTTTCGACAAATGATGCCTTTTTCAAGGAATATAAAATATAAATGACAGTATGTTAATGTCATACTTATACATTTGTAGTTGCCATTTGCCATGGATAAAATTATTCAAAGATACATTCCAGTTTAATAATAATAAATCATGCCTTAGTATTCTAAAATAGATAGACAACAAAAACAAGGAAAAGCAGGACATAAGTTATTATTATGTATGCGCCCGTGGAGCGACTTAAGATGTTAAGTTGTCGGCATTCGCCTTAAACGAGAAGGAAAACCACGAAAACCTACTCGTACATCCAGTCAGGGATCAAAACACGGAACCGTCAGCATGATAAGCAAATGTGTAGATATTTAAATAACATAAGATATATGATTATATAACAGCAACATATATTATGATGGTAAATTGCAGATCGTTACATAATTAAGTTATAGTATATACTGCTTAAATTTTTTTATCACTTCTGTTGTTAATTGAATTTTTTTCCTGTTTAATACTAATCATTTCTTTAATTTCCCTTTTCATTCTGTGTTGTTCTTTATCAATTATCTGTGTGTTTTCAAAATCGAAATGGTGATCGCGTTGTAGTTTGTGTGTAGATAAAGCAGTTTCGTCTGTTTTAGGGTATTTGTGGGCTTGTATTCTTTTATATAAATATTGTTTAGTTTGGCCTATGTAGTAACTATCGCAATCGCGACATGGTATTTTAAAGACGATATGTGTTTCTCAATTTTTTTCTATTTTAGGTTTAAGTTTTGAAAATAGATGTTTATTAGTATTACTAAGTTTATATGTTGTAGCTACATCATATTTTATTAAAGTGTATTTAATTTTTTCTGATAATTGTGAAACATATGGAATAGTGATATATGTTGTGTCATTGTTTAAATTGGTATTGATGTCTGCAGTATTGTATATTTGGGGGATTCTTTTTTTAATTGTTTGGTCTATAAGTTGTGGTGGATAATTATTATCTGTTAAGATTGTTTTAATTTTCTTGATGATATCTTTTCTGTATTGAGTATGTGATAGTTTTACTGCTCTATCAGTCAGATTATTTATAATCATTTCATTGAATACTGTAGGTGCATTTGTGTGGTAATTCATATATCGAAAAGAAGCTGTTGGTTTATTATACCAATTTGTATAAATAGTACCCTGTCTATCATAGCTTAAAGAAATTTTAAGAAAATTAATACTGTTATTAATTTCTTCTTCAATAGTGAGTTTTAATTTGTTGTGAAAATTGTTGAATTTATTTAAAAGATAGTTTATTTTATTAGTCGGAATACATGTTATGATGTCATCTACATATCTTTTGAAGAAAATGGGGTGGAAGTCTAATGAATTAATAACCTTTTGTTCCAAATGTTTCATTACCAGATTTGCGATAGGAGCAGCTAAAGGAGAGCCCATGGCAATACCAAATGTTTGACTATAAAAAGAATTTGTGTATTGAAAATATGTGTTGTCGAGACAGAAATGTATACTTCTAATAAATACGTTTTTCTTTAGTGATGTGTGTGGACTAATTTCATCCCATTTGGTTTCTATTAAATAAACATAAGAAAGTAAATAATGAAAAACATATGTCATAACTATATATGAATAAGTTCATTAAAGAAACAAAAAGATTTGTCCAAGACAACCCTCATATTATAATAACAGCAGATAAATCAAATAAAACAGTGATCATTCTTAAAGAGGAATATGAGCAAAATAGAGATGAACTGTTAAACGATAAATTCACCTATAAAGAAGAAAGAAATAATCCAACAGAAAAAACTCAAAAAGAAAATAATAACTTGATAAATAAATGGCATAGACAAAACCTAATAGATTTCAACACTAAAAATAAATTTCGCATTTGTAATTTCCACCCTCCATCAATATATAGCTTACCAAAAATCCACAAAAATAATATCCCTTTAAGACCAATAGTATCAAACATACAAACCCCTACTTATAATATAGCAAAATTCCTAGGTGATAGCATATCTAAGATGTTAGGAAAAACGGAATATCATACCAAAGACTCTTGGCAATTTCAAAATTTCATTAAAGAACAAAAAGTACCAACTAATCACATAATTATATCACTTGATGTAGAATCTTTATAAACTAACATTCCTACAGATCTAGCTATAAACATAATAGAATCCAAATGGGATGAAATTAGTCCACACATCACTAAATAAAAACGTATCTATTAGAGGTATACACTTCTGTCTCGACAACACATATTTTCAATGCAAAAATTCTTTTCATAGTCAAACATTTGGTATTGCCATGGGCTCTCCTTTAGCTGCTCCTATTGCAAATCTGGTAATGGAACATTTGGAACAAAACGTTATCAATTCATTAGACTTCCACCCCATTTTCTTCAAAAGATATGTAGATGACATCATACCATGTATTCCGACTAATAAAATAAACTATATTTTAAATAAATTCAACAAATTTCACAACAAATTAAAATTCACTATTGAAGAAGAAATTAATAACAGTATTAATTTTCTTGATATTTCTTTAAGCTATGATAGACAGGGTACTATTTATACAAATTGGTATAAAATATCATGTCGCGATTGCGATAGTTACTACATAGGCCAAACTAAACAATATTTATACAAAAGAATACAAGCCCACAAATACTCTAAAACAAACAAAACTGCTTTATCTACACACAAACTACAACGCGATCACCATTTCGATTTTGAAAACACACAGATAATTGATAAAGAACAACACAGAATGAAAAGGGAAATTAAAGAAATGATTAGTATTAAACAGGAAAAGAATTGAATTAACAACAGAAGTGATATAAAAAATTGAAGCAGTATATACTATAACTTAATTATGTAATGATCTGCAACTTACCATCATAATATATGTTGCTGTTATATAATTATATATCTTGTTATTTAAATATCTATACATTTGCTTATCATGCTGACAGTTCCGTGTCTTGATCCCCGACTGGCTGTTCGAGTAGGTTTTCATGGTTTTCCTTCTCGTTTAAGGCGAATGCCGACAGCTTAACATCTTAAGCTGCTCCACGGGCGCGTACATAATAATAACTCATATCTTGCTTCTACCTGTTTTTGTTGTCTATCTATTTTAGAATACTAAGGCATGATTTATTATTATTAAACTGGAATGTATATTTGAATAATTTTATCCATGGCAACTACAAATGTATAAGTATGACATTCATATACTGTCATTTATATTTTATATTCCTTGAAAAAGGTATCATTTACCGAAACATGTAGGATGTTTTAAATATATACATTTTGAAGTAAAACCAGACCTTAAATCGACAACAAATTGAATTTACCATATATATAGTAGATTTAGATACTCGGCGATTAAGGTCTGGTTTACTTTAATATGCATATATATATATATATATATATATATATATATATATATATATATATATATTAATATGAAGGCTGAAAAGGTGTAATTATAAAAGCACGTGAAATTCTACGTTAAAAATACCTATCAGTAATAAATTAATAGGCAAGGTAATATTTAAGATAATTTTAAATATTTTCAAGTGTGGTTATAAATGTTACCTAAAGATGGAGTTGTTTAAAACGTTATATCTGTTACATGCGTATAATTCAAATAGTAAATAAACATGTATACAAGAAATATACTTAACCTATACAGCTTCCTCGTACAAACTATTGATGTTTTATTTCTTAAGAGTAATATTTATGTTAAATGTCCGGCTTAGTAGAACAATGAGACTCTTATTGGTGCATAATAAATACACTTACTGTGTGGGATAGGTACTCAATCAGAATACGGGCAAACGTGGTGAATAAGTTATTGAATAATAGAATACTTTAAATATACTATCTACAAAATAAAACGAGAGAGTTAATGGACTTATGGATATGGTTTAATAGAAATATTAAATAATTAGGTAATTGATTGACATGAAAATAGAATTAATATTAAATAGCACAAAGTCACGTGATAATATGAATACAATAAATTCTAGGTTAAGTTAAGATTATCTAAGATAGTGAATTAAATTGAATTTATCTGCTTAAACTATTTTTAAAAAGCTATAAACAAAGGAACTGTATTCTTCTAATTTTTATAAAAGAATTCTAATTTTAAAAGTACCTATAAGGTATATCTTTGTAAATATCTATGATAGTAGTTTTTTTTAAAGAATTGAACTTATTCAAAATATTCAAAATTTTTAGGCGATATAAATAATACTTAAATTGGAAATAGACGGGATTCTGGTAGTCGGGAGTTTGCTTGTAATTCCAAAATTCAAGATGCAGGACTTGGGCTACGGAGTTTTTCGGACTGCGTCCCTGCCAATGCTTCGGTTAGCTGGATCGTGTCTCCGGTAAAATGGATATTTGGTTTTACAACGAACAGGAAGGTGTATGGATACAAGAAAATTCGTCAAACGGTGCTGGGTAAGTTGGTGATGTGTAGAATATATCTTTAATGTGATTTTTCTACTTCATTTAATGATTTTTTTCTTAATTTCAGAGTGTCACTTTATAATACGTCGGCGTGTTTTTGGAATTTTCAACAACATGACGCTAACTATCGTTTGTTTTTGATGCTGGCTTCTTATTCGTCTAACTTGTATGTATTTATTTAATCTCGTCAAAATTATTTGTAAAAGTGATAATTTATAAACTATTTATTTAGTTTGAATAAGTACAGTTTTCTCTAAAGAATATGTGACATTTATTATTGATCAATTAAGATAAAATGTTTTCGGTAATACATAATATTGAAATAAAATGACTATGGCAAATGAATACATGTAAATAAATAAATATGAGAATAAAATTTGAACAATTAAAAACGCGAAATTAACTTTATTGATGTGACAGGGAATACAGTTCCAAATATATCTTAATTTCTAATATTAACATATTAACTTAGACAATCTGTATTTCACAAAACTAGGGCATCCTTATGTGTAGGCTTGACCTACTACAATATATATATATATATATATATATATATATGTATATATGTATATATTTAAAATAATCTCTTACATGTTTCGACAATTAATGCCTTTTTCAAAGGATTTTACATTATAAATGACAGTATATTAATGTAATATTTAATCTGTCAAAAATAAAAATGATATTATTCAAAAATACATTTCCGTTTAATAATAATAATTCATCACTTAGCATTCCCCAACAGCTTGACGCCAATTACGGGGGGCATTGGCAAGCCATGAGTTATTATGTATGCGCCCGTGTAGCAACTTAAGATGTTCAGCTGTCGGCATTCGCCTAGAACGAGAAGTAAAACCTACTCGGACAGTATAGTCCAAAAATCTAAACTCGGGACAGCCAGCAGGATAAGCCAATGTGCAGATATTTAAATAGAATAGCATATGATAGATACCTATATAATAATTGTATATATTATCTTATATTTATATATATATATATATTTAAATAGTCCTAATTACGTGTACACAAAGATTACTTAGGATTGAGAAAAAGGTGGAAGTTAATATAAGGTAAATTCATATTGTAACGCAGCTGTATGTGGACGCTACATGTGAAAATTAATTTCGAACTGTTAATAAATTAATATCTCGGCAATTTCTGATATTTTACACATAATTATATTTTATTCAAAATTTACTTTTCATTTCTAATCATTTATTAAAGTCATTAAATCCATAAACGCGAAAATGAAAAGATATTTAATTTATTTACATTCAAATTTGTATCGACATTAGTTTAGACACGCCCACTTTTTAAAACAGGAAAGCGCGCGAATAGATCAGTTTGTAATACACAAAGCCAACATAACCTATTATATAAGGCACGCGCATTCATACTTGCAAATTCTAAAAATAATTCTATAAATCTATTTAAACTATTTCTACATTCAAAATTCTACTTAAATAATAATTTATGTGAAGGTAAAAATAAAGATAATTTGCATAAAATAAGGATTTGAAATAAACAAACGGCTACTGGCGTCAATTTTTTGAAATTGATATTGTTCGCATCTAAAATATATTTGTCCGTTTATAATTCATGAAAATTTGGTTTAAAACAATTATTTCAATAGAATTACCGGTTAGAAAAGTGCATAAACCTTAAGATCAACGTTTAAACATATTTTTATTAGAATCAATTAATGTTTCTACGAGATATTCGTCAAAGCATCATAAGGTGAAGCTCACCCTAGTGCCCGAGTTTTACAACGAAATAAAGTTATAACGTACCTGAAAACACGTTCGAAGTGCCAAATATAATATACATCGTACCAGACATAAAAAAAATTATACGATTTCGCCAAGCTGGAAAATTCCTGAACCTTTATTCCTCCTGGCGGCATATTGAGATCTAAGCCGACTCCACCTTCTCCCAACCAGACGCAATTTTTACAAACACAGGTCCTTAATTATATTTAATGCAATTATATTCATTCTGTATTACTGCATTTACAAATAACTAAAAAAATCTTGATTTTAACTAAGAAATAGTAATCGTTTTAAAGATAATATAGTAAAGAATAATATCCACTTTAATTCCACATTAATATACTTACCGGTATTTGTTGCATATTTTAACAATAATATCAGTTTACTTAGTACTTGATATACAAACATAACCATACTATTATTAACGTTAATTCTATTTCATCACAAAATATAACTCACAAATCGACCGAATGGCTCCAAGTATTTCACCATATGTGTATAGTTTTCTTAATCCAATAAATATTCAGTATGTAAAATATAAAAGTGGTGTTTTTTATTGATGTTCAACGAAATCAATATTATTAATAATTTTTGTTTCATTTTTACAGCTATATTTGAGTGTCACTATCCACTGTGATCCTGAGACAAGAAATCATAAATATTCTTAATTAATCTTTTGCTTTCCGCGACATCTATGCATAGCTGTGAAAAATTTGGAAGTAGTATTCCAGAGGTTGCGAGATACCAACCTGAGATTAAGTCCAAAGAAGTGTCACCTTTTCCGCAAGGAGATAAATTACCTTGGACATGTGGTTTCCAGAAAAGAAGTTGCTGTGGATCCAGAAAAAGTAAAAGCTGTGGAAAAATGTCCGGTACCCAAAGACAAACATCAGCCAAGAAGCTTTTTGGGATTATGCACATATTATCGACGCTACGTTCCTGGATTCTCCAACATTGCAAAACCACTTACTCGCCTAACAGAAAATCGAGCATTCATTTGGAACAACGAATGCCAAGCGGCCTTTGAGTTGTTAAAAGGTACGTTGATCAGTGCACCTGTTTTAAACTATCCACTGCCATCTGGGAGGTTTGTTTTGGATACGGATGCCAGTAACGTCGGGATTGGTGGCGTGCTCTCTCAAATCCAAGATGGACAAGAAAAGGTCGTTGGATACTTCAGCAAGACCCTGTCCAACCGGAGAGGAACTACTGCGTAACCACGAGAGAACTATTGGCCGTAGTTAAGACCATTGAGCACTTTTACAAGTACCTGTATGGACAGAAGTTCCTGATCCGCACTGATCACGCCACCTTAAAGTGGCTCTTGCAATTTAAGAATCCAGAGGGTTAAGTAGCTAGATGGATTGAGAGGCTACAGGAGTATGACTTCGACATTGAACACAGAGCAGGCCTCAAACATCAAAATGCAGATGCTCTTTCCAGAAGGCCCTGTCCAGAAGACTGTCGATATTGCAACCGAATCGAAGACAAATCGGCCAACGCTCTTCGAACCACCGTGGTTGATGACTAATGGCAACCTGACAATTTGCGCGCAGAGCAAGAAGCTGATCCGGATCTTGCAGTCCTCAGAGCTTGGAAAAGAAATGGGCAAAGACCGACTTGGCAAGAAATTGCTCCCCATTCACGAGAATTGAAGTCATACTGGGCACAATGGGATTCCTAAACCATGGAAGACGATCTCCTGAGACGTGAGGTCGAAAATCACGATGGAAGTGAGCGCAAGATACAAATGGTGGTTCCCAAGAAACGAATATCAGAGGTATTGCGAGAACTCCATAATGGTGCTTCTGGGGGACATTTTGGAGTCCATAAAACACTGGAGAAGGTGCGCCAGAGATTTTACTGGGTGAATTGTTCACGAGATGTGAAAGAATGGTGCCGAAAGTGTGCTAATTGCGCCGGAAGCAATGGTCCCCAGAGGCGTAGACGTGCACCTATGCGCCAATATAATGTAGGAAGCCCATTTGAAAGGATCGCCATAGATGCCGCCGGCCCTTTTCCAGAAAGCGACAAAGGAAATAAATACATAATAGTGGTCATGGATTACTTTACCAAATGGGTTGAAGCATATGCTCTACCAAATCAAGAAGCTGGAACTGTAGCAGACGTGATTGTGAAGGAGTTCGTCAGCCGTTTTGGTGTACCCTTGGAACTTCATTCCGATCAAGGGCGAAATTTTGAGTCCAGTCTATTCGAAAAGATGTGTGGACTTTTGGGCATACGGAAGACAAGGAATCCACAATCAGATGGGATGGTAGAGCGAATGAACAAGACCATGATCAGACACTTATCCAAAGTGGTCTCCGAACACCAGAGAGATTGGGACGAACATTTACCATTATTTCTAATGGCGTATCGGGCCTCCGTTCAAGAGACAACTGGCCAATCACCAGCAAACGTGCTATTCGGGAGGGAACTCTGATTGCCCTGTGATTTAAAGTTTGGGAGCAAGCCTGGTGAAGATCTTGCTGAAGAAGATTATGTCAGCACGCTCACACGACGACTAGATAATATCCATGAACAAGTCAGACATAATATCCAAGATGCTAGTGACAGAATGAAAGAGAGCTATGACATCAACGCCGAGAAGAGTGGTTACCATGAAGGCGATCGGGTTTGGTTATATAATCCACAACTTCGACAGGGCCTATCTCCAAAACTTCAAAAGAATTGGGAGGGGCCATACAAGGTGTTGAAGCGGATCAACGATGTAATATACCGCATCAGGCGAACACCTCACACTAAGCCAAGAGTCGTACATTTTACAATAATGACGAAACCGTTGACTTGCGCCGATTGGATAGCCAATACCATGAACTAACCTTCGAAAACCTTGGAAAAATATTCTGGCTCGAGAAAAGCTCGATTTGGGGTAACCATCAAGAAACAGCAAGATTTGTTTACGGTGCCGCCAGACTACGCGCTTGCTCATTGCGTAGCCCGAGATCTACGAATGGCCAAAGAAATTGCCTGGGAATTTAAAGAGAGATTTGGCAGAATCGGAAAACTAAGGCAGCAGGGACCAGCAATTGGGAAGAGTCTCCAAATAATAAATCAAGGACAGCCCATATTTTATTTGGTCACGAAAGAACTGTCGAGCCTGAAGCCAACCTATCGTGCCTTATGGGAGGCCCTGGCCCACTTACGCGAACAAATGTTACAGCAAGACATTCTGAAATTAGCAGTTCCAAAATTGGGTTGCGGATTGGACCGCCTGTACTGGAGAATTGTAAGGAGCATGTTGGAAGTAATCTTCCGACATTACTGGTATGGAAATTCTGGTATGCAGTTACCGGCTTGAATATTCCTGTCCATCCAGGCAAGATAAGACAGTAGACTGTTATTTCGATATGACGTCACAATGTAACAAAGGCCCTACCTGTCGATTTCGCCATCGGTTGAGGAACCAAAACTTGACATGTTTCGGGACGAAACTTCATTCTTAAGAAGGGGGCAATGTGCCTCATCCTACAATGCGCGGCATATTAGTCTCGTGTTATCTGGAGCGTTCCACATACGTCGAGAACATATAAGCCATAATATAAAAGCCGTCGAAGAAGGGATGGGGCATTCGATACCCGAATCTCGCGAAGTAAACATAAATATAGTTACATAAATATAAATACATAAATGTACTTATTGTTGTTAATAGTTAGTTTTATATTGTTATATGTTTTAATATTAATATAGTGTGTGTCTAAAGTTATTGTTAGTTTTATTTAAGAACCCGAAAAGACAAACTTTTACAATATAATAAATTACTACACTAACCTACTCATAAATTTGTTTTATAATTTCAGCTTTCTTGATATCAGGTTTATCCGTTAGAATTTTCTTATAGGCAATGATAATTGTTTGGTTTTCAGGATTACGTAAGTCGCCTGATTTTTTACATTTATTCGAGGTAGAATAAACATGTGTATTAATACGCACGAGCTGTATAGTTTATTTCAAATTATAAGAATATAACTTTGAACGGCTCTAATGCTTTTATTGCACCACCTTCTGTGATGATAATTATTATACCTGGTCGGTTTACCTATTTTCAACGTATGAATCTAGGGGCTGTATTGACTATAAATTAGGGCCCTATAATATAATAATAAAACGCTGTTAATTTCAAGTATATAATAAAAAATATCTGTACATTGGGTTTATATACAAAGAAAAAATTACAAATCGTGTGGAAACATGTGTAATGGATACATGTAGATATATAAAGCTAATTTATTTGTAATACACAATAGAATTTTTATGTGTCACCGAATTTCATAAATCATCTGTGACTGAGTCGTTTTGCAAATCGGTATCTGTGTCTGAATCGTATTGCAAATTTATAATCAAAGGTGCTACTATTTTGTACATGCGCATTTATTCGTCCTCTTTTGCTATTGCGTGTTTAACAGAATTTTTTCAATTTACAGCAGTTAGTATATGTTCCATAGCATTTTTTATGTGTTACACTGCTTTCACTAAATTTCGGTGTTTGATTTGTTCGTCTTATGGTATTTTTCAGTTGGGCTCATATCAATTCAATGGATTGAAAATGCAATGGTATGGTGGTAAACGCAAAATTGTATGTCCTGCATCTTTGGCCGTTATCCACATAATAATCCTTTAAATATTCTTTTGTCTTCATCACCTCTATTAATTGGTTTTTTGTATAATGATCCTCAAAATATAAATCATTTGCTTCTAAAAGTGTTTTAATATCTTTCTTATTATTACATTTTGTAGGAACTTTGGTTTGCTGTCGAGAATGATACGGAGCCTTGTCCATCACTATCACACTATCTTTTGGTAAATTTGGCAGCAAAGTGTCACAAAACCATTCTTCAAATAAAGATGAGGTCATATCTTCATGGTAATCTAAACTTGAGGATTTAACATTTTTAGCAGATAATAGTGGCTGTCCGATCCATCCTTTTTCTGACCCAGCATGAAGAATGATTATTCTCTTCCCTCTCGAAACCGGCGCGTCCAACTGACACATACTTGAACTATCCACCCAACCTTTGCAAATTGTGTCATGGGTGTCATACCACGTCTCGTCTAAATAACATATTAATCGTCCTTCCTGTCTATACCTTCTAATTGCCGTTAAGTATTCATATCGAAGTTTCTGTAACCTCGGGCTTTCCATAATTGTGCGACGTTTGTCTATAGTGCCAAACTTAAAACCAGCTTTCTTTAGCGTCCGCCACAAGGTTGCTTTAGAACACTGAATATTTATAGGCTCATCACTGATTCTTTTATGTAAGCAGTCAAGTGTAGATACAACATTTCCTCTGTATAAGGAGTATACTTGCTGCCTAATAGTGTCAATTTCATACTCTTCAATTTTTCTCGGTGCTCCTTTGTCACTTCTTTGCTTTCGAGGCCCTGCGTTATTCTTAATTATTTTATATATTGTTCCAAAAGGCACCTTGGTTAATTGCGACGTTCGTTGAATGTTCTAGGTTTGTAGTTCGTTATTTTGTTCCATCAGGGTATGATAGACATTTAAAATTATCTGTTTTGCATCTTCTGATATATGCTTTCTATGTCGTGCACCAACAGTATTATCACTATCCACATCATAATAATTAAGTAAAGAGACAAAAATCAAATATGTATACAGCAGTAAATATTAACAATAAATGATAAATAGACTCAATATTAGATGTAATATATACCAACTCTCCTAACTATATTTACTTAAATTTTGTTTAATAAATATAAGCACTTATTTCAACTAAATTGTAATGTAATGACTATTTAACTATATATAATAACTATATATTCAAATTAACAACTATTGGTACTTATATTATTATTAAATTTTATTTCATCTAAATTGCAGTAATTACAATTTACTTAAATTTTGTCATTACGGACCTCAGCAGTTTGTTTGCGTAAAAGATAATCGTATTAAGCGGCCAGGTAGTTATTGCCGCAGGTGGTGAAATAAAAGCATTAGAGCCGTTCAAAGTTATATTCTTATAATTTGAAATAAACTATACTTATACTTCATCCATACTTGAAACTAATTATAGAATAATTTTATTACAAATTAATCTATCACTTACAAAATCCATCCAACCTATACCTTAGTGCTCTTAAAGAAACTGATATAAACTTTAAATCTGATCAAATAAATTTAAAAATGGTAAAATAACGTAAAATGGTAAAATAACAGAATATTTGACAACAATGAAATTTGTATTGCGTGCTGTTGTGCTACCTTGATTAAAATAAAATTAACTGTTTTTTTGAAACAAGGTATCATACATCTTTTTCTAATTTTTAATGTTTTAATATGTACTTTGATTATTTAGCGTATTAAATTAAGAATTATAACGAAACTGGAAAACGGTAAGAATATCTTGGCTGAGATGATGAAACATTTATCACGATTGCGGGTTAGGATCAGGGAAAACTTATGGGAATTAATACCTGAAAAAATATAATTGAGAAACGCCGCTGCATTATAGATCTCGAACTTCCAATGCCTAGAAGATTGTGGGCAGCGATTGATGCAAATTAAAGCACAATAAAATACAAAATAATACAAATCTGTATAAAAACAAATTTGTATCTGTATATACATGGACACACAGCACGTATTTACCAGCGTTTGCTTCAACCACCAGACGCATGCGTTTCTGTCTCACAACTTTATCAATGATGGGTTTACGAAGGAATACAAACGACTGTAGGTACACTTCGCGGTCACGTAGCAAATTTCGCCCTATCAGATGACACCAGATAACCTTATGACATCTGACGGACAAAATCGATCACGCCGATGCAAAGTGTTTCTTCTCGAATAGCTACGCTATTACAGGAAAAGAAAAACACGCATATTACTGTGAGTCCATTAACTTGTCGCCAGGTGGCGTAATACAGCAAAAACAAATTAGCAATATCGATGCGACAATTCACATCAAGCTTTGATACAAAATAATACAAATCTGTATAAAAACAAATTTGTATCTGTATATATAGCAAACGCCAATTAAATTGACGCGAGGAGGGGTAAGTTCGCGCAGGATTAGAAGTAGTGGGGAGATTTGTATTTGATTTTACATCAAATGTCAGATAATTCTAACCTCTGAGCGTGTATCACTTTATGATCCCCTAGCAAAGACATTATGTTCCGTCAAACGTCAATGACAAATGTATTCTGACAATTACTTGAGTAGTGAGGGTGTACGTTTTTAAAAACGGCTTCTGCGCACCCCCTACTCGCGCCAACTTAATTGGCGTTTGCTATACATGGACACACAGCACGTATTTACCAGCGTTTGCTTCAACCACCAGACGCATGCGTTTCTGTCTAACGACTTTATCAATGATGGGTTTACGAAGGAAGACCAACGACTGTAGGTACACTTCGCGATCATGTAGCAAATTTCGCCCTATCAGATGACACCAGATAACCTCATGACATCTGACGGACAAAACCGATCACGCCGATGCAAAGAGAATTATAGGACCGGAAAAAAAAATAAGTTTAACTACATGCGATTTTAATCAACGAATATTTAATACATTTTTTTTAGTAACTGAAATTAACGTTTCGAAATAAAATAAGAATTTAAATTATGGATTTTGAAATGTATCAAAAACATTATTACCCTGAGTCTGGAAACATCACTACCTTCCTCTAGATGGCAGTTATGAAGCGCATTTAGTTGCCTACTTATTTTTAAGTTTAGTTAAGCAGAGACCAACGAGACCGGCAACTAATAGTAAAAATTTGTCCTAGTGAAATGGAAGATCATTACATCCTTCTCTAATAATTGGGCAGTCAATTATAGATGGCACTGTCCAACGAGGACGAATTCACCCGCCAAAATTTAAATTTGCTTTTCTAGTTTATTGTCGTATTTATTTTATATGTTCACACGAAATGTTTATCTTTACATTTTCAGCAATTTCTTCATGTTTAATACATAAAGAAAAAGAACTGAAAATGTATAAACATATCGTACAAACATTTGTATTCTTCTTTAGTGGTACACTTTACTATGTTCAATGAAATAATTGGAAAACTTCACATCAAATTTACTTTATTATAACTACTATACAATTCTAAATAACTAAAATAATATACAGTAATATAGACCTACGAAAATTAATATGTTTAATATCGATAATGGTATAAAATAGAATATTTGAAAAGTTCAAAAAAAAAAACATATTTTCCTAACAAATAATTGATATGTTTTTAATTTTCTTGTAGTATTTTCATTCCGTAAATTCCTTACTAACCTTGTGCAGTACCAAGGAAGTCTGTTTGACACAAACCATCTATTATTCAGCATCAAATAAAATGGTAATGCTGTGTGGAAGACATCCACGAAAAATTAAATTAAATCATTAAGCCAATACCTTGTCTTTTACTGTCCATCTCCTACCTTTTGGAAGATGCTTCGCTCAACAAAGTTGAGAAAACAGTAATGATTGTGCACTTGATGATATTCCTGTTGAATAAATACAATAATTAGACAGATAAAAAAAGAGGAAGAATAATTTACCTTTAAATATATCTTTGATCAATGAAGACTTATTTAAGTTTAATTTTGATATATTTTTGATTGTACAGCCTCTTTTTTGTGTATATTGATTTTAGTTTTCAAATGTCCTCATGTTCTTTCCTTATTACATTCACTAATGCTTTTCATTTTTTCTTTCTTTTTACTGTTGATGTTGATATATTTACTTGCTGATGGGTAATAAGACACAAACTGAATTGCAAATAGGTGTTCTACAGGTACTGTAGGTAAATTGCAATCAATTACTGATGTATTTTCTATTGCTTGCAATTGTAGTCTTTGTGGAATATATGTTTCTTCTTACAGTTGAGATTCAGAACTTTCTTTTTGATATTGACATGAGTGTTTGTGCTAGATGTAAGCATGGTACAGCTTCAGAGTAAAATGTGTAACTTCCTAATACTTCCTAGGATAAATTTTAAACCCATTTCATACATCCAAACCAAATCTTGCATCAAAAACATGGATGCCTAAATATTAGTTGCTTTGTTATACATATATTCATTTACTACTAAATTTTAAGAATTTCTTGGAAAATAGTGTAATTTTTCCAAATCTATTATCTCCTTTACCGCACACGATATACAAAATTTTGAAGTAATTTCCAAATAATTTATATGCTGAAAAGAAAATGTACTTGTAGCATAATTAAAAGTGGTAAGAGTTCCGAATGGTCACCGCAGCTTTAATTAACAAAGTATACAAAAATGGAAAGCTTACATTTCGCTGGTTTCAAAAATGTGGTCTTTTTTGCGAAATTGAAAGGAAAGTATTGAAATTAATACTTTAAAATCGCATTTTGAGGTTATATTTTCCCAGTTTCCACTACTTTTATGTTGCACAAAATGAAACGTCACCAACAATTTCTGTATTAACTGATCGGCAACCGCCAAATATAAATCTTTACAAATTTGAAAGGTATCTTAATATATATTTTTTAAATAAAAATGTACTAATTATTTACATTTTTTTAATTCTCTACTAATGAATTAACATTTTGAAATGGTAGTAAGCATATATTAATCACTAGAATATACTTAAATGTTATTTAATCATCAATTGTTTTATTAAAAATCTCGTTTCGGATATTTGTCATTTATATATTTAAAAGAAAACAAATGGTTATAATAAGTTATATTATAAGTTATGTTAACTTATAAGTATAAATAAAACAGAAATAAACAGTCACTCTAATTTGTTGGTTTCTTTTTATAAAAATACATATTTAACATAAGTAATTTGAAAATTCAAACATAGTATGAGCCAGTTTGGTTTTAAATGCAATAAATACGACAGAAAACAAATGTACAATGGGCAGTAAGTAATATGTTGTTTAATTTGCATTTAAGTAATCCCACTAGGCATTATGATATAATATGATCACTGATCACTTTAACTTATTTCCCTATATTGTATTTTAAACGAAATCAATATCAAAAAGTTATTATTATTAGAAAGCTCTAGAAAGTAAGATGATCATGTTTGTCAAAGCACTAACTCTTGAGTGGGTCATGCAGAAAAAACAGCAACAAAAGAATATAAATAATGCATACATTTCGTTATAGCAATTATTAATTAAATTATTACGTTGTCTCAATTAAAAAACACGTAAATCAAACCACTAGTTTTAGAGACATTTGCTGGATAAAAAAAAATGCAAAAAAAATTAGTAATGATAAATTTAAAAAAATATATCTGCATACCACCACCAAAATAATGAAATAAAAAGAAAACCTGAATATTCAGCAAAATTGCTGAATGTTAAAATAAAACGATATCCCATTTGGCAGCTGCAATAAATGCTATATGAAAATAAAGCTTAGAAATTGAATCTGTTCCAAAAATATTTACAAAAACAAAATTATTGAACTATTGAATATAGTAATGTAGGGACAAAAAATATCTCGAAACTTCATTAAAATATCAAAACAAATTAAAAAAAAACTGTCTAACTATTCTTTTGTTGCCGTTTGTTCCAACAGGATGAAAGTTTTAATAATTTTAAAGAGGTTTTAAGGAATTAAAATAATTAATACAAATTTTATTGTGCGAGAAGATTTAATTAATGAAAAGATATTAGCGATTAAAGTTATGTAATGGTTATTGATGTTTATGCTTGACAAGTATTATTACAAATATTTTGTTTTCTCTTCCATACGAAATCTCTGTGAGTGACAAATGTCCAGGAGGTTGAAAATGATATCAAACATTCGCCGACTACTGTTTACTCTGGAGTGCTCTTCGTCTGCGATGTATGGACAAGGCCTATTAATATGTCAGAACACCAAATGACATAAGTAGCAGAATCAGATTTGAAGTTAGCAATTTCGTTATCATCAAGAAGATTTAATAATATCACATTGGTGCTCTGCAACTGTTCGCTTCACAGGTGCACATCGAGGAAGATGGCCCAGACTGAAACTCTGCGTCGGCTGAGTGCGGGGACATTTTGTGAGAGTAAGAAGCTGAATAATTTTCAGTGAGTGCGGAAAACTATATAATAAATAAGATTTTGACATGTCCAGGCTTATTTATTATATAATTTTGGGGATGTGTTATGGATTTTTCCCTAAATAATATTTAATTAAAAATAAATGTACATACCTTATTTGTGGATATCTGTATATATCCTATATGTATTTAAATGTGCGTAAGCAAGAACTTTATTTTTGAAGGTCGTCTTTATGTGAAAGCGATAGAGAGATATTTTGAGGGGGAGACGTAGTTTTGCCCTTAGACAAGAACGTTATATTTCTTTAAAAAATATAATATATATATATTTAATTAAATTGGGATGATTTGATTGTGTTAATTAGTTGATTGTATTTTATATTCAATTCCCGTATATTGTAGAGAGTTGTGGTTCTCGTAATTTGTTGGTTTTATGATAAAACAACGTGTCTTGTAAGTCTCCTAAAAACTGTAAGTTTTTTTATTTATGAATTCATAAAATTTTGATTAATTTATAAGAATATTTATCTTGTATTCAATATTGTTATTTAAGAGATTTACTATTATTAGTAAGAATAAATAATAAAGAATATTATTAAACTTCTACGTAAAAAATTATAATTGTAAAATTTTATTCGTTTGGAAGTCAAGGGTATTTTTTGTAACATGTTATCGCGCATGTGTTAGATTTTGATCGTGTTTTCAAGTTTATTATACAGTGTGGTTCTCTGGGGAGAAATTAAAAATAATCTTTATTATTTTTAGATAGGTTGTTCGGAAGTCATTAGAGGAAGTTTTTTAATCCACCTAGCTGTCAATATACAGTGGATATTTTTACCTCGAAGTATATTGTGTATACTTTATCTTTATACTTTATAAAGATAACTTTTTTCTTTTTTAATTTTTTTTGTATTAAATATTCATTTAAATTTTATCTTGTGCTCATTTTATTTCGTATACCTTTACTGATGTTTTATTAAATATAAGTAACTCAGAAAATATAAATATACATTATTGAGAACTTTTACTGGCGCCTTAAAAATTTTGTAGAAGACCACGTGTTGCATATCTATTTGAAAAGGGAGTAGAGGTTTTTCATAGAGGAGGTTGGCAGGGGCAGTGGGTAGGCATGTTTATGGAAGTATGCGGGACATATTTTTGTTTAGAATCCGCAATAAGAGATGGCAATAAAATCGGAAAGTGAGGCAGTAGAGAACTGTATTATCGTGCGAACCTCTTGAAATATATGATAGTTTTGGTAATTCCCTAAATAATTGCCAGAAAAAAAAAGGGTTAAAGTTGATTATAGAACAATAAACATATTATTTTATGGAATATGTATATATTTATACGAAAATACTTTTGAAATGGTAAGTATACTGTTTTGTTATATAAATACCAGAAATAAATTCTTAATAGATTTATCAAATTACTTGTAGGAGCAATCGTACCAGTACCGAAAAAAATGTTGTGTACCGGGGATGATCCACAAATACGGTACTTTACGTTTCTAAGAGACGATACTTTAAACAATAATTGGTTAGCAGCGGTAAATAATAGTGCACTGTTAGAAATGCCTCAGAAAAAAGTGCTACATTCATATAATGTTTGTCAAAGGCATTTTCAAGATAATCAGTTTCAAACTGAAGAAAAATTAAAATTAAATCGTGGTACAATACCTACTGTACATTTATCATTAGAAACTGATTCACAATGTACATTAGCTATAAGTTGCTCAAGCACTTCAAGTTTACAAATTGGCACACCCCAAAGAAGAAATATATCAGTTGACGCAAGTTGTCTGAATACATCAACTTCTATATCAGTTTCACCAGTATATCACACTAAAAATATTACACTCCAAAGACGTAAGTTACATGTAGATGCTGTTTTAGTAAAGTTCCATATTCATTCACAACATATGCAATTACTACTTATTTACTAAAGGCTTTGTAGATATAAGATAATTTATTATTTAACTTACTATAACTAGTAACATTTCACATTAAGTATATATTTTCTTGATTATGTCTGTATTGTTTGTAATAATTTTTCTCTGATTCCAAGAAAAATTGAATTTTTGGGGAGAATGAAATGATTGGATACAAGAATTATATGTCTATAATAAATTAAAATTCTTGTATTTTTAAAATGTCAACACCGAGAAGAAATAAGTATGTGTTATTCCTTAACAGTTGTTATGGCAAATCATTTTATAAAACTCGTGAATAAAGAATTGTCTTAACAAGATGCTAGACCCAATACGGTTGTTAATGCCTACTTACAACAACATGCATCAAAAGTGTTGCAATATATGATTTATCTAATGAACATAATTAATAAAATATTGCTTTTTTAAAAAATAGCGTTTACTTTATTAAAACTTTCAATTTAAACCCTGCAAAAAGATGTGCCAAAACAAGTGAATATTCTCGGCTGTTGTTGCAGATAATTCTTGGTGAAACATTTTAACTTCATACAGTAAATAATAAAGAATAAATTAAAACACTTGGCTTGTTTCACTATGAGATTTATTTAAATTCTCTAACATCTGTTTCGGCTGTTATACCATTCTCAAAGAGATCTATAAATCTAAAGATAAATCTCTAGATTTATAGATCTCTTTGAGAATGGGATAACAGCCGAAACAGATGTTAGAGAATTTAAATAAATCTCATAGTGAAACAAGCCAAGTGTTTTAATTTATTCTTTATTATTTACTGTATGAAGTAAATATTGTTGTTACTGGCCCATACTATTCTTGATGTTATGTGGAACAAACATTAGCAAAAGATGCGTAAGTATTGTTTAATTGCAGATTATTAATTATATTAATTGAAATATTTTTTTTACTTTATCTAGCGACAAAATGAAGATTTTATCTGCATTTAGTCACTAGATAAAGTATAAAAACTTGAATACTTCTAATACGAGTAAATACATATACATTTAAATTTTCCGCGCAAGCAATTTAATTAAAATCCGCAACTGTAGAGGGCGAATGACTCCACGTTTTAACATGGACTTGACATCTCTTGTTTATTCATACTCTCTGGGCAGGGGAGTTCGATATGGGGGAATGGGATTTTTGTAGGGTACGCCTAAGATATATATTGTATGAATATGGAAAAATAAAGAGCCGTTAAATGTATTGTGACTATATCCTATTCCTACCCGTAAATATTACACTACATACACAACAGTTTGGCGACGAGGAGGATAGAAAAGTGAACCTTACGATTACGAAACAATACGTAGAAGAAAATACATACGTTTAAGTACCTGAATTACAAAATGTGCGACTCAAATCACACAATACATACGGTATTTTCTATCGAAACGTTTGACACAACGAAGAAATTTGATCGTTGGCTAATGCGTTTAGAAAGTGCTTTCGACGTTTTTGCAGTGCCTAGTTCAAAGAAAGCAGCTTATTTATTACACTACATGGGTCCAGATGCATACGATATAATTTGTGATCAAATTTCTCCAGAAAAGCCAAGTGATAAAACTTACGAAGAACTCACAATTACTATGAAATCACATTACAGTCCAGAGCCATTAGAAATAGCTGAGATATTTCGTTTTCTTCAGCGAAAGCAACACGAGGGAGAGAGTGCGCCTGAATATTTAACAGCACTACAAAGGTTAGCTACAACATGCAAGTTTCGCGACTATTTAAAGAAAGCTTTAAGAAACCAGTTTGTATTTGGATTACGTGCACAAAACATTCAGAGTAGACTGTTGGAGCAGAAAGATTTGTCAGTGGAAAAAGCCTTGGAAATTGCAGTTATTATGGAAACTTCAGCAAGAGATGCAGCACAACTACATCGATTCCATTAAGCTGGAAGTGTTCATCATATCAATTCAAAAGTTACAAATAAAACACTGTATCCTGTACAGAATACCATAAATCAAAATATATCTAATCGTAATTTGAAATGTTTCAGGTGTGGTTCACAGAAGCATCTTGCAAATAAGTGCGATTACCAAAATTTATCATGTAATAAATGCAAGCGTAAGGGTCATCTGAGCAGGGTTTGTTTTAAAAATACAGAATGGAGTAAAGGTAAGGTAGAACAAGTAGAGGAGATATGTATAATACATGCAGAGCATTTGCAACACAGAAATAAATTTACATTAGTATTAGATGTACAAAAGGTTAAAATAAATTTTGAAATTGATTCTGGTGCAGCTGTAACACTTAAGTTTTAATGATTTTAAGCAGAATTTCACTGACTTCAAATTACAAAAAACGAATATAAAATTAACTACATATTGTAAACAGGCATTAAAAGTAATGGGTTTTGTTACAGTACAAGTTGCATACAAGAATTTAGTAAAAAATTTAAATTTATATATTATAGATAATGACAGACCAACATTATTAGGTAGGGAGGGGCTACGTCAACTAGCAATTCAATTAAATACCTTTGAAGTGGAACAAATAAACTCACGACTAGACAATTTATTAGATAAATACTCAACAGTATTTGGTAAGAATATGGGAAAAATTAGTAACTTACAAGCTATACTCCAAATCACCAAAGATGATCCCTGCGTCATTGATCTATAATTCTATCAACGACATTCAAAGAATAATCTCCACATCCGAATAACAAACAGTACCTACTTGTATGACAAGGATAGCTTGAACGAAAGTATGTGTTTTCTAGCAAAGACATACGGCTGAAACAATTTATTTGAGTAAGACAAAGACGGGATTATTACCTACTCCGTGATAAATACACACATTTCCGCTTAGTAGTTCTGTCGTTACTCGTTGACATTTGACAACATACATTCGTTGATATTTGATGGAATTTATTTTCTTTTTATAAATACATCAATCAACAAACCAGAATTCGGTGTGATTCGATACATACGTGTTCGATTGCAACTTTCCCCTCCTGTTTAAATGAAACATGATTATAAATCCGCTGTAATCCCCTTGCCCCTCCGAATCCTTAATAAATGATGTTTTGTATGTTTACAATCATAAAAACTTAACCTCTTAACGTAAATACAAGGCTGTCAAGATACAATTTTCCGACCTGCTGTTAATGAATATAAAAATGAAAAAGGTAATTATCCAACATGAAAGTGGCAATAAATACTTTAAAATTAAGGGATAATGTTTAACCTTTTTTCCTTAAATCTAGAAGGGTACCACATGCGTTATTGCCTAAGGTGGAAGAAGAATTGTTACGTTTAGAAAAAGAGGGCGTTTTAGAAAAAGTAGACAGTTCGGAATACGCGACGCCAATAGTGCCGGTTGTTAAAGCAGACGGTAGCATATGAATATGCGGAGTTTTTAAATGCACACTAAATCCGAATTTATTAATTGATGAGCACCCATTCCTACAATTGATACATTATTTTCCACATTAGCCGGTGGCGATAAATTTACTAAATTAGATTTACAACAAGCGTATTTGCAAATGGAGATACGGTTGGAAGATAGAAAATAGGTTACATTAAATACGCCGAAGGGTTTGTTCAGAAGTACGCGTCTAATGTACGGAATTGCAAGCGCACCCGCGATTTGGCAGAGGGAATTTGAAAATATCTTAAGAGATATACCCGGAGTGTTAGTTTTCCTGGATGATATTAAAATTACGGGTCCAGATGACGAAACTCATTTTGAACGATTAGAATTAGTTCTTAATAGATTAGCTAAATATAATATTCGTGTAAACCGAGACAAATGTCAGTTTTTTACAAATCAAATCGAATATTGCAGTTACGTTATAGACAAGCGCGGTATTCACAAATCTTCATGTAAAATGGAAGCAATTCAGAAAGCCAAAATACCATCCAATAAAACTGAAGTAAAGGCATTTACAGGTTTGGTCAACTACTATGGGCGTTTTTTTCAGAATCTAAGTAACACTTTACATCCAATATATAGATTGTTAAAAGACGATGTGCCATTCAAATGGGACAAAAATTGCCACAAAGCTTTTACTATGATTAAAAAAGAAATAGTGTCAGACCGAGTTTTAGCACATTTCGATCCGACATTGCCTTTAATTTTGGCGACAGATGCAAGTTCATACGCTGTGGGCGCGGTATTATCACACATGTATCCGGATGGTACTGAGCGACCAATTCAGTTTGCCACTTACAGCAACTCAACAAAAATATGCACAGATTGACAAAGAGGCATACGCAATTATTTTTGGAATAAAAAATTTTATTATTACGTTTATGGACGACCATTTACACTTATAATTGATCACCAACTATTAGTTCAAATTTTTGCACCTTCAAAGGGTTTACCACCTTTGACGGCAACCAGAATGCAACATTACGCATTATTTCTACAAAGTTTCACATACAATATTAAATACAAATGTACGAAGTTACATTCAAATGCTGATGCACTTTCGAGATTACCAGTAACTACTACTAGCGAATATGATTACGATGTTTCAGATAAATTTGAGATTTTACAAATAGAAAATTTACCTATATCCTTAGCAAAATTGCAAATTGAAACTAAAAAAGATACAAGTTTACATAACTTATTAAAAGGATTACAAACAGGCACACAGATTAGTGCAACAGATAGATTCAATATTCCACAGACCGAATTTGCATTACAAAACACTTGTACTTTCAGGCAACAAATGGTAATACCACGAAGCTTACGCAGACAAGTTCTTGAAGAGTTGCATGCTGTTCATTTTGGAGTGATCAAGATGAAGGCATTAGCTCGGGGAAACTGTTGGTGGCCAGGAATTTCGTACGACATTGAGAATATTTACAAAAATTGTGTAGATTGCAACAAAATTCGGAATAATGTCGAGAAAGTTCCAGTACATCCGTGGGAGGCTCCCAAAGCACCATTTGATAGAGTTCATATCGATTTTGCAGGTCCATTCAGGAACACATATTATTTTATACTGGTTGATGCATATACACGATGGCCAGAAATACATACGGCTAAGAATTTAACTACGCAGAATACTATAATATTGTTAAGGAAAATATTTGCAACGTACGGGATACCTCGAATGTTGGTATCGGACAACGCTCAAACATTTCTCGCTTACGAATTCAAAAAATTTCCCCAAGAAAATCGAATTATACATAGACTGAGTGTGCCATATCATCCAGCCACAAATGGTCTCGCGGAGAGGTATGTCCAAACTTTAAAACAAGCATTAAGAGCTTTAAAAGGAAATGATAATGAAAAGGAGAAACAACTAGCTAAATTTTTACTTAACTATCCGAGAACTCCACACACAGTGACGAACTTAAGCCCATCTTACTTAATGTTCGGAAGGGAGATACGATCCAGGTTAGATTTCTATAAATGGGATATTACAGAAAATACGAAAGTAGAACTGGATACAAGGAGGACCGTTAGGGTACAAAGTTTTAAGGTTGGAGACGGAATAGAAGTTAGAGAGTATATTAGCAAAGGCCAGAAATGGGAATTCGGACGGATAGGCAGGAAATTGGGAAAACTCCACTATTTGGTCAAATTAGACGATGGTAGAGTATGGAAAAGACATTTGGAACAAATACGATTAATTGGAGAAGATACTCCAATTTCAATCAGCAGACATATACCTACTTTTTACGAAGATCCAGCTATAATTATACCCACTGTCAGTACTACTGCTACAAATACGTGCCAGGATGGTAACTTGGAAACATCCAGTGAACTGCCAGAAACCAGGGAAAAGGAAGTAACTACAGAACCGGTATTAGATGAACTTACCTTATATGTTTTAGTTGTACTTTAAACTCTGTAGGATATAATATTCTAAGGAGGGGCAGACTGTTGCATATCTATTTGAAAAGGGAGTAGGGGTTTTTCATAGAGGAGGTTGGCAAGGGAGTTGGATATGGGGGAATGGGATTTTTGTAGGGTACCCTCAAGATATATATTGTATGAATATGGAAAAATAAAGAGCCGTTAAATGTATTGTGACTATATCCTATTCCTACCCGTAAATATTACACTACATACATAACACCACGTATTTCCTTTTGGAACCCTGAGAAGTAAGAAGTCCCATTTTTGAAAATCAACCGGCTGAGTATCCTAGTTGGGAAGATTAGTTGTGGATGGTGGCAAAATAACTCTACAAACCACTATTCATAGCAGTATGTATATGATAAAGTTTTATTTTTGTATTATACTGTTTGTATATGCTATTTGTATGTAGTATTTGTATATATATATATATATATATTTTATTATTTGAATATAGTATTTATGTTTTTATTATAATTGATAAGAAAATGGTGTACACATGTGTGAAAACGTGTCGAGCAAAAGGTGGAGATGTGAAATTTCATAGACTTCCATTTCAAGATCATGAGGTTAGAAAAACAACCTAAATTATGTATGAGCTTACTAGTTTCATTCTTTTCGTAGTTATGCCAATTATGGCTTTTACGAATTGGCAATGAAGATCTGTTTGCCAAGAAAGGAGACTTAACTAATTATAGAATTTGCCACAAACACTTTCATCCAATGTGTAAATTGGTGACTAGAGTTGGATTGAAGCCATCGAGTCTACCAACCTTATTTCTGCCCAACTATTCTGGAACTTCAACGTTTAGTGATTGTTTCCTAACTGAAGTGAAATTACAAACAGGTAAATCATTTTGTTGAATATACAAAATCTGAACTACGAAAAGTTTTACATATAGAAGTATGATTATTAATAAACTGGAGTAGAGTTTAATCATATAATATGTTTTATCAAGATTTATATTTATATATCCTATTATAATATGATATAATCATATACAACAATTTTATTTGCGTTTTACAAATATTAATTTTTGTTGTATAGAACTAACATCAATTGAGACAGGCAACAATTCAAGCCAGCTTACAGCAGTGAAACGAAAAATTGGGAATGGTAATTATCTTATATCTATATAAATTTGTAAACAATTAATTTAATTTTTAATAGAGTTCTAATTCTAGAATTAATAGAATTTAGATACATTCTATTTTAATAAAATATTTTGCAATATGTATTTTACTGTTTGTTTGATACTTTTCCCATTCTAATAAAAAAAAGGATTGAATTCGTTTGATTCTTTTATTGATCATTGAAAAAAACCATTGCATCGAATTTATGTGTTAACTTGTGGTTTTGTCTAGAAATATAAATGTATTCTAGTTTCATTCATATAATATCATTATATTCTAGAAATATCAAATCAAAAGTAGCAAATACAATTTAAAATTTTCAAATATTCACATTAAACTTAATTATTAATTGCAGTATTGAGATTAATCGAGTATTTCGTAGGAAAAGGCGTACTAACTAATGACCACAAATAGTTTATACGCCTTTTTCTATGAAATATCCGAAATGGTTTATAAAATTAAATCTACTAGATATATATCAAGATTTTAATTTGCCGCCTATTTGATAGTTCGCGTCTCCAGCACTTTAGCGCTATTATGTACGTCGATAAACAAGGATAGCTTCCCATCTTTTAACGGGTGTTCAGAAACATTCGAAGTCAAGTGGGCTCTGAACAAAAAATCGTATATCTTTACATAAGTATCTGATTTGTAATAATTATTAAATGTCAACTGTTGTCTGTCAAAAATCAATCTATCTCAGACATGACTTCATATTTTCAAGGACTACTTTAACTTCGAATGTTTCTGAACACCCGTTATGTTTTATCTATGTTATGTAGAGGTTGGTTTCTTTAGACCTGTTTAGACTAAGGTCTACAAAATAAAATTATTTATTTTATTGTCGATTTCAAAATTCATTTTTCTTTCTATAAAATAAAAAGGATTGTAATCGTAATCTAAACCAGGCAATTCGATGAGATATATAGTTTTCCAAAATCTTTCATTACTTACACCGTATAATGTACATAGATTTTTATACTGATTGCTTCTGGGATTTCGGGCTGGAACGGCTTCCTACTTGTCCACGCCTTCACTGTTGTAAAGAATATCTTCAGGGTTGCTACTACTGTTGCTGCACTGAAACTTTGCGAGGTTATATAGGAGCTGTTCCGGGTTACTACACAAGCATGGCTACGGTTGAGTTTTTTGGATAGATATTATTAGGATGCTTTGGGATCCCTATGGATTCACGTATTTAATGATTAAAGTAATAAGGGTTATGGGATAGAATCTAGGCACATTGGTACAAATCAAATTTTGGGTCCAGTTTCCAACTTATGTATAGTTGGTGCAGACCCGGAAGCGAGGAGCGCTTTTTGAAACAACGTTCGTATTTTGCAACAGGAATGTTTATCGAACACTTTGTCTCGCAGATGTATACACTGCCACACTGGAATTCTGAAAACACCAGGTGTTTCTAAATAGTTGCGATTCTTAACAGAAAAGAGGGTCGATAATATGGTGTGGGGTTTAAAGATGGTTTAGGTGTTATCTTTTGTAAGGATTTTGCTGACACAGTGGGTGACGCCTTTTATATAAGGTAAATGTGCTTTATATATGGCAGAACTATGTTGAGAATCAGAGCTGGACGGTCGAGGGTTAAGGTGTTGGTTTATGTTGCGTTAGATATTGTGTTTGGAATTGTTGTTCTTGATTAAGGTACTGGTGATATGTTTGATTTCTTTGGGTTAGGAATTAGATTCAAATATAGAAAGGGATCTTTGGACAAACGAGTTTATAGTTCTGCGTTTTTGTGCAGGATGATGGTGGGAAAGGGCGTTTAAGTATCTTTCGGTATGAGATAGATTTGCGATAAACGGAATGTCCTGATGAGCTACCAGATTCACTAAGATGTCCAGAAAAGGAAGAAGGAAACCTTCAGAGTCAACCTTTGTAAAATACGTGATTTCAAAATCTCTTGAATTGTGATCAAAAACGTGAAATATATGAACGTCAAGCGATAATTTCAAGCTATTTAACAAGAACCAAGCTGACATTTTGCAAACATTTGTAACGGTTGATGAAACCCGGCTTCATGACTAGATTCCCGAATCTAAATGTCAATATCACATGAGATAGCCCTCCCTTAAAGAGAACCAAATTAAATTTTACCTTGCTGGAAAGGAGTTGCAGTTGAAATAACTTATTGTAGCAAGGATATACCCTTGCTAGATAATTAATTTAAAACAGTTCATTATCCAAACAGGCGTATACCTTGTGTGAAGACAATTTTAAATATTTTTAACACATTCAATGATAACGCTAAGAAATAAGTAATTAAACTTCTAGTTTCAAAAATTCTTTTATTGTAAATACACTACAATATTGTTTCGCCATACAATGGCTTCATTAGGTGGATGAAATAGTATTTCATCCATGAACCATTAGGTGGATGAAATAGTATTTCATCCATGAAGCCATTGTATGGCCAAACAATATTGTAGTGTATTTACAATAAAAGAAATTTTTGAAACTAGAAGTTTAATTACTTATTTCTTAGCGTTATAATGAAGTTTCAACAAGTATCTCCTTCGTCAATTAACCATTCAATGATAGTTGTTTTCTAAATTCCCACAAAAAATTAAACCAATCACGTGTTAACAGAACACATGAAGCTGAATATCCTGTGTTATGTAGAAGAACAGTCTGTAGGATCGCTTTTAAATGTAGCCAGGCATTTTGGAGTATCGTATAGTCCGGTGTTCAAAACCCTGAAAGAATTCAAATATAAGCCATACAAAATATCAAACCAGCAAGAGCTTTTCAAAGAAGATAAAGTAAAATGAACTGATTTTTGTGATATAATGTTTAATTTGTTAAATAAAAACGAAGAAATTTTAAATAAAATAATTTTTACTGATAAAGCAAACAGCTCCGTAATAGATTTAAAGAGGTTCGTGTATATTCTGTATGGCAATCTAGATAATTTCCCTTTGAATGCTTAAACATTTATATCTTTAATAGTTAGAAAGCATAGTAAGATGAAACCCAGGAAAACCATGGATGCATTTTAATAGAAAGTATATTGCATGAATAAAAAAATTATAGAAATCGCTAAAAGTTTTAAACATAAACAAAATTAGTAAACTTGCAAAAGAACGAAATAGTATTAAAATGGCGGTAGGCTTACATTAGAAAAAAATACGGTAGAAATTAGAAACGGTGAAACATTGATTTCTTGTCGGTTTCCAGGCTAGAACCACGTCCTCTGCAGTGTTTCTTTCTTTACCGATATTTCGTTTGCTCTTGCAAGAAACATCGTTGCTACGCTGAAATTAAATGTCTATTTGTGTTAAGCAGGGGTGTTTTAGTAGGACAAAATGTTCAAAAAAGGCAGGTGTTGAAGACGAAGAGATCTGGACCATCCTTAACATCAACTTATAAAAACCACGTCAAGAAAATAGATCTCGTACTCAAAAATAAATAACAGCGAGGTTTCATGTGGATATATCCAATTACTTTTTAAAGACCATTCAGGTTACAGATGTATCTTGTCTCGATTAGTTCCAAACTCGCTCAAATTTTTCTAAAAGGAAAGTGTTAAAGCTTGTACAGAGATGATTTCTGACCACCAGCCTGTCATGATTCGCATCATTATAGGCGGGATATGCATCTATGTATATGATCCCGACACAGCCGATCAATCCAGTGAATATGCCCCAGGTAAAACATCAAAGTCGTTCATAAATCAAAGTCAAATTACACAATTTTCTTGGACGACCGTGATGTAGTGCGTTATGAATGTCTTCTAACCGGTCAAACTGTCAACAAGGAATATTATTTGCGTGTTATGTGTCGTTTGCGCAAGGTGATATATCTAGAAGGTTCTGAATTGTATAAAGATAACGCATTACTATAATGCAATGTGTTACAGTTCATCGCTTGTTCATTATTATAACCAAAGCGTTGAACGTGTATTGTTCCACAGGCACAGCATTCGCCTGATTTAACACCGTGACATTTTGCTATTTCCACAGCTTAAAAGATGGACATGGACATCATTTTGAATGGACTGAAGAAATTAAACAATATTTGGAACGCGTTTTCAAAATTATACCGGAAATCAACTTTCAGAATTTTTATGGAGATTGGAAAAATCGTTGGAATAAGTGTATTGTTTAGAAAGGAAATACACACTTAACTAGTTCGTTTTCTATCATTCAATTAGTACTTGTTGATACAATAAAGATAATTGCTTACATGTGTTTTTTATATCTTCTTTATCGACACTTCATATCAAACTTCTTTTTTATATTAAAATTTTAAATAAATAATGCAGCTTTTCTTAGCATATATATTTTTCTATAAAAAATATTACATAGATACATGTATACAATAGTATATACAGACCGATTATTTGATACAAAAAAGGCACAAGTCATTGATGCTATAAACAAATATTTATCCTTAAATAATAAGTACTTTTAAATATTGTCTATGTTTATACATATTAAGAATCTATTAAGATATGTGTTGAATTATTCTGGGTACAATTTGCGAAATAACGTAAAATTGTGGAATTTTTTTACAATTAACTTGATTAGTTTGATAAGGAAAATATTTTTTTTCAAGCAATTAAATACAGGAAATTAAAAATATAAATAAATATTCAATATTATAACAAAGTGTGGATGCATTCTGTTTTGAATTTGAAAGTATATTGCTTTCTACGGAAGCGTCTTCACACTATGTAACAGCATAGAAATTAAGTATAAGAACGTTTCACTGTTTATTTATGTGATTATTTGCAATATTTTTAAATGCGTTAATTTTGTAACTTTAAATTCAGTTACTTATATATGGATAGGCATACCTTGTTTTTAAATTACATCATTCTGAATGTTTTTTTTAATTATTATATTATATAGTATTTATCAGTTTTTCTTTTTGCAATAAATCCAAAGACAACATTTAATATTGGTGTGTTACTTCCCTCTCAATTTTAAATATATTTCGGCAGTATAATCCTATTTGTGAAACAACTAATCACACATGCAGATTTTAGGCCAATTAATTTAAAATGCTCCTCTTAGTTTAAAAACAGATTATAGTATCGATGGATGAAAATATTTTATACCTAAAGAAAATATATATCAAATTATGAATAAAAAAAATGGTAGCAATTATTGCATCTTCAATATACATATAAATTAAAAAGTAAATTAGTGTGTAGATATTATAACTAACAGGCATATCCGATTTCAATTCTGATTTTTATTTTAGGAATGATAATGAGAAATATAGAAAATTTGGTATACATATATAAGTAATACGAAACTGGAGACTGAGTACTTGTACTAGTAAATGTGATCACAATCAAAGAAACGATTATGAATGCATTTGTAATCCCTATTTTGACAGTTCATATTCTATGTATGGCCGTTTTGCAAATGTGAATTATAAAGTGTACGAGGTTTGTCCGGAAAATACGTATAAAAGTTTAATAATAACTTTATTTTACAGTTTGCAGCCACCGCCTGGGGGAACTACTGCTGTAACAAATCCCATCAACGCTCAGTTCGAGTCAGAGCGCTCTGCGTGTAAGTAGGACTGTGCGGCTGCTTGTTGAAAGTTACCCTTTTTCACCTGCCGTCGGCATGGAGCTCTCTCTGATTGAGGAACAGCGCATCAACATCAAGTTTCTTGCAAAACTAGGCAAGAATGGCCGTGAGATTTTTGAGTGTTTGAAACAAGTTTACGGAGACAATTCTCTGAGGGAACCAACCGTGAACAAGTGGTTAAAAAGGTTCCGGGAAGGCCGAGAAGAAGTGAAAGATGACCCTCGCCCAGGACGCGCGTCGACATCGAGTTCTGATGAAAATGTTGAACGAATTCGGGCTTGTGTGCTTAAAAACCGTAGATTGACAGTCAGAATGATTGCTGACGAGCTGTCAATCAGCAAAACAATCGTTCACGAAATTCTGACACAAAAACTTGAAATGAAGAAATTGTGTGCGAAAATCGTACCGAAGCTCTTGACGCCTGAACAGAAAGCAAAGAGGGTTCAGTGCTGTGAGGATTGGTTGGAAGCAGAGGAAAGAGGGGACTTTCTCAACCGAGTCATCACTGGAGACGAGTCCTGGTTTTACGAATTCGATGTGGAGCTCAAATCTCAAAGCAAGGAATGGAAGCTAGCAGGAGAACCGAGAACAAAAAAGTCGCGAAAATCAAGGTCCAATGTGAAGACAATGTTGATTGTTTTCTTTGATTGTAGGGGCATTGTTCACAAGGAATTTGTCCCTCCTGGCCAGACAGTGAACGGAAATGTTTACGTTGAAATTTTGACACGTCTCAGAGCTCGTGTGGCCCGAGTTCGACCGGATTTGGCACAAGGGGGCAGGTGGATCCTTCATCACGACAATGCGCCCGCTCACACGTCGCTCGTTGTGCGTGAATTTTTGGCCCGAAGCTCAATCACCGTGACAGATCACCCGCCTTATTCACCCGATTTAGCCCCTTGTGACTTCTTCATGTTCCCGAAATGCAAAATGGTGCTTCGGGGGCGGCACTTGGGAGATGTGGAAGCCATCAAGGCACAAACGACACGCCAACTGAACAGCATCACAACTGAAGACTTTCAGCAATGTTATCAACAGTGGAAACGGCGTTGGCAGAAGTGTATCTCGTCTCAGGGGGAGTACTTTGAAGGAGACCATATTGTAATACCTGAATAATTGTAAAATAAAGTTATTATTCAACTTTTATACGTATTTTCCGGACAAACCTCGTAAATATACAAATTTGCTTTTAATAGAAAAATTTAAATATTTTAAATAAAAATGTAAGTTTTCATGGTAATCGTTAAAAAACTCTATTCTTTTGCTATTTCCTAAAAATCTATTTTTATATTTCGTTAATAATTTATTCTGTTCGATGTAGTATAATGTAAATAGTAAAAGCTACATTGAATTTATACTTTTATAAATATTAAATGTGTATATTTATTAGACTTTAAGCTCCTATTGCAACATATATGTATATCTCGACTTATGCACATATGGTATGCTATTTTATTAAGGAACTTTGGTGAAAATTTTAATTATAAAGTTCTTAGATAAAAGACGTGACTAAAAAATTTCTATATTCCCAGGCCAATTCTAGCAGTTTAAAATAACCAAAATAGAATACACGAGTTTCTCTGCATATAATTTTCTGTACAGAAAATATAAAAATTCTATTCATTTACATATAAAAGTAATAAATTAATTGAATCGTTTAATAAAACTAACGATATAGATGTTTAATAACAAAAATTCAGTCTTAATAATGAACGGCGCCTTATTTTAAAATTTCTATTTCATCAGAATAATTGAAACATACATGAGTGGGTAAAACCCCACCAGTTTTGTATAATACAAAGGTATTTTTAATAATATAAAATATTATTAATCTTCACACCAGATTTTTAATAATATTTTATATTATTAAAAATACCTTTGTATTCTATTTCTTCAGTGATCTTTATCAAATTTTCTATGAATCTAACAGGAAACTAATTCAAGCAAAATGCCAAAGACACGTGGCATAAATGTTTATGATTTAAATTTTACCAACAAATATTTCGCGTTATCTAAGGCAATTTTGAGTTTTCACGTTTATTATAGATGTATTCTATAGAAAAATTATTGCATAACAATATCAACGACATGGTACTTAATCATGTTTACAAGTCAAGTGCTTATAGCTTTTACAGTAGTCACTATTGTTTCAAAATTATTTATCAGCTTATAATTGTAACCAAGATTTTACTTAATTTTAAATACAATATGATTTGTTTGCAGTTATTTGGATGACTGTTATAGAGATGTACCTCTCTACAGTTAAATGAGTATTACAGAAACCATTTTTTATTTTTCTATGAATAGTATTTAGCAAAAGATGTTTAATGTTCGAAAATTAAAGTGATTGGCATATTTAAGCTTTCAACCTCAACATTTGTTGTATTTTCATGCAATGGAAATACTTGTTCCAAATGAGATATCACTTTATTTTCAAGAGAAATTTTAAAAACGACAATTAGAGAATTTGTGTTGTATTTTTTCTGGAATTTTAGATTGGAAAATACATTGCCAAAAATAGGACAGTTTCAACTGTTTGCAATATAATAATATTACTTTCTGACAACACTTTTCTGCCACCACTACTAGAGATGATGATTGCTTTGAAATATAGATATTCTAAATACAGTCATTTTGAATCATTTTTCTTAAAAGTTGTACTTGTAAAGTGTTTAGATTACTTTTTTTAAATATAATTCAGAATATTCTCTATTTAGTTAATAAAATTGTATTAAATTATTTTAGCAAGTTTAAATATATTCGGTATTATTTTCAATTATTTGTATAAAATGCCAAACATATATGAAACTAGAATTTCCGGAAAAACATAAAACAGGCAACTGATATTGAAATTACTATAAATCAGATAAAAATAACATTGAAAGATACGATGTTAACAAATTTTACGCCTCGACTGTTACAAGTGTTCTATCAAATATCTGAAAAACAAGAAACATTTCAATTTTTTTTTTAATAATACGGAAAATGTATATTAAAAATTCAATGATAACATCTTTAATATAAATGCCTTATTTTTATTATTTAATTCTGAACAAACCTCGAATATATGTAAAATAATCAGAATATTACAAAATATAAAAGCGGCCACTTTTATTTAACAATAAATAAATTATAATTAAGTTTTCTCATTTAAAATAAATTATATACATAATATGCCGTCTTTTCCATACTTTGTTTTTTAGAATGATTAGAATAATAATACATATGTAATTCCAGTTACAATACAAAAAATATTATTTATGCCTGATGAAGGCAATGTCTACGAATATTCCAGGTAAGATTGTCAGAACAACTATGTACAACTTAACATCCACCCACTATGAAATCAATATTTACATAATAAAAATAATACATTTTAAATTTGTAATCATGTTACATTAATCTGTTAGTTATTTATAAGAAATATGAAACTCAACAAATCACTGATGAAATAGTAGATTATTATTAGCAAGATGTCAACATGATACAAAAAAGACGTAGTTAAAATAAAAAATACTTAAAATAGTCATTTAAAACAAATGTGTATACTTCATTTTCATTATTAGTATATCTAGTTATATATATTTAGTTTAGTACTTAACAGATATTTGTTTAAAATACCACTGCTGGTAAGTATTGTTAACATCGCAGGGCATTAATGACAAGTGAGAAGTTTGAGGATGTAATGCCATACATTTTTTATGCACCCGATGTAATAGAACATGTGTAGTTTCATCATATAACCATGGACCATCAACTGTTCCCAAACGACAGAAAGCTAACTTGATACCTTGCGCATCTGCTTCAATACATCGCTCACCCACTCCTAATTGTCCTTTTGCATTTAGTCTTATAAGTTGGTTATTTCCAAAGCCATGACAGTGTGAAATTGCCATTAATGCTGGTGGTCCATGGCCTAATGTATCCAAACACTTATTTACAGCACCAGAACGTAATTCTCCATAATGAACATTAGCAGGTAGCTCAGGATATTTGTCTAATATATCATAAGCAACATTATCCATATACCATTGGAAGTTCTTACATTTCAATCGTTCTTTTAATGCAATTTGTTCTGATATATCTCCCATGTCCAAAAATCTTGCCAAAGGTTCTCTAGTATAAAAATATTCTTTATATTTCTCATCAAACCATGTTTCAATAACACGTTTGTAATTAATAGTGATTAATGGTCCCTTCTTCTTATTTGCTAATTTACCAAAATTGTAGGGCATAAAACTGCGATAAACATGTCCAACTTTAGAGCAAGGTACCCATTCAATACTACCTCCACACTGCCATATCTTAAAACTCAATTCAAAATTCTCACCACCCCATACCAATAAGCCAGGATCATATGCTCCAATTTCCAAGAAATATTGTCTATCAATAGCAAATAATCCTCCTGCATGAGTTGGACTTTTGTAAGGTTCTGAATTATATTTTCTAGTTGACAATTCTTTTTGTGGAACTTCGTTTTCTTTATAAAGCATTCCCCATTCAAAAATTCCACGAAAATGTCGATCATCACCATATACAGGTCGCACTTCCCATGTTTTGTGATCAATTCCATCAATAACAGGTACAGTCATTGTTTTACGGTCACGATAAATAGGAGCTAATAAAGGCGGTAACCAGTTGGTATTTACCTCACAATGAGCATCAAGAAACACAATAACTTCACCTTTTGCCTCTTGTGCACCTTTAGATCTAGTCCGGATTAATCCTTCTCTTTGGGGATTTCGAATCAGACGAACTTTTCCATTGAATCTTTCAATATATTTTTCTAATTGTCCACTTTTCAAGTTTTCTTTATCACTGAAATCATCCACTAACAAAACTTCTTTCAGCAAATATGCAGGTGTACGGTTTATCACTGAATGGACTGTTCTTAAGAGCACAGACCATCCCTCATTATGGAAGACAATAATTACACTGGTTATAGGTAAAGCTGTTGGATAATCCCAATGTTTACATTCATCTAACCTTGTATCCAATATAGATCTATCTAAGGATATTTCATTAGAACAAGCTATATTCATACCATATTGAGACTCCGATTGGTCAGCATCATTTTGTTGTTCTTGTCTTAAATAATGAGGTTTACCATTTTCTCCAGGACCTTCTCGACTTTCAATATTTTTGGGTTCGAAATTGCCTAAGCCTTGAATCAAATTTGGTCTTTCCTTGTGTTGTTTTGATGCTGAAGGCTTTAGATTTACTTCTGCGTTTCTTGTTTCTGTAGTTGCTAATAGATATATAAGCGGTATTAAAATGCAACAAGCTGCGATTAATCTAATACATCGCGGTCTTCGCAATATACTTAAACGTAACCAAACCATTACGAAAAATATTCATTACCTTAAGAATAAACACTAATAGTTAAACTGGTTTCTTGCACGTGTCAAAAATATAAAATGCCAAGGTGGCAGTGTTCCACTTCATTAACACCTTTGAAATGGAAGAAATATTGTAATTACTTATTTCGTAGTTTCTTATTAATATAATAGTTTAAAACATTATCTTCATTTAATATATATTTTTCAACATAAATATAAAACTGACCGGTAACACTTTGACATTTTTATAGTTTACCAAACAAACACACAATTCTTAAAACGCCTATAGTAAATAGGTATTTGTTTTCAATGATATGATAATTCTTGCATTTATCTGTGATATCAAACTACATAACACTAAAAGTGTATAGGTATAGGTGTATAAGGACCAGGTGTGCATTGGTGAATTTGCTATAAATCAATATAGAAAATTCACTTTTATTTATATGCTTAAAGTTACTTCAAATATATGTTTAAAATAAGACCAAAAATTGTTTAATTTATTTAAAATGACAATTCTTTTCTGGACTATTTTCGTGAAGATCCTATATACTTAGGCTCTGTAACAATAGATGGCGATAAAAATTGCGTGGGGATATTAAATGTGGCATTCCAAATAAGAACCAACCGTTGAAAAGATAGGGCTTAAAATAAGAGCTTGTGATTGGCTAAAATAGAGGCCGCTTTTATGCAGGCAAAATCAAATTTATTTTGTTGTCAAATTTTCATTTTGCTATCAATGTGTTGTCAGCAGAGACCAACGAAACCGGCAACTAATAACAAAAATGTATCCTAGTGAAATGGAAGATCATTACGTCCTTCTCTAATAATTGGGCAGTCAATTAAAGATGGCAATGTCTAACAAAGACGCATTCACCCGCCAAAATTTAAATTTGCTTTTCTAGTTTTTTGTCGTATTTATTTTTTATGTTCATATGAAATGTTTATCTTTACGTTTTCAGCAATTTATTCATGTTTAATACATAAAGAAAAAGAAGTGAAAATATATAAACATATCATACAAACATTTGTATTCTTCTTTAGTGGTACACTTTACTATGTTCAATGAAATAATTGGAATACCTCACATCAAATTTACTTTATTATAACTAACATATGATCAAAAAGTCTTTGGATCTCGATAGCCATGGAGTGTAAAAACCATCTATAGAATTATTTACTTCTGTACTTTGAAGTCACACACAAAGTCACAAATAAAGTAGATTTTATGTTATGGTAATTAGTTGCATTTATGTATATTTTATATCCAGCTCACTTGAAAGTTTTCAAATAAATGTCAAAACTAATTAAAATAAATAACTTCATAGATATCTCGTAAATTCCACGGCAATAGCGATCCAAAGACGTTTTGATCATACGATACTATACAATTCTAAATATAACTAAAATAATATACAATAATATAGACCTACGAAAATTATTATCTTTAATATCGATAATGGTATAAAATAGACATATTTTAAAAGTACAATAAAAAAACATATTTTCTTAATAAATAATTCATGATTTAATGTTTTTAATTTTCTTGACACAAACCACCTATTATTGAGCATAAAATAAAATGGTAATTCTGTGTGGAAGACATCCACGAAAAATCTAATTCAATCATTCAGCCAATAATTGAATAGATGAGGCTGTTACCTGGTGAAGATCCATATTAATACGATGTAAAATAAAACAAAACAATTAATTTATTTAATCTTCACTTATAAAACGTATATGTACTAAACGTTTACAAAATGTGACCCGTTTCGCTAACACTGTAGCTTTATCAAACGACGATGGTATAATGGTTATTCTACAAATGAAATGAGTGTATGCACAAAATCAAATGTATGAAAGGCAGGGATAGCCCAAGGAATGTTTCATTACTTTTGTATGCTACGTCAGATATCCACCGAGACTAACGAGTAAACATGGCCATTTAGGTAGGCAAGTAGCGTTTGCTTTACCGAAATAAAACTGCGCGTTATTTAGAAAAATGCTTTCCGTTCGAATAACGCCTACGCTTATTCGTAAATACGTATATAAGCAGCTTCACACTATGACAGTTTTTCATGTAATCATGTACTATATACATATAGCATGCGACCCGCTGCTAAAGTGACTGAATCCAAAATGAAAAAGCGGTTGTACAAGTATTGAGCATTTGAAATATGAATTTACGCATTCTTCTACGAACCAATCACTACGTATGTGCTTAGGTTTTTTTCTAATGAAGCCATGAAGCCTTCTTGGCTACAAGTACATTTGAAAAAAAATTGAAAAGAATTTGCCGGGTAAGGTATCCGAACAACGTGAGGGGAAGGAAATTAGTTATGCAACTTAAACATCACAAGGGTGTTGCATTTAGAAGTTGATTTGGGGTAGGAATTTCATATGTTAACGAAAAATTTAATGTTGGCTATCTTGATCGATTAGTATTCGCCGTATTTAAATTTTATGATTTCGTGCCCATGTTATATGTTATAAACTTTCGTTGGATTTATTGTTTGTTTGTGTAAGTAGCATTTAGGACTATGGATAATAGTGTATAGCTTTACCATTTTTTAATATTATTAATTGTTGATTTTTTAGATTAATATTAACTGGATAGTGTCATATTCTGAAACGTCAAACTATACAATGTTTGAAAATACTATTGTAATTCGATAAATTCATCTGACATAAGAGTTGGTATAGATCCTAAATATATTTTTATAATGTGATGACTCATCCAACAATACGTCACGTATAATACCTTCGCGCGTTCTCGGCTGATCTAGAAACAGAAAGACCCAGACTAAGAAAAATCGAGACGGTCGGCGGCCCATATATATAAGCCGTCGAAGAAGGATTTGGATACCATTCGATTCCGAATTATCGCAGAGCGTACTTACATAAATATAAATACATAAATGTGCTTATTCTTAGTAATTAGTTTTTATATTGTTTTTCGTTTTATTATTAATATAGTGCGTGTCTAAAGTTACCGTTAGTTTGATTAAGAACCCGAAAAGACAAACTAGACTATCGTCGTTTGAATAGTGTGACCACAAGGGACAGCTATCCTCTCCCAAGAATAGACGATACGCTAGACACCCTGGCAGGAGCAAAATTGTTCTCCACTCTCGACTTAAAGAGCGGTTATTGGCGGTTATTTACAGTCATGCCATTTGGACTGTGTAACGCCCCAGCTACTTTTGAGCGACTCATGGACACTACTGAGGGGACTGTCTTGGAATACCTGCCTGGTATATCTCGATGATGTGATTGTGGTAGGGAAGACCTTTGAAGATCACATGAAAAATTTGGAAGTAGTATTCCAGAGGTTGCGAGATGCCAACCTGAGATTAAGTCCAAAGAAGTGTCACCTTTTCCGCAAGGAGGTAAATTACCTTGGACATGTGGTTTCCGGAACAGGAGTTGCTGTGGATCCAGAAAAAGTAAAAGCTGTGGAAAAATGGCCGGTACCCAAGGACAAATATCAGCTAAGAAGCTTTTTGGGATTATGCACGTATTATCGACGCTACGTTCCTGGTTTCTCTAACATTGCAAAACCACTTACCCGCTTAACAGAAAATCGAGCATTCATTTGGAACAACGAATGCGAAGTGTCCTTTGAGTTGCAAATAGGAGCTTTGATCAGTGCACCCGTTTTAAACTATCCACTGCCATCTGGAAGGTTTGTTCTGGATACATATGCCAGTAACGTCGGGATTGGTGGTGTGCTCTCCCAAATCCAAGATGGACAAGAAAGGGTCATTGGATACTTCAGCAAGACCCTGTCCAAACCGGAGAGGAACTGCTGCGTAAACAGGAGAGAACTATTTGTAGTAGTTAAGACCATTGAGCATTTTTACAAGTACCTGTATGGGCAGAAGTTCCTGATCCGCACTGATCATGCCGCCTTAAAGTGGCTCTTACAATTTAAGAATCCCGAGGGTCAAGTAGCTAGATGGATTGAGAGGCTACAGGAGTATGACTTCGACATTGAACACAGAGCAGGCCTCAAACATCAAAATCCAGATAGTTTATGACCAATGGCAACCTGACAATTTGCGCGCAGATCAAGAAGCTGATCTGGATCTTGCAGTCTTCAGAGCTTGGAAGAGAAATGGACAAAGACCGGCCTGGCAAGAAATTGCTCCCAATTCACGAGAATTGAAGTCATATTGGGCACAATGGGATTCTTTAACCATGGAAGACGATCTCGTGAGCGTGAGGTCGAAAATCACGATGGAAGCGAGCGGAAGATGCAAATGGTGGTTCCTAAGAAAAGAATACCAGAGGTATTGCGAGAACTCCATAATGGTGCTTCTGGGGGACATTTTGGAGTCCATAAAACACTGGAGAAGGTGCGCCAGAGATTTTACTGGATGAATTTTTCACGAGATGTGAAAGAATGGTGCCGAAAGTGTGCTAATTGCGCCGGAATCAATGATCCCCAGAGGCGTCGACGCGCACCCATGCGCCAATACAATGTAGGAAGTCCATTTGAAAGGATCGCCGTATATGCCGCCGGCCCTTTTACAGAAAGCGACAAAGGAAATAAATACATAATAGTGGTCATGGACTACTTTACCAAATGGGTTAAAAGCATATGCTCTACCAAATCAAGAAGCTGGAACTGTAGCAGACGTGATTGTGAAGGAGTTCGTCAGCCGTTTTGGTGTACCCTTGGAACTTCATTCCGATCAAGGGCGAAATTTCGAGTCCAGTCTATTCGAAAAGATGTGTCTTTTGGGCATACGGAAGACGAGAACAACTCCCTTGCATCCACAATCGGATGGGATGGTAGAGCGAATGAACAAGACCATGATCAGACACTTATCAAAAGTGGTCTCCGAACACCAGAGAGATTGGGACGAACATTTACCAATATTCCTAATTGCATATCGGGCCTCTGTTCAAGAAAGAACTGGCCAATCACCAGCAAACGTGCTATTCGGTAGGGAACTCCTATTGCCCTGTGATTTAAAGTTTGGGAGCAAGCCTGGTGAAGATCTTGCCGGAGAAGATTATGTCAGCACGCTCAGACGACGACTAGATAATAGCCATGAACAAGTCAGACATAATACATAATATTCAAGATGCTAGTGACAAAATGAGGGAGAGCTACGATATCAACGCCGAGAAGAGTGCTTACTATGAAGGCGACCGGGTTTGGTTATACGAGGGTGGTTTGACAATTAACTTGGTTCACACACTAATAGAGGTCGCAAATGTAATCTGTATATGTAGTCATAAAGTGTCATTAATATGAGTTAATATTCTCTGGTCTTAAGTCATTCTGATAGTAACTCGTTGTTTGACTATTACTTAAACAGAAGTGTTTCGAGCAATAGCGAAAAATGGATAAAGTTGGAATTCGTGGTGCGATTCAATTCTTTTATCTGGAAAGGAAAACAGCGAAGGAGATTCATGAGAGAATTTCACCTACATTGGGTGACTCATGTCCTTCTTATGAGTGTGTTTGACTTTCGGTAAATGAGTTTAAGCGTGGCAGAACAAGCATTAAAGATGCACCACGTCATTTAGCCCCGAAATCAGCTGTGACACCCGAAATCATCGATAAAGTCCATGATTTGATTTTAGCCGATAGACGAGTGAAAGTGCGCGAGTTAGCGCAAGCCACAGGCATCTCAACTGAGCGAGTTCACTTCGTTTTGCATAAAGAATTGCACATGCAAAAACAGTGCGCAAGATGGGTGCCGCGTTTACTCATTCAAGAACAAAAGCGAATTCGCATGCGAATATCTGCCGACAATTTGCAAGTATTTCAGAAGAATGTAGTTGAGTTTTCTCGCCGTTTTGTGACAATGGACGAAACTTGGATACACCACTATATCCCGGAAACTAAATAGCAGTCGAAACAATGGATTGCCGGTGGCGAATCGGCTCCGAAAAAAGTGAAATGCGTTCCATCCACTGGAAAGGTCATGGCGTCAGTTTTTTGGGACGCAAAGGGAATTCTCCTAATTGACTACCTTGAAAAGGGAAGAATCATTACCGGAGAATACTATGCATAACTTTTGGACCGATTAAAGGCGGCAATAACAGAGAAACGCCCGGAAATGGCCAAGAAAAAGGTGTTGTTTCACCATGACAATGCTCCAGTGCATTCAAGTCGTGTCGCTCAGCAAAAATTGGCCGAGCTATGATTTCAACTGCTTCCGCATCCTGCGTTTTCGCCAGATCTAGCTCCTTCGGACTACCATCTATTCCCGAAACTAAAAACTTTTCTGGCAGGACGAAAGTTTGAGTCTAATGAAGATGTCATACAGAAAGTAAACCAGTATTTTGAAAGCATCGAAGCAATTAATTTCCGTGAAGGAATCGCGAAGCTGGAGAAACGTTGGGGCAAGTGCGTTGAACTTCGAGGGGACTATGTCGAAAAATAAAGTACGTTGCAAAACTCAAATTGTTTTCTTTGATAGCAAACCAACTTAATTGTCAAACCACCCTCGTATAATCCACAACGTCGACGGGGCCTATCTCCAAAACTTCAAAAGAATTGGGAGGGTCCATGCGAGGTGTTGAAGCGGATTAACGATGTAATATACCGCATCAGGCGAACACCTCATACTAAGTCAAGAGTCGTACATTTTAATCGGTTAGCCTCATACTCTGGAGACAATAATGACGAAGCCGCTGACTTGCGTCGATTAGATAGCCAATACCAGGAACTAAGACTTTATGGGAGAGTATTCTGGTTCGAGAACAGCTCGATTTAGGGTGACCATCGAGAAACAGCAAGATTTGTTTACGGTGCCGCCAGACTACGCGCTTGCACATTGCGTAGCCCGAGACCTGCGAATGGCCAAAGGAATTGCCAGAGAATTTAAAGAGAGATTTGGCAGAATCGAAAAATTAAGGCAGCAGGGACCAGCATTTGGGAAGAGTCTCCAAATAACAAATGAAGAACAGCCCATATTTTATTTGGTCACGAAAGAACTGTCAAGCCTGAAGCCAACCTATCGTGCCTTATGGGAGGCCCTGGCCCACTTACGCGAACAAATGTTACAAGACATTCTGAAATTAGCAGTTCCAAAATTGGGTTGTGGATTGGACCGCCTGGACTGGAGAATTGTAAGGAGCATGTTAGAAGTAATCTTCCGACATACTGGTATGGAAATTCTGGTATGCAGTTACCGGCTTGAATATTCCTGTCCATCCAGGCAAGATAAGACCGTGGGCTGTTATTTCGATATGATGTCACAATGTAACAAGGGCCCTACCTGTCGATTTCGCCATCGTTTGAGGGAACCAAAGCATGACATGTTTCGGGACGAAACTTCATTTTTAAGAAGGGGGCAATGTGATGACTCATCCAACAATACGTCACGTATAATACCTCTCGCTCGTTCTCAGCTGATCTAGAAACAGAAAGACCCAGACTAAGAAAAATCGAGACGGTCGGCGACCCATATATATAAGCCGTCGAAGAAGGGATTTGGATACCATTCGATTCCGAATTATCGCAGAGGGTACTTACATAAATATAAATACATAAATGTGCTTATTGTTAGTAATTAGTTTTTATATTGTTATTCGTTTTATTATTAATGTAGTGTGTGTCTAAAGTTACCGTTAATTTTATTAAGAACCCGAAAAGACAAACTTTACAATAAGAATTACGTTTGTTTGTAATTTTCATTTGAATTTACATTTTATTATATGTTTTGAAGATACTCAAGAAGGTGGAAAAGAATAAAGTAGAGTATGGAGAAAAAGAATGTTTCGTTTGAATAAATTCTGCATTGAATATGTCTAAGAAATTTATTCTTCTTCTTCTGTTTTGGGTTGGACGCCAGAACGTCCAGGCACTTGAGCACACTGCTCTTTGTACTATCCCCAATAGATCTCTCAGTTCCACTCTGTTAGTCTTGTGTCCTTGATAAAAGCCACTATCCTCCTTAGGGGAAGTTTGAGTACACTCGAAGGATCCAATAGATCTCTCCCGAAATATTTCATTAAGTTTCATTCAGAGGTCATTCAGTTCCTCACACGGGCATATTACATGAAGGCTAGTTTCCTCCTGTTTTTCACATCTCCTGCACCAGGGCTCACTAACCGGTTATTAACCCGGTAATTATTTTAATTTCTTTTTTGTTACTACGAATTAGGTTGGCTGAAAACTTTCCGTCCAGCTCCCTTAGTAGTGTTTTGGTATGGAGTTGACCTTCCGTTAACCTCCATTTATTTTAATGTTCTTTTTCTAGCCATAACCAGATTTCCCTTTCAGCGGAATCCTCAGCTATTCCACATACAGGTTCTGGTCCTATGATCTCATTGCCTTTAATTCCTTCATGTCCTGGCACCCATATCCGCGACACAGTATTGTCTTGTGCCAGTATATTGAGGCCCTGTTTGCAAAATTTCACCAGTTTAGACCTGGTAGATAGATTGATAATTAATTTAATTTAATAGCTACCTGACTATCGGTCGTTATGTTGATTCTTCTGTTGGCACTCCAGATCGGCTCTGAAACAGATACAAGTTCTAATTTTAGTGTCTGGGGCATCAACTTAAAGTTCTCTTCCCCTAATCTGTAGTCCTCCCATCTTACCTCTACTTATCCATGGCTCTTGGATGAGGAGGATATCGATATCTTCGGCCAGCGTCCTTTGGAAACGTGCCGCTGTGGCTGTTTTCTTATGTTGAAGAATTATTTGGAGAATCTTCAACATTTTGACCCTTAAAGGTTGATGCCTGAGGTTCTCCTAGAGTACCCTCATCCTGCATCGCCGGTTTCTGGTCTTTCCTTGTTTTGAGGGTTACAAAGCTAGCCCTCTGAAAGCGATAGTAAGGTCTGCAATCAGTCCTCACCAACGTTTCATCAGACTCCTTGTCAATTCGAAGGCTCACATGAAGGCCCTTTTCGGAAAACCTGGAACTGAGGATAATCTATCGGTCCACTTTAAGTCCTGGATTTTGCCTCTCGAGTCTTTTCAAGCCCACTGCCAGATCCTCATTTTTAGTCTCTGGCAGAAACGCTAAAAGTCGTTGCTGTTTTGGCAGCTCCTTGTTCTTCACCACTTTCCAAACAGTCTCCTTTTCCAAGTAATCTCTCGTAGTGTTGTACGAGTCCTCATCTGCACAGATGACTACATAGTAGCCGTCCATAAGACGGGAGGATTCAAACCTCGGCGCCTTCTGCGCCCTATCTATGACCATCATCAGGGCCTCTTGTATAGCTCCTACATTTCCCTCAGTCACTAAGCTGAACGGATAGTCCTTAGGAACTAATGCAGCCTTAATACCTTTAAGAGCTGCTTTATAACGCACGCCCGATGCAGAAAATTTCGTGCGCTTAGTTACTTTATCCTCAGGAGTGCCCCTAGCCGACACGATTCGCTTAACGGCCCCTGTTGGTTTAGGTTCTCTCTGACGTTCTTTTTGGGAAAGGGGGAGCCTTATTTTACTCGTATCCACCCCCTGTTTCCTCATCTTCTTTAATGTCTTTCTTTGTGCCCCGGAAGGATGTTTTCTCTCCTTGGGTGCACCCTCTGTTTTCGCAACGTTCTCAGTTTCAGTCCGTTGCGTTTCAGTTTTGTTTTTTGGAGTCTCATCAGTCTCCATTGCCAAGGAGTCTCTATAGACTCCTTAGGTTTTAGATTCTCTTCAGACTCCATCTTTTTAAATTTTTGTTTTCTATCTCGGTTCATTTAAATCCAACGAGTATCGAAGAAGTATGAAGTCAATGCCCGCAGAGCTTCCATTACGGGAACAAGGCGTAAATACAAGGGGGTGCCGCCTAGTGCCCCGAGGGGAACATTTGAGACCACATATACCCCAGTGGTCATTCAGCTCTAAGCACGTTGCCTTACACCGTAGCTTGGGAGAGCTGGTCCGCGGTGACAGCTTTCGCTAAGGATTAGAAGATTTTTAGACCTATCCATCCCGCTTATGACTGCCACTAATCAGGTCCCCTTAGAGAGACCTGACCGCCCCCTTATCCGCCACCTAGGGACGCGCCTGGTGGGTAGCTCAACCCCCACAGAAGAGGTCCGTGAACAGGTAAGAAGTTTATTTAATGAGTTCTAAATTACATATATTGATTGCAATACAGAAGTTAATGGAATGAAATATTATTTTTCCTTCATACATAAAATTTGAATAACCCCAATAGTAATTTAACTACAGCTATGTTGGTTGCATACACAATCATCCCCTTTCCACGCACAGTGCCCTGTCAACAATGTATACATAGAGATCTATTTTACTACATATTATGTTACACACCTATATTATTACTAATCTGTTGTCAACATAATTAGAAGTAATTCATTAAATGACAAATTATTTGGCCAACTTTGTAATGATAATATTGCAGATTGCAATCGCTTTCTGCTGCACACAAAATTTCATTGGCTTTCTAAAGGTATTTGGCTGAATCTTTTTCTTTAATCTGTTTGATCCAGTATTGGACTTCTAGGAAGAAAAGAGACCAAAAACTGGGCGAAAACCCAATTATATCAAAAAATGACATCGATTATTTGATAGCCCTTTTAATAGTATATTAGACCACAAGTTTCATAAGGCACCATTTTGTCGCTTGAGTTTTCTAAAGAACAACTGCGACAAAAGGCCTTATGAAACGAGTTTTCTAAACTATTTTCTCTATTTAGCATTAATAAATTTAAATAATTTAATATGAACGTTCAGAGTTTTATTTTTATATAAAGTATGAAGTAGGTCACTTTGATACTTGACATTTTCAAATTTAAATATTGCATCCGCGAAATATTTATTAATTTTATTCAACTTACTTGATATTTTATGTAAAAATATAAACATGAATGACATAGAAACTAATATATTTTATACTACACCCCAATATACATTGTTTGTGTAGCATTTTTCATTTCTATGTATGCATATCATCATCAAAATATTTAATGAAGATTATTCACGATTACAAGGTTACGAAAAAACGTCACAGCTGATTTTATGGGAAAGCTCTTCTATTCAAACGAAATCTAGGTAGAGATGAGTACACTCGCTTTCCCACATTATCGGCAGTCTGCAAAACTGGAAAATATACCGAATTGCTACCAACACTTGGACGTTCCTCATGCTCTACCAAGAAACGATGTATTTTACTTGGAATTCCAGTATGGGCTCTCTTAAAGTTCACATATTGTCACACTCCCATTAGGACCAATGATAATACACATATTTTCAAGGAAAATACTTAGAAGCCGGTGTAAGGTTCAGTATAATGTAAAATATGTGCTATTTTATTTAGAATGTAAAAGATCAATTTACACTTGAATTAATTCAATAAATTTACTAATTTAGTTTGTTTATAATTTTATTATAAAGGATAATTTACATATAATATTGTATTTAAGTAAATGTATAAATTTACAATCAATAAGGAAAATAAAATTATGAAGTTAGAATAACATGAGTTATTGTATATGGCTGGTTGGCTATGTTGAAAACTGGTTTAAGATACATCAACGGAAACGATATTTAAATAAAATGCATGGCCAATCCAAACTCAAATTGTTGGTTTGCCTCGTAAATATGCATTAACTGGGAAAATTTGTTACTTTCTCTAACCTGTAATCTACTGCTTTACATCCAGAATAAAATAATAGGGAATACGTTGTTTGGCAGAAATATTTTCGACTGCAAATTATCAGCACTAAAATTTTCAATAGCAATGGAAACTGAAATATACGTAAGTTTATAATAATTTTAAACAAAATAAAACGCGTTATCTACTTAATGCTTTTATTATTAGATAAATAAGTTTAATACTTATTAAAATATAAACATTGTCAAATATTAATAATAACACATGCCATGATTTCAATTGTTGTAAATTTACAAAAGTCAATTTAATATTTCAATATACCTAATATAAATACAGTATATATATTTAAAAAAATATACATTAAAACGAGATATACAAACAATAAAGATTATCTATAACTAAGATGAAAAACACATATAACATTATCAGTTTAAGACAATACAGTAAATCTCAAGTAATATATTCTTTAAAAGTTAGGTATAAGGACTGCTCCACAAGTCATTTCTTCATCGCAGCATGGAATTTTCGGCAATGCAGGTTTTTTAAATCGCTCGCCAGCTTGTTATATAATTTAATTCCCAAATGATTCGTGCTTAATTGTGTTTTATTTATTCCATGAAAAGGAATGGCGGTTTCTTCCATTTCTGGTATAATAATGTGGAAGTCTTTATTTTTTGCAAGAATTGTTTGCCTTTCATGGATATAATCAAGACAGGAAAGGGATGGTATGGTCAGTATGTTACGGTATTTGAATATGTTTCTGCAGCTGGTTCTTCCGGAAACCTCACGTAAGGTTGTGATACTATCCCTTTGCTCTAATACTATCTTTTTAAATACATTTATATAATCCAAAATTAAAAAATTGCTTGACTAAACACGTCTAATACAAGAAAATATATTTAAGAAATATATACACATTCTTCTTTTGCCTCTTGTATTGTTTTCCACCAAAATTGCATTTCCAAATGCTTTGTTAAATATTTCCCACGGAAGATACGTTAACATATACATCCACTTCCAAATTAAATTAACAGGATTGACTACCCCGTTACCACTCAAAGCGCAATGTAAAATTAAATTTCCGTACACAATGAATCGATAAATTCTTCGCTTAATTTTGCTTATAATCTCCGATATTCCATTATAAACTATTCAGTAATGTATAGCGTTTCGGCCTTGATTTTTCAAATATATAGTCTTAGATACTATTACTAACAAATATTAATATTCTATATAAACAGTCATACCGTCAGTAAGTCAGTCATTTGGTGTTACTGTGGAATCCTGGTCATCAGTTATAGTAAGCAAGTCTAGTAAAGTTGTTACGCTCGAAAATTACCCAGAGACCATTTGGGAATTATTAATGAACTTATTACATCATTTGCTTACGTTAAGACATCATGGGCCTTTCACTATTCAAAATTTACGTTTAATTTAATTTTATATTTATTTTGTTATTAATTATCGATCAACTTAGGCTTCTTCTTATTTTTCTAATCATTTAATACGATTTCGAACCCTGTAGATCGGCAACCTCTTTTGCCTGACATCTTTTGCTCGATAGATGGCGCCTTACCCTGAATCTTCCGACGATCGTGTATGACGTATATCGGCTCTCGATCGTATATCGTGCCTCTCGTTCGATCGGCACTTCGTCCTTGAGCGTTGCCGATATTCGTTCTGTTTTAGTTTTGTGTAGAACTAGGTTTTTGCGGTAAGAGATATCATTATCTTTTGTATTTTTGCTTATGCGTTTCTTTTATCCTCTTTAGGATATTTTTAGTGCTACCGCCCCTTTTAAATAAAGGAATTTAAGCAAGTTTATTTCGGAATCTCTTCAAGGACCACACCACGTGGAAGGCTGGTTTTTTTGCATACGCAATTTTCCACGCAGCGGTGCATCTAAGAATCCTCAATCCACCCTCAAGGGTGAAATTGGTATCGACAGAGCTTCTTTTTCTGGTAATTTTGTAACAATTTTACACGGCGTCCCAAAATGGTGTCCTCTAGCGTGATGGTGATCTCCGGCATAATGGCACCTGATTTCCAATGAATCTTTGGAATTGACATTCCTGTACTACCTCTGTGAAGGCTTACTCGAGATAAGTTTTGGAAACTGAACGTTGTGAGTGACAAGCCAAAGTAGGTGCTGATATATATTATTATTAGTTGCTGGTTATTTCTTAACTGTTGCCATCCTTTTCAAAATTATAATTAATTTATTGTATGTTTAATCATTAGTAGGCACTAGAGAAGCTATTTACTTCTCTGTGCAACCTCTTTATTTTACTCATAAAGCTTAGATAGCTAACAAGGCTTTAACTATAAACTTTAACCGTTAGGCTTTAGTCGTCTTATTTCAAGCAATTCCTTTTAATTCCATTATTTAACTGGTTGACTAGCTTCACCAGCAACCAGTAGTTAGATTAGTTTATTGTACGAGGCTTAGGATCTTCAGTCGGGCTCCGTACAGAGTAATAAATAACTTGGGGTTACGTCGTAGATCTAGATTACTTTTATATATAATCTGTAAACTATTTGTAAAGAACCACTATTAGGTATACTTAATTTGAGTTCTGCTTAATTCTTGTTTAGATCTTAAATCGAATTTTAAATTTTAATGATCAAAGTTTTACCACCTGTGTATACAGGGTGTTGTTGATTTGACAGGAGTACCTGTTTATTGTAAACTCTGAATTACGCCTAGTGCGAAACATATGTGATTTGGGGAGTATAACTGGGAAATTTTGGAAATTAATTTCATATTCAAACTAAGCTTTTTTAACTTGGCGCACTTAGTAATGTTTAGGCGTCACTTAAATAATTAGTAGAGTTGCTATATTAAAACTTTGTAACCTTTGATGCGACTTATGTTATTTTTATTTTAACTTCAATATAAACCTACTTTGTCTCGATATATAATCTTTGTGACATTATTTCGTCAACTTTCATGCGACAGCTTTTATTCTTGTTGTAATTACATTTTGAACCAACTTTTGCTTTATATTAAAACTTGTTATTGTTGACAACTTGCGTTTGTTTGATTCCTTTCCTACAAGTGTTGTGTAAAGCAAGGACACGTTTGTTTCAGTAGCAAGTATGGTTATTTTATTGAAGCTATCGGAGTCCCACCCGCTTCCGTATTCGCGGATTCTCTGCGGGTTGAATGCGGTGGCGTCATAACCACTATCCTGGGGACGTCCATCTTCAGGTAGGTTCAGGCCAGAGGGGGAGAACTTGCAGAACATCGCGCAACCTCCTTATTCCTTGCATTATTTTAAATTGGTCGCGTTTTGGGTAGCAACACTCAAGTCTAGCTTAGTCACTGTCTGATTCGTCGATAAAGTCCTCGTCTCGTGGGGACTCTTTAGGAGTCAATGGATTGTACAACAATCCCGCTAGACGTAGAAATTCCACAGTACGATCTAATTTAAGCTCAGCACATCTTTTTTGAAAGATATACCGAGCCAAATTACCCGGAATACGAGTTTTTTCTCACCCGCTAGAATTAATTGTCTTTTTAGCAGCTCGCCACGAGGACTCTATGCCGTTGGTATGCTCACCTGTGTCGGGATCCTTAAAATTAAGGGAATGGTTCACCCGCAGGTGCAATGGCAGGCAGTCATATGCTCTCCAGTAATCGCTGATGATAGTTGTTCCCTCTTCGATCCAGTCACGGATGATAGGGAGCAACATATCAGCAGTACTTAAACAAAAGAAAACATAAAAATAATCACGTATCCTTACAAAAAGAATATTTATCATAATCCGAAATTGGTGCAAACTGTGCCTTGAAATCTGAAACACGTAGAAACAAGAATAATCCCTAACCACAATATAACTCAATAAAGTCTAAATACGTAAGTTGACATTTCAGTAGAACAAACTGAAAACGAAAAATAGTGCGTTTAACGCTATTTTCAGTTTGTTCTACTGAAGATGGCCACTTAGATGGTTGCCGAAACACGTATTAGAGTTTATTGATATATATATATATATATATATATATATATATATATATATATTGTGGTTAGGGATTTTTCTTGCTTCTGTCTGTTTCATTTATCATTATGTTACTACAGAATTCATTTTTTCATTTTCTTTTTGCAAGACGTCATGATGTAACAACAGAATTGCGCAATAAAGTAACCATAGTACGACAGAAGAAGCTTAATATGCATAACTAGTATATTAGTCTCAATGTAAAAAATACATATAACGTTATGTTAAGCTGCAAGTTGGAAAGATATAACGAGTCATCGAAAAAATTCATAATTGGAGTAGACTGTGAAATTGGGTTGGTACTTTAGCCACTTCCACATAATGACACATTACTTGATGCTTGACAGTTTCATTTGGTTTCATTGTAAAAAAAGGTTATGGCATTGAAATGATACTACAACAAAAAAAAAATAAATTTATTTAATATCGAAATCTTAATCAAAATTTACATATAGCTACAGAAGTTGTTGAAAATGTTGTCCATCTACATTTAAACACAAACCAACTCTTCTCCGCAATCCAGCAAAAACTTTATGCAGCATTTGCGGTGCGTTGTGTTATGACAGTTTTCTAAACATTATCTTATCAATAATGTATATTTGTTTTAAAAAAATAAACAATTTAGTTACAACAAATAAATTTTGAGACAATTTTAAATTTTTAAGGGACAGTTCTACAATACACTTTAACCCATCAATTATATAGTCGAATAACCCGAATAAGGATAAAGTTTAGTGAATCTCTAGTTAAACATTCTACAGTGCCTAATTTTAAATAAAATTTAGAATATATTGCAGTATAACTTAACATTGCCATAATAGATAAGTTGAGATTTCCACAAAGGTCGGTATAAATACATATTTGAAATCACAGTATGCATTGTAAACACAACATATTATAATGCAAACTTATTTGTTGTGAAATGTTTTTATTAGTTCGAAATTATTTGTTGACTGCTCTTGTGCGATTACAGAAACATATTTTGAAAAAGGAACATGAAATGGAGCAAGAAAAAAAAAGTTTAATAATTGAACTTTCAAAAATTAAATTAGAGTACCTAAACAAAAAATTTTACTTGCAATAAGTTATAGATTTATTATAAGAAACATAATATATACAAACAATAGTTCTTTTATTTATTGTCTTCACCAAATTGTATGAATTTGTTTTGTGAATATTAAAAATTTTTAAATTAACAACAAAAGATTAGTATCAAAATATTTTTATAATCAAATATAGTGACACTACAATTATAACAAAGTTGTAAACAAAATTACTGATTATTAGAGTACGGATTATATGCAAAATATGTTTTTAATTGACATATTTCATTCCAAAAACATTAAATAAACCCAGAAAACTCATTATTTTGTTGTTAAAAGGTATATCAACAAAATTGAGTTTTCTGGGTTTATTTAATGTTTTTTGAATGAAATAAGGGAATTCAAAAAAGCATATTTTGCATATAATCCGGACTCTATTCATTATATAATATTATTGAATCTTAAAAGTTTGTATGGTTTACAATCATTTCAATGAAACTAATTTAAAACAAATGTAATAGTAAAAATTAATTCAAAAACAAATATGTATTTTATCTATATTGTTAATGGAAAAAGCTTACTTGTAAAAATTGGTAACATTACTGGGTACAGGTCTGTGATCCTTTCCATTAAGTATTCTATTTGCACCTTTCGGATAATTAAAGATCAACAATTTTGTGAAGCTTATTAATTTCACTTTCGTAATAATTAGTCTATATTTGTAATTCTTGCATAATATACAATTTAATTAACATACATACATAAACATATTCAATACCTGTTAGAAACAGTTTAGGTTAAACCATTTTTTTAAATATTAGGTCCAATATCAGTTTTCAAGATATAATTACTACAAATTCTATAGTGCGTATAAACATATTCATCGGTAAGTTCAAGAGGCTGTTTGTTTCCTATAAATGATAGCCATTTCTTGCAGTTCGTCGTACTTTGCAGGGTTGAGAAAACAATGACGAGAATCTGATTTTGAAGGGACCGCATCCAAATACGACACAACCAGCCTTTCCCCATTTCGAAAACTACAAGCAATTTTTTTAATAAAATAAGAATTATAATCTATTTTCTTAAAATAATATGAGTTTCATATATATTTGTTTTTTAATTTTCACCTTCCTCTTAGCAGACTAAAAATTACAAGTTCTGTACACTCGAATTATAAATAAAGTTATTGGTAGAGACACAACTCAGAACAATTGAAATTAAGGTTGGTATACTATACCTATGCACCGAGCGAGGTAGTTGATCACATATTGTGTTGGACTTTGAAAATATTTGTAATTTTTAGCATTTCAAGAAAAGGTTACAAGTTTGCAATATATTAAAAAATAATCAACTACCTACGTGTTAAAGTATCTCTTTGTTGACATATAATCTCAACATGTAATATTTTAATAGAATACTCAATTTTTTTAATCAGAATATCGAGGTAGATGTTAAGAGGAGTTCTTGATACTATATTCAATTATATCGTAAAAAGAGATAAATTACCATAAAGAATTCCTATTGTTAATGAGTCGAGACATTTTAATTCCCCTGTTATCTTCAGCGTTTCAACAAAAAAAAAATATTAAGAATTTTAAAATAAAACAAAAACCTTGAAATATTGGAATTTTTAATAATTTTATTTTTAATTCTGAAAATAACGAATATATTCCAGAGAGTCAAAATACCTCAATACATTAACAATAGGAATTCTTAAGAACATCACAAATAAACCTCTTACAGAACGAAGGAATAGAAATTCTTAATAGCATCACAAATAAATCTCTTATAGAAGGAAGGATCAGGAATTCTTAAGAACATCATAAATGAATCTCTCATAGAAGTATACTCCAGAACTCTACGTAATGTTCTAAATCTTGATCACTCTTTGGTGAGATAAGAGGAACAGGGGCAGTCTTTAAGTACTCACCAGTGGGTAAGCATGCGGGACATATTTTTGTTTAGAATTTGCAATAAGAGATGGCAATAAAATCGGACAGTGAGGCAGTAGAGAACTGTATTATTGTGCGAACCTTTTAAAATATATGTTAGTTTTGGTGATTCCCCAAAGAGTTTTCATAAAAAAATTGTGTTAAAATTGATTAAAGAACAATAAACATATTATAATCATTTATGGCAATAGGTATATATTTGCCATAACGTGTGTTCATTTGAAAAGTCAATCTAGGTTACTTTGAAATTTTGATAGAATAAGACGCATATATGTATGTGTTTGTTGTTCCGTAAACGTAAACCAAATGACATTTGATAATGTCAATCACATTTGTTATTTATTTGTAACGGGTGTTCAGAAACATTCGAAGTCAAGTGGGCTCTGAACAAAAAATCGTATATCTTTACTTAAGTATCTGATTTGTAATAATTATTAAATGTCAACTGTTGTCTGTAAAAAATTGTCAGAATCTAATATCGAAGATACTAATTTGATAACCTATAAAATTGTATTAAGTAAATGTATCAATCTATCTCAGACTGTTACCAGAATTAAGTTAGAAACATCTGGACACTCAACACCATTTCTTTTAACCTAGCTTTCAGAACCTGCTACTATAAGTGCTTGTTATAGTAGTGCATATAGTTTCTTCGTTATACCTTCATAAATGTTTTAAAATTATTAATAACGCTTTTGAGCATTGCAATAAATTGTTCAAAATTTTTAGGTCCACCTAAGAAGCCTTTTGTTTTGAGGAACATAGGTATCGAATCCATATCAATTTTAACACCGAAAGCAAGAAAACTACACGGTGTTATAACTAATTTGAAAAAGTCAACAGAAGGTTATTTAGTCAGCAACCTAAGTTTTCAACAAGATTAAGAACAGCTGAAAAATTTTCTAATTCAGTGGATTATTTAAAATTGCATTTAAACCCATTGGCGTTCGACTTCGTCAGTTCACAAATAAATTTACAAAAGAAAACTCTGAAGCTTCGACGATACACCTTAAAACAGAAATTATTTTCTTTGGCATTAATGAAGCAAAGTCCCAAAGGGTACAGATTTTTGTACAAAGTTTTCGCTTTACTCAGTCGAAAAACTTTGTTAAGAGCACCTCTTCATACAGGAATAAATAGAATTGTTATGGAAGGCTTAAAAAGTAAAATCGATAAAATGGACGTATTTAACAAATACTGTGTAATACTTTTTGACGAAATTGCTCTTGAACCATCTCTATTACACAATAGAAGCACTCAATCCATTGACGGGTTTCAAGATTATGGATCTGGCAATAGAACAAAAGTGTTTGCGGATAAAGCAATGGTGTTTATGGCAAGAGGTGTAACAAAAAAATGGAAATTGCCGTTAGCTTATTACTTTAATGCAGGTGGTATGAAGGCAGACTATATTGCAGCTTGCTTGAAAGATATTCGCGAAGCGAGACGAGCAGGTTCGAAAGTTTGTTGACACAGTTTGTGACCAAGTTAGTGCGAACGTCAAAGCAATCTGATCCTTATATGAAGAAACGAGAAGGATTTTTATGTTGTCTGACCAAGAGAATCGAAATTTTGGGTTCTTAATAGATGATGAGGAAATTGTTCCTCCTTATAACCCGCGCCATTTACTTAAGGGTATACGAAATAACTGTTTGAAAATTATTGTCGTTTTAAGTGGCGAAATAATAAAACAGAGGTTGCGTCTTGGAAAGATACTCGTACTATGTATAATTTGGAAGAGGCAGGAGATGACTATAGAATGTCTAATAACCTTACAGATATCCACGTCAATAATTCAAAGAAGATGAAAGTAAGCATAGCAGCCCAGGTACTCAGCCATCGAGTAGCTGCATTAATGTGGGGTCTGGCTAGATTAGGTAATAAAATTTTATGATTATATATTTTTAATTTAAGTTAAAAACTATCAAATGTTATCATATAAACATCACTTTCAGGTCCTCAGAGTATGCCGAGCAGTGGCTTTGAAACTGCAGAGTTTCTGTTTTTTATGGATCGCGTGTTTGACAGCGTGATTGGAACAAATATAAATCCGAGTCAAGGAAAACCTCTGAAGTGTGCGGTATCACCAACTTCAAACCATAGGGAATTTTGGCAGGAAGCAATTGGCGTATTTGAATCAATGCAGTTTTTTAATGTAACACGCAATAAAATAGTCCCACCATCAGTGATAAACTGGATTCATACTCTAAAATCCTTCATTTATATATGGGACAAACTACAGTAATGTGGGTTTAAATTTCTTTCCTTGAGAAACTTTAATCAAGACCCATTGGAAAACTACTTCGGCCAAATAAGAAGCCATGATGTAAGGAACAACAATCCTTCCTGTCAAGCATTTGCTGCTTCATTTAAATCACTTTTAATATGTCATTTTTCATTATGGTCATCCGACGCTGACAATTGTGAAGATGATAGATCGTTCACCTTAGATGTATTAACTAGTTTTTTTTCGGAAGATGTAATATTACATCGAATTCCTACGGAAGTAATAAATATTCAGATCTGTGTGCCAAGTAACTTAAATTATTCATTGGTAAAAGCAGGAACACTATCATAGGTAGCAGGATATATTATAAGAAAGATATTGAGAGCGATAAATAATTGTGAAAATTGTAAAAGCAATATAAAAGGATATGTAAGCGGTTTATCTGACAAAGAGGCATTTGTTATACAAAATAGGGATTATGGTAGAAACTCATTGCTTTCGCCTCATAGTAATATTAGTAAAGCATTTTACAAAAGTATTTATATACTACAGCATGTATTACCAGATCATTGTTATAAAATAGGCGTTATTTATTTCTTAAAACAAGTAATTAAAGCAAATGTTAATTTAGACTTTCTTCAATGCAGATTACATAATACCACCAACATTTTTCTAGAGTATGTTGTGCAATTTTGTTTTAACGTGAACAAAAAAAAAATAAACAAAATACTTAAAGGCAGATTACAAGATAGTGTTACAAAAGACCTAATAAAAAAACTGGTGAAAGAAGTGCACATTAAATACAAAAGATTTTCTGCAAAAATTTAAGGTACTTCATTTTTGTTTATTTATATTGAAGAAACGATCCTTATAACTTGGTAAAATAGCTGTATAGATTTATAATAATAAACTATTATATCCATAGTTTAATATACTAGTAAATTATAATCTTCATAGGGTGTTTCTTTTAGTTATTTGGGTAACATGTATTAATACAATTGCTAGATTTTAGAAATTTACTTTCTACTTTTTATTGCATTCGATAAAAAGTAGAAAGTCGATTTCTGACAATCATTGATATTAAATAATTATTTAAAAAAGAGCGCTTCGTTAGTATTTCATGACTAGAGACACTCAAGGCGATGCGGTCGTTGTCCGTAACAAGTACATTGGCGTTTCACATCTCTTTTATACTTTGTCTAAGACTATAAGAGAGATTTATTAACAGGCAATATAACAGATATTCACGCTTATATAGCTATTAAAGACGCTGGTGGAAAGCTAATGTAACGCGTTAATTGCGGAAATTCTTTATAAAAAGAATATAATCTTCCGAAACATCCCAAATTACTTGGATAGGAATTTATTAGACATGAATGTACATTTAAATTTAGAATTTTTAAAATGTCAACACCGAGAAGAAATAAGTTTCTGTATGTGTTATTCCTTAACAGTTATTATGGCAAATCATTTTATAAAACTCGTGAATAAAAAATTGTCTAAACGAGATGCTAGACCCAATACGGTTGTTGATGCCTATTTACAACAACATGCATCAAAAGTGTTGCAATATGTGATTTATCTAATAAACATATTTAATAAAAATATTGCTTTTTTAAAAAATAGCGTTTGCTTTATTAAAACTTTCAATTTAAACCCTGCAAAAATATGTGCCAAAACAAGTGAATATTGTTGTTACTGGCACATACTATTCTATTCTTGACGTTATGTGGAACAAACATTAGCAAAATATGCGTAAGTATTCTATAATTGCAGATTATGCAGATTAAATATTAATTATATTAATTGAAATGTTTTTTTTTTACTTTATGTACCGACAAAATGAAGATTTTATCTGCATTTAGTTACTAGATAAAGTATACAAACTTGCATACTTCTAATACGAGTAAATACAAATACATACATACATATATACATTTAATTTTCCGCGCAAGCAATTTATAATTAAAATTCGTAACTGTAGAGGGCGAAGCAATGTATACAAATTAATACAAACCTGTTATAAATAGTTGTTTATAACAGGTTTGTATTAATTTTTATATTGTATATTTGTATATTATAATACATATGTTTCTGACATCTAGGCGCCCTCAGTTAAGCTAGTGAAGCAATGTATACAAATTAATACAAACCTGTTATAAACAACTGTTTATAACATATATTAATACAAACCTGTTATAAACAACTGTTTATAACAGGTTTGTATTAATTTGTATACATTGCTTCACTAGCTTAACTGAGAACGCCTAGATGGCAGAAACATATGTATTATAATATACAAATATACAATATAAAAATTAATACAAACCTGTTATAAACAACTGTTTATAACAGGTTTGTATTAATTTGTATACATTGCTTCACTAGCTTAACTGAGGATGCCTAGATGGCAGAAACATATGTATTAAGCAGAAGTAAATGCTGAAAATACGAGGTGTATTGTCCATGTGCATAGTTACAGATATGTAAATTATTTACATGTTTGTTTCATATTGTCCAAGTATCAACATTACAAAAAAAAAGAGTGCACAGTAAGAAAATGGAGCCAATTAAAAAGAAACTCCGATATATTAAATTGTCAATGTAACGGGGAATTATAATTGTTTAATAAGTTAATATACATTGTGTTATGGATTTTTCCCTAAATAATATTTAAAATTTATTTAAAATAAAAGTTCATTATTTGTGGATATCTGTGTATATCCGATATGTATTTAAATGTGCGTAAGGAAAAACTTGATTTTTGGAGGCCGTCTTTATGTGAAAGCGATAGCGAGCTATATTGAAGGGGAGACGTAGTTTTACTTAGATAAGAACGTTGCATTTCTTTGAAAAAGATATATATATATATATATATATATATATATATGAACTTCATGTGTATGAGAATTAATAATTATTAAATCTTATTTTACATGCGATTGTCGCTATAATTTGTTGCATTTAATTCTACAATTCGGCAAATCACTTTTGCCCTAGATTGTAGACGCAACAAGCCGCGACATCAACTGTACAAGTTGTCAGTACAAATGAAAAATTTTTGTGAAAAACTTATCTGCGCGGAATGTGCATATATCGATATTTCACTGTTTTTTACAGATCATCAGTGCACCTTACCGAAGACAGACATGATATTCACTTCTATACTACGTGTATATATACGAACTGTAATGAACTTCATGTGTATGAGAATTAATAATTATTAAATCTTATTTTACATGCGATTGTCGCTATAATTTGTTGCATTTAATTCTACAATTCGGCAAATCACTTTTGCCCTAGATTGTAGACGCAACAAGCCGCGACATCAACTGTACAAGTTGTCAGTACAAATGAAAAATTTTTGTGAAAAACTTATCTGCGCGGAATGTGCATATATCGATATTTCACTGTTTTTTACAGATCATCAGTGCACCTTACCGAAGACAGATATGATATTCACTTCTATACTACGTGTATATATACGAACTGTAATGAACTTCATGTGTATGAGAATTAATAATTATTAAATCTTATTTTATATGCGATTGTCGCTATAATTTGTTGCATTTAATTCTACAATTCGGCAAATCACTTTTGCCCTAGATTGTAGACGCAACAAGCCGCGACATCAACTGTACAAGTTGTCAGTACAAATGAAAAATTTTTGTGAAAAACTTATCTGCGCGGAATGTGCATATATCGATATTTCACTGTTTTTTACAGATCATCAGTGCACCTTACCGAAGACAGACATGATATTCACTTCTATACTACGTGTATATATACGAACTGTAATGAACTTCATGTGTATGAGAATTAATAATTATTAAATCTTATTTTACATGCGATTGTCGCTATAATTTGTTGCATTTAATTCTACAATTCGGCAAATCACTTTTGCCCTAGATTGTAGACGCAACAAGCCGCGACATCAACTGTACAAGTTGTCAGTACAAATGAAAAATTTTTGTGAAAAACTTATCTGCGCGGAATGTGCATATATCGATATTTCACTGTTTTTTACAGATCATCCGTGCACCTTACCGAAGACAGACATGATATTCACTTCTATACTACGTGTATATATACGAACTGTAATGAACTTCATGTGTATGAGAATTAATAATTATTAAATCTTATTTTACATGCGATTGTCGCTATAATTTGTTGCATTTAATTCTACAATTCGGCAAATCACTTTTGCCCTAGATTGTAGACGCAACAAGCCGCGACATCAACTGTACAAGTTGTCAGTACAAATGAAAAATTTTTGTGAAAAACTTATCTGCGCGGAATGTGCATATATCGATATTTCACTGTTTTTTAAAGATCATCAGTGCACCTTACCGAAGACAGACATGATATTCACTTCTATACTACGTGTATATATACGAACTGTAATGAACTTCATGTGTATGAGAATTAATAATTATTAAATCTTATTTTACATGCGATTGTCGCTATAATTTGTTGCATTTAATTCTACAATTCGGCAAATCACTTACTGACAACTTGTACAGTTGATGTCGCGGCTTGTTGCGTCTACAATCTAGGGCAAAAGTGATTTGCCGAATTGTAGAATTAAATGCAACAAATTATAGCGACAATCGCATGTAAAATAAGATTTAATAATTATTAATTCTCATACACATGAAGTTCATTACAGTTCGTATATATACACGTAGTATAGAAGTGAATATCATGTCTGTCTTCGGTAAGGTGCACTGATGATCTGTAAAAAACAGTGAAATATCGATATATGCACATTCCGCGCAGATAAGTTTTTCACAAAAATTTTTCATTTGTACTGACAACTTGTACAGTTGATGTCGCGGCTTGTTGCGTCTACAATCTAGGGCAAAAGTGATTTGCCGAATTGTAGAATTAAATGCAACAAATTATAGCGACAATCGCATGTAAAATAAGATTTAATAATTATTAATTCTCATACACATGAAGTTCATTACAGTTCGTATATATACACGTAGTATAGAAGTGAATATCATGTCTGTCTTCGGTAAGGTGCACTGATGATCTGTAAAAAACAGTGAAATATCGATATATGCACATTCCGCGCAGATAAGTTTTTCACAAAAATTTTTCATTTGTACTGACAACTTGTACAGTTGATGTCGCGGCTTGTTGCGTCTACAATCTAGGGCAAAAGTGATTTGCCGAATTGTAGAATTAAATGCAACAAATTATAGCGACAATCGCATGTAAAATAAGATTTAATAATTATTAATTCTCATACACATGAAGTTCATTACAGTTCGTATATATACACGTAGTATAGAAGTGAATATCATGTCTGTCTTCGGTAAGGTGCACTGATGATCTGTAAAAAACAGTGAAATATCGATATATGCACATTCCGCGCAGATAAGTTTTTCACAAAAATTTTTCATTTGTACTGACAACTTGTACAGTTGATGTCGCGGCTTGTTGCGTCTACAATCTAGGGCAAAAGTGATTTGCCGAATTGTAGAATTAAATGCAACAAATTATAGCGACAATCGCATGTAAAATAAGATTTAATAATTATTAATTCTCATACACATGAAGTTCATTACAGTTCGTATATATACACGTAGTATAGAAGTGAATATCATGTCTGTCTTCGGTAAGGTGCACTGATGATCTGTAAAAAACAGTGAAATATCGATATATGCACATTCCGCGCAGATAAGTTTTTCACAAAAATTTTTCATATATAATATATATATATATTTAATTAAATCGGGATGATTTGATTGTGTTAATTAGTTGATTGTATTTGATATTCAATTCCCGTATATTGTTGAGAGTTGTGTTCTCGTAATTTGTTGTATAAGATTAAACAACGTGTCTTGTAAGTCTCCTAAAAACTGTAAGTTTTTTTATTTATGAATTCATAAAATTTTGATTAATTTTATAAGTATATTTATCTTGTATTCAATATTGCTATTTAAGAGATTTATTATTATTAGTAAGAATAAATAATAAACAATATTTTTTAATTTCTATGTAAAAAATATATAACTGAAAATTTTGCTCGTTTGGAAGTCAAGGGTATTTTTTGTTACATGTTATCGCGCATTTCTTAGATTTTATTCGTGTTTTCAAGTTTATTATACAGTGTGGTTCTCTGGGGAGAAATTAAGAACAAACTATATTATTTTTTAGATAAGTTGATCGGAAGTAATTAAGAGGAAGTTTTAATTCACTTAGCTGTCATATTCAGTGAATTGTTTTACCTCATTGTGTCATTGAAAGATACAATATCTTTATACTTATCTTATACTTATCTTATAAAGATAGTTTTTTTTCTTTTTTGATTTTTTTTGTATTAAATATTCATAAATTTTATCCTGTGTTTTATTCTTGCTATAACTTTACTACTGTTTAAAAAAAAATATAATACTTGTCAAGAACAATTGACTGGCGTCCAAATAATATTGCAGTTCCACGTTATTCCGATTGGAACCCTGAGAAGTAAGAAGTCCCATTTTTTTTGGAAATCAACCGGCTGAGTATCCTAGTTGGGAAGATTAGTTGTGGATGGTGGCAAAATAACTACAAACCACTATTCATAGCAATATGTAATCAATGATCACATATGCATATTAACTTATTAAACAGTTATAATTAAATGATTACTAATCATTTAAGAAAAGTGCCTTATTATTTGTTTAATAATAACATTATCATGAGTATTTGTACAAAAAAAAGGAAATATAAAAAAATATTTAGAAGATAGTATAATAGTCTATATTGTTAATATTTAGGGATAAAAATGTTAAACTAAAACACACTGTTACTATACAGCTACTCTTTCAGGGAGTATCAACTTTTACGACCAATTTATTCGGTGTTTTAGTTATGGTGAATTTAAACTGATGGCGCTAGTACAGTAAACTATATCGTTGGCTGAGCAAGCCAATTGTTATTTAGGTAAGTTATATATGGAGAGAGCTAAAAAGAATATGTGAGTTGGCAGTACTTTTTTAGAACATTTTTGAGTTTGCGATTGGCAGCAAATCATTTTGAACGTCAAATAACAGTGTTTTCATGCGATCGATGGCGTAGTATTTTTCTGGTTTTTGTTCTCTTTGTTTTATCACGTTTTATTCAAAATTTGTCTATATTCAAAAGAATTACAAGCTGCTATACAGAATGAAGTTGAATATCTAAATAATCATGTGGAAATTTTGCAGAATGTCAGTAACAATATAAAGCGGCGAGTTAATTTATGTATTGAACATAATGGACATCATTTTGAACAGTTTATGTAAGCATATATGTGTTGACTTTTTTTTATAATATGCAACATTTATAGAATAATACGAAGTGGCAAATGCATTTGTGCATAAAATGTCGTAGATAGTATTTGCAAATGCCAATTAACTTGGCGAGAGGAGGGGGTGCGCAGAAGCCGTTTTTAAAAACGTCCACCCCCACTACTCAAGTAATTGTCAGAATACATTTGTCATTGACGTATGACAGAACATAATGCTTTGCTAGGGGATCATAAAGTGATACACGTTCAGAGGTTAGAATTATCTGACATTTGATGTAAAACCAAATACAAATCTCCCCACTACTTCTAATCCTGCGCGAACTTACCCCTCCTCGCGCCAACTTAATTGGCGTTTGCTATACATACGTTTTCTTTTTGTATATTTGTAAATTTATTTATAATATATGATGTTTAATAATATACTGTCGTGTTATTTTATTTAGTTATTCTCTATTTTAGTACAGATTAATCTGTTAGCACTAGTAATCATTTTGTGGACTTAAGGTTAGAATATATTTAATTTAAAATTACCGTATGACCACGTCTACGCCGCTGCATCACTACTGAAATTTGCTGATAGCAATTTCGTTAGTGTTTGTGTTATTTTTGTTAGTCATTGTCAACTTTTTGTTTTTGCTATTATTCAATTTATATTTTTTGGTGATGTGTGGACAATTGTGGATTGCTAACTTTAGCCTATAATTATTGTGTTTGAACTTCTGTAGAAGTATTACTTTTAATATATTTTTTTATTATCTATAGTCTGCTTGTTTTAATAAATGAGGAAGGGTAGGCCGTGACCTTGGGCGTTAAATGTGTTAAGTAAGAAACCTGCTTCACATTATTTACACATATTTAAAAAAGCAATAGTAACAGTGACTTAACATATAAGCCATTTTCAAATTAGCTCGCATATTAACAATAAAGATGGTTGTGATTTGCTTCATTTGTGACAAACTCTTTAAAAGACAGAGTCATTTAAATGAACATATGAGAAAAATTCATTTAGAACAACCAAAAAGTGTATCATATGATTATAACCTTTTCCAACATAAGTGTTTAGAGGGATATAGTGTATCATTTAGGTTGTTAACGGAGTTGCGAGAACATTTAGAGACAGAACATAATATCCAAATAGATTCTGAAGAGTTATCATTTTCAACATTTACAGGTTAGTATACATTTTTTGTCATACAATTTAATATTTACAATTAAGTATTATGATTTTTATGTTTTTACTACATGATCTCTGCAGATAGATATGTTTTACTATACGTACTTATATACATACTTTGCAGAGTTTAATACTTGGTTTGAACATACGTGTAAAGAAAACAATGTCCAATATGTAAAACGTAATCCAAATTCAAAATCTATACAAATCATTATATATTTCACTGTAATAGAAGTGGTAAGTAATTTTGGCATATGAATGCCATTGTATATATGTATGTATATTACCAGATATATGTATTTATACTACATGTTGTATGTAATATATATTATTAAATTGTAGGAGATGCTCCACAACAAAAAGGAAATTGCTCTAGAATTTCTAAAAGCCAAGGTTCCTGTAAAATTAATCATTCATGTATTAGTCAAATAATTTTAAGAAAAAGTAAACAGTGTTTTACAGCATTATATTATAAAACTCATTATGGTCACAAAATACAAGTTGAACATATTAGAATCCCAAAAGTAAATCGAGTTTCTATTGCAACAAAGTTACAATGTGGGGTTACAACAAAAAGGTAAAATCATTTGAAGAGTCTCTGAAATAAAACAATGCATTTGATTTCAGGGTGCTGAATGATATTAGAGATGGTATTAATGGGTCAAATTTAAAGAGAATTGAAGTGACAACAAAAGACATACGAAACATAAAGGAGGCATTCCAATTAAATGTTGATGAAGGTAAAAGACACCAAAAAGATGTATTAGTGTAGAAGTTTGGATTGAAGAGCAGAGAAATAATGGAAATAATAGTGTTCTCCTGTATAAAAAGCATGGCAAAGTACAATCAAATCTACTGCTAAAAGAAGACTTTTGTTTAATTATTATGAATGAATCACAAAAATTTATGCTAGATGTTTGCTAGCAAAATAGTCACTATTGATAATACCCATGGCCTTAACCCATATGATTTTGAATTCACTACTCTAGTAGTATTAGATGAATATGGGGAGAGATTTCCTTGTGCTTGTATGTTTGCTAACAGGAAGGATACATATACATATACATATATATATATATATATATATATATAGATATATATATATATATATATATATATATATATATATATATAAATATATAATATTTTCGTGACCTTGGTATGATAAGGTAAACTTAATAAGTCGGCGATTAAAGGTCTGGGTTCATTACTTCAAAGTATATATATTTAAAACAACCCTACATGTTTCGGCATGACGCCTTTGTCAAGGGAATAAAAAATATAAATGACAGAATATAAATGTCAAATAATTGAGTTGCTATGGTTTAAATTATTCAAAGATACATTCCAATAATAATAATAAGTCATGCCTTAGTATCCCAAAAAATAGATAGCAATGTGAACATATGTGTTGTTCGCTGCCAGCAGCTTGTGTCTCTTTCTGGGTATGAACCCGTGTGTTGGTTGCTGCTGGCAGCTTGCGTCTCTCTCTGGGTGTGTGATTTTGTATTTGTGTGACCGCGTAAGCGTAGGGTTTTGTATGTTAGTGCGCTCGTGCGTGTGTTTAGTGACAGGTCGCGTAAATTTAGAGAGATCGGATAACCAGCCGTTGCGTAGGGCCGCCAACCCTTTCCCGGCAACTTCTTTACTTTTCCGAGCAGGGGGTCGGGCCGTCGAAGTACTTAGAAGAATCCATAAAATTCACCATGGAACTGGAAGTTGACAACAAGATTCCATTCCTAGATGTCCTGATCAACAAGAACGATAATGGCACATTAAAAACAAAAGTGTATAGAAAGCCTGCGCACATAGGGCAGTACCTACATCACGATTCCAACCACCCTCACAATGTTAAGGTTGGAGTCGCACGCTGCCTATACGATAGGGCACGAACGATATGCTCCGATGAAAGAGACAGAGAGGAGGAACAAAAATCCATCACCGAAATGCTTCAACGAAATGGCTACACCAAGAAAACGTTGTCGAAAGCCAAAGAGGTCCGGGTACCACAGGACACAACCCAAGAACAACAAGAAAAGGTACACACTACGGTCATTCCGTACGTAAAAGGACTCTCGGAAAAAATCAGAAGAATTGGCAACAACTACGAGATTAGAACGGCCATAAAAACAATGAACACAAATAGGTCCGCTCTAACCAGAACAAAACCCGATAACGAAGACCAACAAACAAGGAATTGCATATACAAAATACCATGCGAATGTGGACGATCATACATTGGAGAAACTAGCAGACCCCTAAGAGTCAGAATCAAGGAACACCAAAGAATGGTCCGCTTAGGGGAGACAGACAAATCGCAGCTGGCGGAACATGCTTAGGAAGAAGATCACAACATTGCATGGAATGAGGCGACAATCCTGGCCAAACAAGAATACGGCTACAAAAGAAAAATTACAGAAACAGCGTATATGAGGACAACACCTTACACGATCAGTACGCCCAGCCTGGAGATCAAGAATATGTGGCTCCCTATGATTAGAGAATGTGTTAGCCGAAGACCGGCAGCCACGAGACCGGAGACAGACTGATAACTAAAAACTACTACTACCACGCAAATAAGGAGAAATGGCATACTGCGCATACCCACTGCGCCTATACGAAAAAAATGCACACTGCGCATATACCTGTAACTTAAATATAAGTTTAAAATAGTAGTTTCTGTCCCCCTAATTAGTCGAGTGGTAAAAGTGTATGGTATATTGATTTCGGAAATAATCGACCGGGTTCAAACCTAGAACAGGACATTTCAACTAAAAAATAGGGAAGACACATACCGCCAGATAAAGTCGTTATAAATGACAAGTTTGGCCAGAAGCAGTCCTTCTCAGGACTACCCTGATGACGGCAGTAGACGGACTAACGAAACGTCGGACTATCAATGTTCTACAAACGATGGAAATAGTCGAAACAACAACTCAAGTTATACTCCATCGTCAACAATTACACGTCATGAGTTACAAATTCGGTATGGGCCCGAATTAAATAGGTCTTTCAGACAATATGAAAAGACCATGATTAAACTTGCCAAGGAAGCAAACCATTTAACCTTTCCATACAAAGCAAGACAACACAACGTCATCCCCAAGGGCTTAAGGATTAAACCTCTGGTCCAAAGTCAGAGAGCACAAAGGATTGCAAAAAGAGCCAGTGAAGCCTTAGTTAGGGAAAGAATCAACCATCAACGACTCGCAAAATTCAGAATCAAGCAACAATGCGAGGATATTAGGCAGAAGATCAAAGACGAAACCAGTGAGCAAGATTATGAGCACATCCATCAAGCAGTGGAAAGAAGCTACCAAAGAACAAACAACCAACGTAAAGAGATACACAAGAGAAAACTGGACACTCTAATACATCAACAAAAAGGAGAGACCAAAACACTAGATCCCTCCAAGACAGTCATCAATCTGTCAAGCAAACTGTTGAACAACCATGCTATCGAAATTCTCAACAAAGGCATGAAGTTTGCAGTAGCAAAAAACCAAATTCCCACCATGGATATTATACTTGCCACAGAAACAGCCGCACAAAAAATAGAATCTCCAGAAGCAGCGGATGAATATCGATGGAGGATTAGAACAGCAATAGAAGATGCTAGATCGAGAAAAATCAAGCACAACACCACGAGGGAAGAACAACGCAGCCTCAAAGAACTAAGAGCAGATAGATCGATAAAGATACTACCAGCCGACAAAGGGAATGCAACAGTCGTAATGGATGTGGAAACACATACAACAACAAAATACAGGATGTTCTAAGGGCAGGCAAATATAGTAAGCCGCCGCATCTATACGGATTACCCAAGATCCACAAACCTGACATCCCTCTGAGGCCAATCGTCAGCTCCAGAAATTCTCCGTGTCATCCACTAGCCAAGTTCCTACTGGACATAATTACCCCAATATCAGGGAATACACAATCGGCAATTTCAAACACCGAACATTTCGTCAACAAAATCAAGAACATAAAAATTGGTGAAGAAGATAAACTGGTGAGCTTTGATGTTACTAGCCTGTTCACCAATGTACCAACAGGGCCAACACTAACAATAGTCAAGAACAGACTCTCCTTGGATGCCACATTACATGAAAGAACATCTCTTAGTATAGAAGCAATTGTAGAACTGCTGGCCGTTTGCGTCAACACAACCTACTTCCAAGTTGCCGAAAAATTCTACCAACAAGAATTCGGAATGGCTATGGGTTCCCCACGATCTCCCATACTAAGCAATATTTACATGAAAGACTTCGAACAGAGAGCAATAGATTCGTATAACTTCAAACCGAAGCTGTGGCTAAGATACGTAGACGATACCTTCGTCATATGGCCACACGGTGAAGGCACAATAGAAGGATTCCTACAACATTTGAACAGCTTAGAAGAATCCATAAAATTCACCATGGAACTGGAAGTTGACAACAAGATTCCATTCCTAGATATCCTGATCAACAAGAACGATAATGGCACACTAAAAACAAAAGTGTATAGAAAGCCTACGTACACAGGGCAGTACCTACATCACGATTCCAACCACCCTCACAATGTTAAGGTTGGAGTCGCACGCTGTCTATACGATAGGACACGAACGATATGCTCCGATGAAAGAGATAGAGAGGAGGAATAAAAATCCATCACCGAAATGCTTCAACGAAATGGCTACACCAAGAAAACGTTGTCGAAAGCCAAAGAGGTCCGGGCACCACAGGACACAACCCAAGAACAACAAGAAAAGGTACACACCACGGTCATCCCGTACGTAAAAGGGCTCTCGGAAAAAATCAGAAGAATTGGCAACAACTACAAGATTAGAACGGCCATAAAAACAATGAACACCAATAGGTCCGCTCTAACCAGAACAAAACCCGACAACGAAGATCAACAAACAAAGAATTGCATATACAAAATACCATGCGAATGTGGACGACCATACATTGGAGAAACTAGCAGACCCCTAAGAGTCAGAATCAAGGAACACCAAAAAATGGTCCGCTTAGGGGAGACAGACAAATCGCAGCTGGCGGAACATGCTTGGGAAGAAGATCACAACATTACATGGAATGAGGCGACAATCCTGGCCAAACAAGAACACGGCTACAAAAGAAAAATTACAGAAACAGCGTATATGAAGACAACACCTTACACGATCAGTACGCCCAGCCTGGAGATCAAGAATATCTGGCTCCTTATGATTAGAGAATGTGTTAGCCGAAGACCGGCAGCCACGAGACCGGAGACAGACTAATAACTAAAAACTACTACTACCACGCAAATAAGGAAAAATGGCATACTGCGCATACCCACCGCGCCTATACGAAAAAATGCACACTACGCATACCTACTGCGCATATACCTGTAAATTAAATATAAGTTTAAAATAGTAGTAGTAGCGACAATCCTGGCCAAACAAGAACACGGCTACAAAAGAAAAATTACAGAAAGAGCGTATATGAAGACAACACCTTACACGATCAGTACGCCCAGCCTGGAGATCAAGAATATCTGGCTCCTTATGATTAGAGAATGTGTTAGCCGAAGACCGGCAGCCACGAGACCGGAGACAGACTGATAACTAAAAACTACTACTACCACGCAAATAAGGAGAAATGGCATACTGCGCATACCCACCGCGCCTATACGAAAAAAATGCACACTGCGCATATACCTGTAACTTAAATATAAGTTTAAAATAGTAGTTTCTGTCCCCCTAATTAGTCGAGTGGTAAAAGTGTATGGTATATTGATATTCGGAAATAATCGACCGGGTTCAAACCTAGCACAAGACATTTCAACTAAAAAATAGGGAAGACACATACCGCCAGATAAAGTCGTTATAAATGACAAGTTTGGCAAGAAACAGTCCTTCTCAGGACTACCCTGATGACGGCAGTGGACGGACTGCCGAAACGTCGGACTGTCAATGTTCTACAAACGATGGAAATAGCCCAAACAACAACTCAAATTGTAACCGCTATCACCAAGTATAAACGAGTTACTGAAATGTTCATTTTCTTAGCTTTTTTTTATTGCCGATGCATTCAAAATTGTTTGGTCATGTGTAGATCCTGGCCATCTAGCTACGATGTCACCAATTCTTAACTGATAATCTATTACCTGAATATTCCATGAAAAATATCCTTTTCTGTTTCGGTACAGCTCAGCATTATTACCACCAGGAGATTGTATTCTCATGTGAGTGCAATCAATTCTACTTAGTACATAAGGAAATCTAGCTACTTGATAAAATTTGTTGAGTTTCTTGCAATTCTTCTACATTTCTAGGCATATTTAGATAAAAATTGTGGCCATAGTCTGGCAATTGCACGTGTAATATTTTGTATGATTATTTGTATTAATATCATTGTATTCGTTGCATAAAATCTGTCACTAAAAGTAAAAACTAACATTACATAAACAAGTAATCAGCTGTATACTAATACTTGATACTTTTACTGTCACAGCAAAAAAAATTGATATATTTTACGTTCTACAGTACGTTGGCATAAATCTTGGGTTATAATATGAAATAAGTTTAAACATGGGATAGCTAACAGTTTTTTATCTGCGGTCATGTAGGAAGTATTGTTAATCACTATCTTTACTGCTGCTTGAATCATCAATGTTAATTATAAAGTCATCGATTTCACAATCTAAATGTATTTTTTTATCGTACCATTTTTTTATAATATTTTCGGTGTGTATAACTCAATTTTTCCAAACTTCTTCCATACACTGCTCTAGTGATTCCTTCCACCTAGCTATAACTTTATCATCTCCATATCCATCCCTGCTAATATGTTTATTATAATATTGTTTTGCATGGTCCCAAATCATTTCTATAGCATTAAATTCGCATTGATAAGGAGGCAATCGTCAATATTTCATGTCCATGATGTCCATGTAGCAGTTAAATAGAGTTGGCTTGCAAGGTATATCATGTTTCGACAAGTATGTAATATAATTTTTACACTAAGCCGATGATGGATGTTTCTCTACCAATTGTGAATGGTAAGCCGGTTCTTCCAAATTTGGTATTAAATATTCTTCAATCCATTTCTTAAACATTTCTCCATTCATTTCACCATGATAATCTTCTATTTGTGATTTGCTTGCAAACCATAAAGAAGCATTTGGCACAAAACCTAATTTTGAACCAAATGTAATACAACATATCGCTTGCCCTCATAACCCTCAGGTTTACGAACACTCTGCAGATCATTATCTTGCCAGGTTTCATCAAGCAATACCACTTCTCTCTGAACAGCACAATTCTAATTCTTTATGTAATTCCTAAGAAATGTAAATGTCATCTCTGTAATGTAGGATTGTTCCACTAATGCTCTATGACTATTATCCTTTTTATATTTAAATCCAATATTGTGAACTACACGATTTAAACTGCTGCTACTCAATAAAATGTAATTTTCTGCAATTTCTGCATTTAACGTTTGTATTATAACATGTTTTTCTAAAATTAAGAATATTAATATAATAAGAATTTGTAAGGTCTTACTCTGTAAATACATAGAGAATAATGTATTTCTTATACTCATTTTAGAGCACTGCCAAATCATCAGTTTTCGGCTTTTTACGAGGCCTTTTCTTTCCCGGACTAGATATAACAGGATTGTTTAATGACTGAGCTTTGATGCGTTTTACTGTAGCTAATCCCAAGCCCAATGCATCTGCCACTCGCTAAACAAAAGGTTTATTAAAATCTAAATATCTTAATGTGCACATGTAATAGGTATTAACACCAGCATGGTTTTTCTCCCGTTAAAAATATTGCAACAAATTTAAAGCAAGTTGTCCCGATTGTGAATGTAATGTTCTGCCATTATAGTTTTGAAAAAATAATTTTTAATAAAAATATGTATTTATAAAAAAAAATAAATAACAATTCGATCAAACATTAACGAAAGTATGCTGTCAAATGTCAACAAGTAACAACTGACTACTAAGCGGAACTGTGTGTATTTATCACGGATTAGGTAATAATCCCGTCTCTCTTTACTCAAGTAAATTGCCTGAGCCGTATGTCTGTGCTAGGCGAAGCTTCAAAATACATACTTTCGTTCAAGCTATCCTTGTCATACAAGTAGGTACTGTTTGTTATTTGGATGTGGATATTATTCTTTGAATGTCGTTGATAGAATTATAGATCAGTGACGTAGGGATCATCTTTGGTGATTTGGAGTGTATTTATATTTATTAGGTATTAGTGTGTTACAATTTTAATTTTATTTCTTTCTTATTACAAAGATATTTTATAATCTTGTGAATATAAGTATTTTTGCTTGTTTAGATAACATGGATTACCATACCGTCAATCAGGATGAAATCCTGAATGAAGATCAGCTGAGGGATGAAAGTTTTATCCTTGCTGGTCTTTTATTTACAAATGATATGATGAACAAAAATGATAACAAAGTATATTTTCGACTAAAGTACCTACATCAAGAAAAATATAATTCTGAAACCTTAATCAAACTAAAAGCACAAAATTTCAATGTACGCTAGCTGCAACTTATCACATACATAAGCTAAAAAGTAAGTATCTGCCATAACTTGTGAGATAATAAAATTAAATGAAAAATAATACAATCACATGCTATAAATAAGAATAAATCAGAACTAAAACTATACCTGCTATTAATAAAATTCAAATTCTCTTAAAATGTAAAATATGATATCCTATTACTGATATTCAGATCGCACCTATAAAATTACAAATTGATGAAGTGTTACTAAATATATTTAGGGAAAAATTAAGTAATAGGTATTTACTGTCTGCTCAAGCTTAAATGAAGCCGCTTCATCTGCAGGTTTCTGAAGATCCAGTCTTACTGGCTGTATCAATAGTTCTATTCTTTCTGTTTCGAACTTCACCTTCAGCAGTTTTTCTACTTCTTTTTTTTACCTTAGCATTTCTCTCAGTTACTGCTCCTACCCCCATCACCCTTCCTTTTGAGATATCCGTATCTTCCAGCAATAGGGATAGTAATAAAATAATTTTGAAAATACTATCACATTCTTTATCTACAACACATACATTGCCACTTACTAGTAAGAAGAGTACAGGCTATATTTTCTAATATCAAACCGGGAGCTTCTATACCAATATATTTGTTATATATATATTTACTAACAGCTGGATGAACTTTCTATATTGTCCCTTTTTTTGCGTTAGTACTAGCTCCACAACTCCTTCCTTCCATTAATAACTGCGTTCTGTACTTCTGTATTACTATTCACCAAAAGTCGTTTTTCCATTTAATTTAATTATAACAGTGATATATATCTACAATTTTAATACTCATAATTATTAAATCATTGTTGCTATAAAATAATTGTAATATCATTTCAAAGTATATTTTTCTAAATAAACAGTTGTATTTTAATATCACGATTTTTAAAATAAAAAATATAGGCATATAAGTAATAACCTGTTATAACATAACCTTATCTGTCTCAATATGTCTTAAAATTATTCATTTCAAAATAATCTAATATATGGCAACCGTGTGAGTGGCAGTTTTGATTGGCTACAAATTCATGCATAATTCATGCGTTGTATAAGTTTTAAAATAAAATTTCGCTAATGGTTTTTGAAATAAGTGTTATGTATTTTAACAGTAGCAAACAAACAATGTAAAATATTTTCTAACGGTATATGTGCCGGAGCCTATAAACTATAAATTAATATCATAAATAATAGAAATAACTTTTTGTTTATTGAAAAATTCCATTTTTTAAATGCAACTTATTAACAATTAAAAGTTAAAAACAAAAATTACTAAAAGATAAAGAATATTTTTGCGAAAAATCAACCACTTCCATAACCATTGCTTTCAGCGTTTCCATCCGCTAGCTAGTATTGCCGATGTAAACTGAATGAAAACTGCGTGTCTCCATAAAAGTACATTTTAGTATGACATTGATAGAGATTTTGTAAAATAACATACAGAATAATTTATGACAAGATTTTTTTGATAGAAATAAATATATTTTTTAAAGTCATAATAAAATAACGTGTGTCAATCAAATTTATTTCCAAATTTAATTCCAACCTAGTTTTTTTGCGGAAAAAATATCACCTACCGTAATACTATACTGTACTATATTTTCCGATTAGACCATCTGGACTGGCACCCAAATAAGGAAATTCTCCACATATAAAAAGCCTATATTCTTCCACATGCAATCCCAATCTCCATTCCAAGCTCTCCTTCGCAAAATGTTAGTGGTCCCTCGCCCATTTGATTGCCGTCCTTCTAAACGGAATCGCATCAATAATTCTATTAGCCAGTTTCTTTGGATTAGCCGTTTTACTTTGCTTGCATACTTCCCCGAAAACGGATGCTGTTAGTCTCAACCTACGTGCTTCCATCCACATAGGATTAACATTCTGTCCTATGGTAAGACGTTCTATTTCTTTAATCTCCTCTGTTGCTTTTTTTATATTTTGCAAAATTTGCTCCCCAGCTTCTACTAATAGCTTTACTTCCATACAACCGTTCCCATCACCAATATCACCATAATCCTTATCGGGTCCGGATTTTGTTTTCATTTTTGGCTTACATTGGAAAATTATCACGACGCGACTTTTTGCCTAGTCGTCTGTTTTTGTTTCTCAACAAAACGTTGGGTAAATTTATCGGTGGTTCCATTAGACAATTCAGGTTACAAGATGGAATAGTAATTTTCATTACAATTTTATGATATACAAGCAGCATTACAATGCATATTGTACGAATTACTACGAGCAAAATTTATTCGTTTTCCATCAACAAATTTACACACAAAAGAGTTATAAGTTTCTGCAGCATTATTATTCATATTCAGAAGTAAACTATAACTATTTTGTACCAATCTGTAACATACAAACGTTATGTCCACCTTTAGTCCACAATCTGTAAATCCATTTACATAATTCTCTTCCCCTACTACCATACCATTGAAAATACGCGTCACAGTCCCAATGTTCACCAAAAACATGTTTCGGACAATTTAATATATCCCTTGAAAATAGCTGAGCTTGCTTAGTAGTAGACTTATTCAAGTTTCGCCGATATTCTACGGCTTTCTTTATACCTGTACGTAGTCTCAATATATTTTGTTTTAATTTTATTTGTTTTAAATGGCCTGTATTTATTCTGTTTAAAATTAAACGAGCCTCTTCTGTGGAAATAGCACATTCACGAGTTGATGTCGAAGGTTTTTTAATTTACATAGGCTAGAACCCTTTCTTCGTCTTCTGGTTTTAATTTCTTATTCAAGTGATCTGGTTTTACCGTTATAACACATAAATATGTTTGGAAACAGTTCACCGAATTTTGTGAACAGCGAAATTTTAAACTTTGTGCTCAAACTTCTGACGAACAATTAGCAAGTATTTTGAAAGATTGGGCATTCAACATGAAACGTGCAGACGGCACCGAATACAAAGAAGGTACCGTGAAAACAATTTGGAATATTTCCGCTAAACTTGCCCAGAAAAAGTTTTATGAAAAGTTTAATCGAGAAACAAATCCATTCAGAGGCGTAATTTTTGAAGATGCAAGAAAGGCGCGAGCAGCTAAAAGGAAGAAGTTACAAGCAATTCCTGAAAAAAGAAAAACAAGTTCTGTCGTCCTTAAAGCGGAAGAAATTAGCAAAATTGTGTCATTTTTTGACGAAAATACGCCAGACGGTTTACAAAAAAAATTCTATCAAATTTGTTCTGTGGAACTGGCGTGGCGTGGAAATGAAGCAGTCTTTTGCTTAATTGACTATTTCAAAGCAGAATGCGACAATTATGGTCAACCCACAGGACGTATTGAGTACAATACCATATTTTCAAAGACAGAACAAGGTGGCGAAAAACATACAGCTGAATCTAAATGGTTGACACCGAATAAAAATTGTGAAGATCAGTGTCCAGTACGTCTGTTGAAGAAAATGTTAAGCAAAAGAACACCAAACATTAAAACCAATCGTCTATTTTTAACACCTAATCCTGATTGGCAGAAAACTAAAATATGGTATAAAAACTGCCCTGTAGGCCTTAATCAATTAAGTAAATGGACACGTTCAGCGGCAGAAAGTATAGGACTTGATACAAAGAAGCAAAAAATATCTAATCATTCCAATCGCTCTTCCGCTGTTAACATCTTGACACAATCTGGAGCAAACTTACGAGAAATTATTAAGATAACAGGCCACTCATCATCTGAATCTCTGAAGCCGTATCTAAAGCTTACTAATGAACACCATAGCAAGATACTTGAAAAAATGAGAAATAAACAAGATTCTGCCAACTCTATCCTCAGCAGCACCTCAAATTCAACTTCTAAAGATAATACAACAAATATTTATTATAATAATTGTACTTTTAATTTCAACCAATAAAAAAATTTCGTTAATTAATTCTTTATATAATCGTAACGAATACCACTCGAGCAAACGAAAATAATCCATTATATAACCTCTTCACTCGACGTATATTATTATTGTTTCGCAGAATACGTCTCGTGACTCGGAAATATAATCGATTATTTTCTATGCTCTTGTGATATTATAACTGATAATACAATTCGCTAGTGTCATTACGATTTCTAGAGCATAATAACAAAAAAAGCGGATCAGTTTTTTTCTTCGGTGGAATACATTCTTTACACAAATATTTTATAGATAGTATCACTTAACTCTAGTTAATTATTTCATGGGAAATCAACTTATTTGACAACTTTCAATTTGACAACTTGTAAATTATTTTTTGCTGTATTAAAGTAGTTTTTAAAAATCCAACTTGGTTATTATTTATTCAATTAGTAATACTATTTGAATTACTTCCGCTAAATAAAGATTTTAAAAAGATAACCATGCCAAATCTTATATTTGTGAAATCAGAACAAAATCGGCATTTTAATGAAGTCAGGGCCAACTTTGATTGCCATTTAAAAAAAAGTATAAAAAAAGTATATTTCATATCTTGATATTCAAGTGTGCCATGAATATTTAATAAAGATTATAAAATTCAACGTAAAAAAATACTGAAAAGCTAAAAATATTCATTAATTCTCATTTGCAGTAAGTTCAGAATGTTAACTATATATACACAAAGTATAGAAGTGAAAAGCCATATCTGTCTTCGACATACCGTACATTGATAAGCTTCAATAAGAGCGAAACGCGTCTGTACGTTCCGTTGATGGACGTAGCTTTTCAGTAATTTTTAATTATCCTAACAACCAGGAAGGTCGTAGTCGCGACGAGGTGTGTTATACATGCTAGTACAAACTTGGTTTGTCGGCTTGTAGTTATTAACGCATCACATAAGGCGACATTTACATGTAAAAATGAGATTTAATATTCATTAATTCTCATTTGCAGTAAGTTCAGATAAGTTCGAGTGTTAGGTAGACACTACCGAAATCAATGCATGGCTTCGTGCATTCTTTAAACCACGCTTACTGTACTGTAACAAAATTAAATGCAACCGAAACTATATGTTTTAGTAGGATTACTATTGAAACAAATTCAACTTTGTTTATAAATTGGAAGTGTTGGTATATTTTTTTTATAATTACGAAAACTTGTTGTCGGAGGAGTATAGCGTTCTTTCTAATTTAAATAAATAGTTAAAGAAAAATAATATTAACAATAAATAATTTGAAAGAAAGGCCATCTAGTCCTATTCTTGATTTGATTTTAGAACTACACAGAAAATTTCTATATGGTTTTGGGTAAAATCATTTAACAAATTTTAGATAGCGAGCGAATCGCCTTAATCAAACCATAGCAAAAAAAATCATTGTACAATAGCAGCAATTTATCCCATACATAAGCAAAAATATAAGTATTAATCAGCCATAAGTTGGAATAAAGAAACGAACACACGTTTAACCAAATACTGAAACTGGAAAAACGCTTACGTTTTATCTATATTTGGACGCTAAATTGCTGTTTAAACCTTTTTAATATGTACTTATTTATTTTTGTAAAATGAAATTATTTTTAAATAAATTCTTAAATACCTTTTTTAGATATATACAAATGTTTATCCAAATTATGTGAAACGATGTGCAATTAAATGAATTTCCTTATTGCTCTCTCATTATAGATAGTGTTAAAATAACTGTATTTTATAAACTACTATATTTGTTAAGCAAACACTAATATTAAATGATACACAATTATTATGATAATTATGATATATTGTCACCATCAATAAATTTATTAGTTTTACATCTACACAATAGTTTTGTTCTCTAGTAAAATCAAAGTAAGATGTAAATATTTTTCCTGTGGTAATTTTACGCATTCCCACTGTATTTACGCACAAATTTATTGTAAATGCAACACCTTCAAACAATAAATAACAAAGTATAAGAAATTGTTTGAAATATTTTATATAAGTCTAATACCTTGCATTGGTATATATTTTCCGCTCCTTGTTTGAATAAAATTATTAAAGTCTAAGCTTTCTTAATAATAACTAGCTGACCCGGCGAACTTCGTACCGCCTAACAGTCAATAAATGTCGTGTTAACTTTTATTTTCAACATAAATTACCTTGAATGTCGGATTAAATCCGTGTTCTTCGATAATGTCATTTGAAAACAGCCATTATATTTTTGAGTGTTTGCTAGAAAATGTCATGATTCTGGTGTTTCGCCACGAAGCAATGAGTGCAATGGCTCAGGTGGCAGAGTCTATAATGACAATTTCACTTTGCCATTAAGGCAGTACAATACAGACGGGTCTCCAGCAAACTTCAATGAGCCACTATGCTCGCAAACAACGTCCATTGGATCAATGCGAACGAAAGGATGCGAGCTGTAATTAATTGTGCAATCGTATATAAACGCTGCTCGATTCAAATCAACACTTTATCACAAGTCAACTCGTTGTTGATCTGTGCGATAAGCTCGACGATTTCTCAATGCCAACGGAACCGCTTCACGGGCTGTCTCTCTTTGCTCTTCTGTTTGAGAAGCACGATGTCGGGCAATACTAACTCGGCGCTCTTCTCGTGCGATTTCTCTTTCTTCTTCAGTGGATTGATTCGCAATATTCCGAAGCCTAATTGCATTACGGCTTTGTTGGGAAAGATTAGATCTTCTGAGTCGCGGCATCTTTAATAATAATACTCGCACAATAAGATTTATTAATAACACTCGCACGCACAAAACAAACAAATCGACCGGTAACCTTTATACGAAACAAAAAAATTTACACTTTTATGTCATTGATTTGCAATGGACATCAATTATTACAAATAAGCTATAAGTGTGCGTGACGTAAGCTGTCAATTGCGGAAGATGGCGGAGTTCCTAACCTAATTTATTTAAAAATTAATTTTCTGTATAATTTTTTTTGCGCAAATTTTTCCGATATTTTAATAGTTATTCTGCTATTCGGGGCGGAGACGAATCCAACAAATCAGAGATCATTAAAGTCGGCCCAGCCGTTCTTGAGTTTTAAATGGTGTAACTAACCCGACTTCGTTTTATGTATTAAGATATGTTAATAAACAAACGTAAAAAAATAGTCTTTTATATAGGTTAGTAGGCATATAACCTGACATATGAAACCAACCATATCATCTACTTTTTTGAAATTCCTGTGTAAATTATACTCATATTGAAGCGTCATCTGGCCCATTCTTATTTGGAATCGACATTAGTATAATTCATTTATAATAGATGTCGACTATATAACTAATTAATTTATTACAAAATGCCTCGATGGGACAGAAAAAAGGTATGTGTTTGAATCTTTAAGCAAATAAGCAAGAAGGTGTCAAGCTGATAAAAATAATGGACTCCAGACTCCCAAAAATGTCCAAAAAAATCTTGTAAATGATGCCATAAAAAGTATATTTCACAGCTGAGCTTTATTGCAGCCATTTATGCAATTGTCAAAGAGTATCTTAAAACTAGTTTTAAGATACTCTTTGACAATGGCATAGCAGCCGAAACATATGTTAGAAATAATCTAATAAAAAATTGTGAAATAGCCAAGTGTGTTTTTATAATAAATTTGTTAATTACAAAATGTTTCACCAAGAAGTTACGTCAATTAATGGTATTTATTTACTAGCAAGTATGCTGAAATTGTGTTGCTGCTCAGTTCAGCTCTGAAGTATACTTTTTTTGACATCATTAATAAGATTTTTTGGGACTTTTTTGGTGTTTGGAATTCTTAACTTTTTTCAGCTTGCCACCTTCTTTCTTATTTACTTAAAGATTCAAACACATGAAGTATATTTACCTTTTTTTCTGTTCCATCGGCATTTTGTATTAAACTTGTCCACAACTTTTTTCGAAATACATTGCACTTTGATAAAGAAATGCTACTAGTTTCGAAGCTATAAAATTCATGCACACACATGGTTGAGGAAGGATAAATCCAAAAGCTGTTCACATCACAAATAATCATTTGACCATCATTTTTTAATTTTTCTGAGAAAATTTTACTGTAATTTAGAAGTTGAATTAACTACCTCAAAACCCTTGTTTCCCCTTTCACAAATATGAAATTAATTACTCCAATTCATAAGTCCAATTCATAACTCTATAACACTTATCGTTACTGTAAAATTTTCATATCAAAGCAAAAAATGGGACATTATGTTGGATTTTTATTTTTTAAAATAGTGAAATATTAATAATGGAATTGGTTAGGCTCACAGAAACGTTTACATTTTCGGTGAAAAACTAAAGTAAAAATTTAGTAAAAATCGGCGATGTATAAATTTTATTTAACCTTTATCTAGTTTACATTAGCTTGTAGTGAATGAATTATTAAAAATTTGGTGACATTTAATCATAATTTATAAAAAGTAACTTAACAATACCAAAATGTATAGGTTTTGCAGGTTTCAAACAAATTGATAATTACAACATATTAACAAAAAGTCTTTTTTTGGAGACTGTGGTTAAGTAAAAACCTAAAAGAGGTATATAACCCCTTACCACAATTATTAATCGTATTGTAAAGTTTGTCTTTACGGGTTCTTAAATAAAACTAACGGTAACTTTAGACATACACTATATTAATAATAAAAACGAATGACAATATAAAAACTAATTACTAACAATAAGCACATTTATGTATTTATATTTATATAAGTTCGCTCGGGGATAACTTGGTTTGAATGTCCCAAAATCCCTTCTTCGACGGCTTATATATATGAGTCGCCGAACCTCTCGATTTTTCTTAGTCTCGGTCTTTCCGTTTCTAGATCTGCCGAGAACGCGCGAGAGGTATTATATGTGACGTATTGTTGGATGAGTCATCACATCGCCCCTTTCTTAAAAATGAAGTTTCGTCCCGAAACATGTCATGCTTTGGTTCCTTCATTCTGTCACTTGCATCTTGGATATTATGTCTGACTTGTTCATGAAAATTATCTAGTCGTCGTCTGAGCGTGCTGACATAATCTTCTCCGGCAAGATCTTCACCAGGCTTGCTCCAAAACTTTAAATCACAGGGTAATCGGAGATCCCTCCTGAATAGCACGTTTGCTGGTGATTGGCTAGTTACCTCTTGAACAAAGGCCCGATACGCTATTAGGAATAATGGTAAATGTTCGTCCCAATCTCTCTGGTGTTCGGAGACCACTTTGTATAAGTGTCTGATCATGGTCTTGTTCATTCGCTCTACCATCCCATCTGATTGTGGATGCAAGGGAGTTGTTCTCGTCTTATGTATGCCCACAAGTCCACACATCTTTTCGAATAGACTGGACTCGAAATTTCGCCCTTGATCGGAATGAAGCTCCAGGGGTACACCAAAACGGCTGACGAACTCCTTTACATTCACGTCTGCTGCAGTTCCAGCTTCTTGATTTGGTAGAGCATATGCTTCGACCCATTTGGTAAAGTAATCCATGACCGCTATTATGTATTTATATCCTTTGTCGCTTTCTGGAAAAGCCCAGCGGTATCTATGGCGATCCTTTCCCACATTGTATTGGCGCATGGGTGCACGTCGACGCCTTTGCTTCCGGCGCAATTAGCACACTTTCGGCACCATTCTTTCACATCTCGTGAAGAATTCACCCAGTAAAATCTCTGGCGCACCTTCTTCAGTGTTTTATGGACGCCAAAATGTCCCCCAGAATCCCCATTGTGAAGTTCTCGCAATAGCTCTGATATTATTTTCTTGGGAACCATCATTTGCATCTTCTGCTCGCTTCCATCGTGATTTTCGACCTCACGTCTCAGGAGATTCCATTGTTAAGGAATCCCATTGTGTCCAGTATGACATTAATTCTCGTGAATGGGGAGCAATTTCTTGCCAGGCCGGTCTTTGCCCATTTCTCTTCCAAGCCCTGAAGACTGCAAGATCCGGATCAGCTTCTTGATCCGCGCGCAAATTATCAGGTTGCCATTTGTCATCAACCACGGTGGTTCGAAGAGCGTTGGCCGATTTATCTTCGATTCGGTTTCAATGCCGACAGTCTTCTGGACAGGGCCTTCTGGAAAGAGCATCTGCATTTCGATGTTTGAGACCTGTTCTGTGTTCAATGTCGAAGTCATACTCCTGTAGCCTCTCAATCCATCTAGCTACTTGACCCTTGGGATTCTAAACTTGTAAGAGCCACTTTAAGGCGGCATGATCAGTGCAGTTCAGGAACTTCTGACCATACAGGTACTTGTAAAAATGCTCAATGGTCTTAACTACTGCCAATAGTTCTCTCCTGGTTACGCAGTAGTTCCTCTCCGGTTTGGACAGGGTTTTGCTGAAGTATCCAATGACCTTTTCGCGTCCATCTTGGATTTGAGAGAGTACACCACCAATCCCGACATTACTGGCATCCGTATCCAGAACAAAACTCCTAGATGGCAGTGGATAGTTTAAAACAGGTGTACTTATCAAAGTTCCTTTTAACAACTCAAAGGACGCTTGGCATTCGTTGTTCGAAATGAATGCTCGATTTTCTGCAAGTAAGTGGTTTTGCAATGTTAGAGAATCCAGAAACGTAACGTCGATAATACGTGCATAATCCCAAAAAGCTTCTTAGCTGATGTTTGTCTTTGGGTACCGGCCATTTTCCACAGCGTTTACTTTTTCTGGATCCACAGCAACTCCTTTTCTGGAAACCACATGTCCAAGGTAATTTACCTCCTTGCAGAAAAGTTGACACTTCTTTGGACTTAATCTCAGGTTGGCATCTCGCAACCTCTGGAATACTACTTCCAAATTTTTCTTGTTATCTTCGAATGCCTTCCCTACCACAATCGCATCATCGAGATATACCAGGCAGGTATTCCAAGACAGTCCCCTCAGTACAGTGTCCATGAGTCGTTCAAAAGTAGCTGGGGCGTTACACAGTCAAAATGGCATGACTTTAAACTGCCAGAGTCCTGTACCTAAACTGAAGACAGTCTTCTCTTTATCATTGGAGTCCATTCCCACTTGCCAATAACCGCTCTTCAAATCGAGAGTAGAGAACCATTTTGCTCCTGCCAAGCTGTCCTTTTTGGTCACATTATTCAAACGACGATAGTCCACACAGAATCTGGTAGATCCATCCTTCTTCCTGACAAGGACTACTGGTGAAGCCCATGGCCTATTCGACGGTTCAATTACTTCTTGGCTTTCCATATCTGCTATAATCTGCTTGGCTTCCTCACGCTTTGCCAGTGGTAACCTTCTCGGTCCTTGTCATATTGGACTTGCATCGCCGGTATTTATTTTGTGCATGACAATATTGGTTCTTCCTTTCGTACTACTTTCAGTTTCAAAGACGTCTTCATAATGTTTTATTAGATCCTTAACTTGGGTTTGCTCTTTCTTGCTCAATCCTTGACAGGCCGAGTCGATTATCTTGGACAATTTCTCAGGAACCTGCACGAATCCATTCTTCTTCGCCTCTACATGATGAATGACGGCCGACACTGGCGAACACCACCCCAGAATAGTACCCTTCTTCAATGAAACAGGGTAAAAGTTCACATTCATCGCCCTTACCGGTAAAGTCTTTTGAGTCTTAACCAGCATTTTGGCAACTACTATTCCTCGGCCTACCTCGTCATCATCGGTCTTTGGTTCCAATATTGTAACATTTCCCTCCAGATAATCACCTTACATACACGCTGTCAAAAATGTCTCACTTTTTGCATCCAGAACAACATTCTCTGCTGTAATTACCTGTTAATTCCCACAATCTTTCCCATGAAGAAACACGTTTTCATTATTTATTTTTAAAGTGTCTTCTTTCATTTTTAACTGGAAGCCATAGGTGTTCGTGATGTCTAATCCAAAGATTATTTCTTCTTCTATGTCGGCTACGAGAACACGATGCCGGATTGATGTTGGTCCTATGATAAAATTGACATCTATTTCACCTGCCACAGAAGCTGCTTCTCCAGTAGCTGTCCTAAGTCTCCATTTGCTAGAAAGTAATTCTTTATTCCTGGAAATCAAATCGGGCCGCACGATGGTTTTCGTCGATCCAGTATCTAGCAAGCAAGCATAAGTCCTTCTTTACATAATAGCGCCCACATACAGGCCCATTGGTTTGATGTTGCAAGAATGCGATTTGGGCAGTCCTTGGGGCTTGCGAATTCTCAGCCGATTCTTTCTTGGTCCTTTTACCACATTTATTCTGAATGTGACCGTTTCTTCTACAATTCCCGCATGGCCGCGCAGTTTTATTTGGTTTGATCTGGTTTAGAACTCTACTAATCACCTGCTCCATGAACTCCTCATTTTCCTGTTTGTCGACAGAACAGCCACGAACATGGTTCCGAGAGGCTTGTTTTGCAGTCTCAAACTCAATTGCGTACGCCAAAGCATCGATCTAGGTTTTCGGTCGTACCAACTTTGGTGCTTGCTGCCTATCAATATCCCGGAGACCATCTATGAACGTCTGGACAGCTAGGTGTGCCATGAAATTATCTGGCGCCATCGGATATGCAAGTCGAACTAGATGAGCAATATCTTCCTGAAGATTCTCGCCTTTCTTCTGTGATCGATTCTTCAGTTGGGTATGGTATACTTGCTCCAAATGCGCATGGCCATATCTCATCTCCAAGCGTTTAATGAGTTGAGAATAATCTTTACGTTCCTCAGGAGGCAATGTCTGCATAATATCACTAGCATCACCCCTCAATTCTATGATTAAAGCAGTCGCCTTCTCGACAGAAGACCATACGTTTGCTTCTGCGGCCGCTTCGAATTGCGTCAGGTAAGTCGCCCATGACGTCTTTCCATCAAAGGTTGGTGGCTTGATTCTGGTCTTCGAGATAGTCACAGGTTTTTCTTTTATTTCGATGGGCCGCGGTATAACTTCTTCGTTGACCTGCTTGGGATCAGAATGACTCGTGGTAACGGGTAATTTCATCTGAGTCATTATTGCCTCTAAAAGTCTAGAATATTCTCCAATTTTCTCTTATACTGTTATGAAAACCTCTTCCTTTAATACATCTGATTTTTCCGCTAATCGCTGTTCTAGAACTTTCTCCACTTGTTCGAGACTTTTTTCGAAGTTTCTAGAATTTTCTAGTAATTTCTTTTCCAGATTTTTCTCGAGGATTCTAGCGGTTTCTAGGCTTCTTTGTTCCATTTGTTGTATTTGAATTTGTGAATATATTAGCCACTCTTCCAAAGTTTGCGAACTGTCTATTAGTCATTGTTCCAAACTTTTCACACTGTCCAGATTCTTCTGCTCCATTTGTTGCATTTAAATTTGCGCATTCTCTATTAGTCGTTGTTCCATTTTCATCAACAGCGAATTCACGTCAGCATCTCCGCCTGGAACTTGAAAGACATAATTCTCTGGACCCTCGCCTTCTTGGATAACACGTTGCAAAGCCGTTGCTGGAGGATTGCCTTTTTGCCAGTTGTATCCTCATCCCTCTCCTCTAATTCTCCTTTAATTCCGTTAGTTTCATTCTATTGGCCATCACAATATTTAAAATAACGTCTTTTCGCACTGTATATTTATTTAAACGAATACTTAATTAACACTTAATTGTCTACTTAGTCCGTTATTTATTAAACCACATACCTGCACCATTGTAAAGTTTGTCTTTTCGGGTTCTTAAATAAAACTAACGGTAACTTTAGACACACACTATATTAATAATAAAAACGAATGACAATGTAAAAACTAATTACTAACAATAAGCACATTTATGTATTTATATTTATATAAGTTCGCTCGGGGATAACTTGGTTCGAATGCCCCCAAAATCCTTCTTCGACGGCTTATATATATGGGTCGCCGAGCCCCTCGAGTTTTCTTAGTCTCGGTCTTTCCATTTCTAGATCTACCGAGAACGCGCGAGAGGTATTATACGTGACGTATTGTTGGATGAGTCATCACAGTATCCTAAATACGTATTTCGATAATTAAGTTGCCATCATCAGTAGGTAAAACCACTAATCAAAGTGTCGCACAAGGGACACAGTAAAGCTAACACAACTGATCACGCAACAACTTTACACGGCGTCCACGTATACACTGACTTAAAAATACAAATACGTCGACTAAAAATTACGACAAAATTATCTCTCTTAAGAAAACGGCAACCACAAGTGTTTATTCTCTTTCTGACCGTCTACAGCCTTTCTACCTACTTTTCTAAGAATGATAAGAGACAACTATAGGCGATCGGCTTCTTGTCTCCGTTTACCGTGTTCTGTTTGCTTTTGGCGATATGAATGCTTTCGTATGCGTCAAGATCGCGGGAATTATTGATGGCTTTGACAAGTTTTAACCCTTTATTCGACATATTGTGTAGTCTATTTAAAGAATGGTTGGCAACGTTAGATTTTTCTGGTCTATTAAATTTAATATGTGATATGTGTTCTTTAAACCGGGTTATTATTGATCGTTTCGTTTGGCCTATGTATTGCAAATTACAATCATCGCAATTAATTTGGTATATACATGATTTCAAATTAATATTAACTTTATCTTTGGTACTCCCTAGGAGACTTTTGATGGTGTTTTCGGACCGAAAGGCAACTTGGAGACCTCGTTCTTTCACAACTCTATTAATGTTTTTCGTGATAGGGTGGTATGGTAAACACATGCACTTTTTCTCCTGGTTACTTTGAGATACCAAACTTGTGGATTCGCGGATTATCTTTTTAATTTCGTTTTTCTAATTAATTTATTGATTATTTCTATGTCAAAGCCATTATAATTCGCGATATTTTTAATGAAATTTAGTTCTATTTCATATCTCTCTTTTGTTAACGGAAAATTTAGTAACCGATTGACTAAGAAATTAAAAGAAGCTGTCTTATGTTGAAAACTATGATTTGCTTTGTAATTTGTAGACAGCAATGTTTACATCCCCACTTACTTTGCAATTGCATACAAACTAATTTGATATTTGTAAATATTTCATATAAAAGCCGAAAAACTCCAATAATTTATGAATTGTTATATTTAATAAACGGCTAAGAAATTATCTAAACACTCATATGGCTATGGAGTAATAATTAGCAATGTCAAACATTCAAATCTGACATCTGCTCTCAAAATACTGACATCTGCTTTCAATAACTGACATCTACTTTCAAAATAGGCATCTGCTTTTAAATCTGACGTTTGCTTTCATAACAGACACCTGCTTTCAAAACAGACATCTGCTTTCAATAACTGACGTTTGCTTTCACTAACTGATATCTGCTATCAAAACTGACATCAGCTTTCAAAACTGACTTCTGCTTTCAACTTGACATCTACATTCAATAACTGACATCTGATTCATTTACACTGTTACTTTATAATGCATTTCTAAATAGCTTGAACCAAGGTCTATTGTGGCTGAGTGGTAAAAGCGACAGTCCGGCAAACTGTAGACTTAGGTTCAAGTCCCAACATAGCCAATATTTTTCAATTAAAAATTTCGTATGATTTGCTTTGTAATTTCTAGACAGCAATGTTTACATCCTCACTTACTTTGCAATTACATACATACTAATTTGATATTTTAAATATTTCATATAAAAGCCGAAAAACTCCAATAATTTATCAATTGTTATATTTAATTATCTAAACACTAAGAAATTATCTAAACACTTATATATATATATATATATATATATATATATATATATATATATATATATATATATATATAGTAAATTCATTTTGTTGGCGGTTTAAGATCTGGTTTTACTTCAAAATGTATATATTTAAAACAATCCTACAAGCCCCTACATATAATATAGCAAAATTCCTAGGTGATAGCATATCTAAGATGTTAGGGAAAACAGAATATCAAACCAAAGACTCATTTCAATTTCAAAATTTCATCAAGGAACAAAAAGGACCAACTAATCACAAAATTATATCACTTGATGTAGAATCTTTATATACTAACATTCCTACAGATCTAGCTATGAACATAATAGAATCCAAATGGGATGAAATTAGTCCACACACATCACAAAATAAAAAACGTATTTATTACACTTCTGTCTCGACAACACATATTTTCAGTACAAAAATTCTTCTATAGTCAAACATTTGGTATTGCCATGGGCTCTCCTTTAGCTGCTCGTATTGCAAATCTGGTAATGGAACATTTAGAACAAAACGTTATCAATTCATTAAACTTCCACCCCATTTTCTTCAAAAGATATTGTTCGGGCAAAATAGATTTAATTTTGTATTTTTAGTTTTATTTAGATGTAGGTATATTTATGTTAATATATTTAATCCTAGTTTTAAATTGTAAATATTATATATTGTATATAGAAAAGGTCTTGGAGTTCAGATATATTTAATATTGTTAATTACTTTAGGACTGGTCAGGTATTACATTTCTTCATTGTCTTATTTTCTACAGTCATAAAAACTATTTATTTTATTACAGGCACAACCCTCTGGTTAATCCATCCATTATGTAAATAATGTATTTGAATAAGCATAAATATAATAGAATAAGTTTTATTGTACATATTTCCTGTTATATATTATTATAATAGGTGAAATAATTGGGTTCGATGCGATTCTGCGAAGTATTAGTATTGCGAAGTATTGTGCATTGTATATTTATTACTTTAAGAGGTATTTTATTTTCTATAATTAAGGGTTTCCGGCGTATATTGTTTATTTTAATACATTTATGACGTTGGAAACTACAGCATATACTTTTCTTAGAAAGGTAAAATAATGGTATGGAAATTTTCGTATACTCTATTCATTGTTTTCTCCCTCTCTTTGACTGGCGGGGACAAAACTTTCTTGCCGAAAAATAAGGGAATGAAGAAACAGTTCCAAACAAGATCTCTTAGAGATCACTACAGGTCCAAGTACGATCTTCGAGTGAAAGCTTAGGTCTCAGTGATCTAACTAACAGTTCCTACTAAGATCTCAGTGATCTAAATAGGAGCAATATTATTTATTAGCCAGTTTTTCTCGGTCTTTAGTATTAAGACCAGATACTGCATTTTATTTAACGGAACTCCAAGATTAAACTTGTAAATATATTAGTGTTATATAAAAAATATTGTATTATTTCAACACATACTTCGGTCTATACATACCAAACTTCCTTCAAACCAGGAGGAAGAAACAGATATGTTGATGATATCATAACATGTATTCCGACTAATAAAATAAACTATCTTCTAAATAAATTCAACAATTTTCACAACAAATTAGAATTCACTATTGAAGAAGAAATTAATAACAGTATTAATTTTCTTGATATTTCTTTAAGCTATGAGAGACAGGGTACTATTTATACAAATTGGTATAATAAACCCACAGCTTCTTTTCGATATATGAATTACCACACAAATTCTCTTACAGTAGGTAATCAATAAAATGATTACAAATAATCTGACTGATAGAGCAGTAAAACTATCACATACTCAATACAGAAAAGATAACATCAAGAAAATTAAAACAATCTTAACAGATAATAATTATCAACCACAACTAATAGACCAAACAATTAAAAAAGGAATCCACCAAATATACAACACTACAGATACCAATAACAATTTAAACAATGACACAACATACATCACGATTCCATATGTTCCACAATTATCAGAAAAAATTATATACACTTTAAAAAAAATATGATATAGCTACAACATATAAACTCAGTAATACTAAAAAATCAGAATAATTGAAACATACATGAGTAGGTAAACCCCATCAGTTTTGTATAATACAGGGTATTTTTAATAATATAAAATATTATTAAAAATCTGGTGTGAAGAACACAAATACAGGTTCACTATTAATATTTTTTGTGAAAAAATATAAATGACAGAATATAAATGTCAAATAATTGACATTTATATTCTGTCATTTATATTTTTTATATCCTTGACAAAGGCATCTTATGCCGAAACATGTAGGGTTGTTTTAAATATATATACTTTGAAGTAATAAACCAGACCTTTAATCGCCGACTTATTAAGTTTACCTTGTATATATATGCTATTTATTATTATCTCGAGAATGCGTACAATTTTATTAACGAAAAACAGGTCGTCGCGACCATGTTTTGTGATTTGGCGAAGGCATTTGACTGCGTTCCGCACTCGCTTCTTCTCCGGAAGCTCGAATATTACGGGTTCCGGGGAGGAGCGAATGACTGGTTGAGATCTTATTTGCTTGGGCGTACACAATATGTTAGTCTGGGCTCTGGGACGGGTTGTGTGGAGTCTGGGGTCAGGGATGTTATATGTGGTGTGCCGCAGGGTTCGGTTTTGGGTCCGACGCTTTTTCTCTTATTTATTAACGATCTTGCACTGTCGGACACCAGGGCTCACATTGCATTGTTTGCCGATGATACGTCATTAATTTGGCATGCTGCGGACCCGCAATCTCTGGAGGGCCTGATGAACAAAGAGATTCCGATTTTTCAGAGTTGGTTTAATGCTAATGGAATTACCCTAAATTTAAGTAAAACACAACTTTTAATTCACAGACACAATTATGTAAGTGTGAATATTGAGATTGGTGGCATCACTTTAGAGCCTGTGAACTCCGTGAAGTTCCTTGGTCTGATTCTGGAGCCAGGCCCTTGTTGGACCGGGCATGTTCGTCGCCTTTCGTGTAGGCTCTCATCTGCTTGTTATGCGATTGGAGTGGTGCGTCGTAGCCTGGGAGAGTCCACGGCTAGGACAGTATATTTTTCATTGTTTGAGTCTCGTCTACGGTATTGTCTAGCATTTTGGGGATTCACGACCGCTGGGAATCTTCTTTCGATTTTTAGGTTGCAGAAGCGGGCGGTGCGGCTCTTGTGCGGGGCGGCAGCGGACGCCCACTGTCGGCCGTTGTTTGCGGATAGTGGAATCATGACGGTTTATTCATTGTTATTATACGAATCATTGTCTATCATTTTTAAAAAGCAAAGTAATATCCAGCATAGGTCTGATATTCATTCGTATGACACACGCGGCAACCAACTTCTGAATTTACCAAAGCCCGCGACAAGAGCGAGTCGCGATTCAATATTTTATATGGGCTTGCAGTATTTCAACGGACTGCCAATGAACATTAGGCAGTCTTCAAGCTTAAAACAGTTCCAGGGGAAATTAAAGGTGCTGCTCCTCGGGCAGGTTTTGTACTCGCTGGATGGGTTCTTTGCGGGTTGACGTTGGAATCCCTTGCTTTTATTTTTAATTTGTTTTTATTTTAATATTGCTTTGATCATGTGTTTTTATTAGGTGACATGTATTTGTTTGTTTTGGCAACTTAATCAATTACTGTTATGTGTTTATACTATAATTGTATATTGTGTATATTGCTTACTGTCCACGTACTGTATGTGCTTATTGACAATAAATATTCTATTCTATTCTATATATATATATACATATATATATATATATATATGTATATATATATATATATATATATATATATATATATATATATTAGGGTGGCCCACGCTTGTATGGAAAAGTAAAAGTAGAGTCCAATACTTTCTCCACAAGCTTGATTTTGTTTCTTTTGCTAAAATATATGTGTATACCAAAAATTGGCTCAAAGGGACAATATTTAGGGGTGCATTTACTACTGGTTTATCATTATTGTACTTGTTTATGTATTGGAGATACTTTTTCACACTTTTCTTTGATCTTTACTAGATTTACATTCGTTAAAATTCAAATATATTGATCCCTTTATATAATTATTTAACTTATTTTGAATGCAGAATTACAAGAAACGAGTTTATGTTAGCAAATTTCAGAATTTCTTATTTTTCTTTCATGCACTTACTTTCCTCGTATCAAAACAAAATACTGTATCAATAAGGGACATCCCCTGATTGTTGTTTCAAAAGTAAAAAAAAGAGCGAAGTTCATTGATAATAAATACATTAAACGAGATGGTTGTGCGCGAAGGTTGTGCCTGATTGTTGGTTGTGCGCGATTTTTTTTTCAAAGTACAAGCCATTTTGAATGTAAGTTTTGTAAAATTTCAGTGATTTCTAATAATGTAAGTAGTGCAAAACAATAATAATTTTTTTAATCGTTTATTCACTTTCGTGCTATATTGGTTTAGCTAACATAAGAAATGTCTGCCACTAAATCCTCGAGATTAATGAGAAGCTCACCAGGAACGTGGCTAATTGGGAATCAAATTGAACGTTTTTGTCCGGCAAGACTTCCATCAAAAAGCGATGTGCTTAAACTGTTCAATTTTTATCACTTGGGAAAAAAGAGAACTGAAACGATTAGTATTCGAGAAACGGCAAATGCAGTGACCGAGATTTGGGAACGAGCAAGACTTCCTACACAAAGAATTGATTCGATCGTAAGAATAATTCGTAAGCTTTTAGGTCAATATAACATTTTGAAACATTTTGAAGAAGAGTCGGAAAAACAATCTCAAAAGTAGTCGGGCAAAAGAAGTCATGTTCAAAGGAGATTTAAATAAAGTATTAGACGTAGCCACAAAAGATGCATTAAACAAAATCAAGAATGAGGAGGACAAATTGTTTCTTATAATGCAGAGGGAGAATAATATGAGTTGCAGCATGCCGGGAATAGACAAAAAGTCAAAGGAGAAAGAAGATCGCAAGCGAAAGAAAGAAGTGGAATTAGAGGCAAGGAAATTGCGTAACATTGAAAGTCAAAGAGCTATTGAAAAAGTGGCTGGATTATCTACGCTGGAGGATTATGTTGAAATTTCCGGCAGTGAGTCAGATTCATCGCACGAAGAAGTTAAGTTTCGCGAAAAAAAATACAACTAAACCAATAAAAATGAAATCTGTTTTTACAAACGACTTTATTGGATCTATTGACCGTGTAAATCTTTTTAATCGGGAAACCATGTATGTTGTTGGAGCTGCAGTTCAAGTGTTAGGTATCCTGTATCCGAAATTGCCTTATCACGTACCACAATACAACGAAAAAGAAACGATATCCGAAAAAAGATATCAGAAGCTGATAAGGACTCATTCTCTTTACAATATCCAGTCGCATTGCATTGGGACAGCAAATTATTGCCCGATATTTCTGATGAAAACAAAAAAGTCGATAGAGTTGCTATACTCATCAGTGGCAATGGAAAAGAAAAACTTTTAGCAGTTCTGAAGATCACAAAAGGAACCGGTGTAGAACATGCTAACGCTTGTTTGGGTGTCTGTACCGATTGGTCAATAAAAAACCAAATTCGAGGACTATGCTTTGACACTACCGCCTCCAATACTGGTTTAAAGCTAGGTGCATGTACTTTTATTGAAAAAGGATTAAATAAAGAATATATAAAGAAATATGGATTGCTTGTCGCCATCATATGTTTGAGGTCATGCTTTCTAATGTTTTTAAAGAGTATTTTGGCCCAAGCGGAGGACCCGAAGTGCAACTATTTAAAAGATTTAAAAATCAATGGCCAAATATTGATAAAGAAAACTTCAAAGTCGGAGATGATACTCTATTCCATACAAGTGACTTGCTTCAACTCCAACAGCAAATGTATGAATATTATACCGATCCCATCAAAAGTCAACAGCCAAGGGACGATTACCGTGAACTCCTTACGCTTTGTCTAAATTTTCTTGCTGGTGCAAATAAAGCAGGAACAATGAAAGTTAAATTTTATGCACCAGGCGCGTGCCACCTTGCTCGTTGGATGACGAAGGCGATCTATTGCATAAAATATGTATGTTTCAAAATCAATTTGATCTCACAGACGAGGAAAAGAAAGCAGTTATCGAAATAAGTTTGTTTGTAAGTCTTATATATGGCCGATACTGGAATGAAGCTCCTTTAGCAATAAATGCTCCTCTTAATGACCAAAACCTCCTTAAACAACTCGAAAACTATCCCAATGAAAAAATTGTTAAAGCTGCTGTAAAAACATTTCATCGACAATTATGGTACTTTTCTGAATATTTAATCGGGCTTGCCTTTTTCGATTCCAGAGTTACATATGAAACTAAAAAAGCAATAGTGAAAAATCTCCAGCTACCACCAAAAGCTAAAGTCTTAAAGAGACTGGACGGAAAGTATTTAACCATAGAAATCCACTTGAGTCCTATGTTACCAAAAGTTCAACAATGTTTTTTAATTTACTATGCGATGATGGACAAGAAAAGGCACAGTTATTTCTTTCAAAGGATCCTACAGAATGGAAAGACGACGCCATTTTTATTTCGATGAAAGAAAATGCTAGACTTTTAAAAGTTGTAAATGACTGTGCAGAACGAGGTGTTGCTTTGGTGACCCAATTTAACAGCTCAATTACGAAAAATGAGAAGCAAAAGCAATATTTGCTTAGATTAATTGATCACCATAGAAAAAAATTTCCCGGGGTTTGTAAAGCTAATATTGCAAAAATTTAATTTAAAAAAATTATAAAATATATGATAATTTGTACCTAATATACAGTTTTATTAATTCTTTATTTATTTGTTTTATTAAATATTTTTATTTTTAAATAAACAATGAATATCACCATAAAAAATCATTGTATGTTATATTTCTATCTAACCCCGAAAAATCATTAAACTATCGCAACCTCTAAATATTGACCGATTGTGCTCAAATTTGGACTGAACATTTTTAAGCACTATTCGAATAGGATCAGCGTTGTGGAGCGCGAATATTCGATGCTTTTGTATTTTGGGCCACCCTAATATATATATATATATATATATATATATAAAACAATTGATAAATTATTGGAGTTTTTCGGCTTTTATATGAAATATTTACAAATATCAAACTAGTAACGGGTGTTCATTTGAAAAGTCAATCTAGTAGCATGTGATTTACTGAGAACATTTTGAAGTATGTCGTAAATTAAAATTTACTACTTAACCTACGAAGTCGTATATTTTGACAGTTTCATACATACAAATAAATAACAAATGTGATTGACATTATCAAATGTCATTTGGATTTACGTTTACGGACCAACAAACACATACTAATATATGTGCGTCTTATTCTATCAAAATTTCAAAGTAACCTAGATTGACTTTTCAAATGAACACACGTTATATATGTCATTGCAAAGTAAGTGGGGATGTAAACATTGCTGTCTACAAATTACAAAGCAAATCATATGAAATTTTTAATTGAAAAATATTGTCTATGTTGGGACTTGAACCCAAGCCTACAGTTTGCCGGACTGTCGCTCTTACCACTCAGCCACAATAGACCTTGGTTCAAGCTATTTAGAAATGCATTATAAAGTAACAGTGTAAATGAATCAGATGTCAGTTATTGAATGTAGATGTCAAGTTGAAAGCAGAAGTCAGTTTTGAAAGCTGATGTCAGTTTTGATAGCAGATGTCAGTTAGTGAAAGCAAACGTCAGTTATTGAAAGCAGATGTCTGTTTTGAAAGCAGGTGTCTGTTATGAAAGCAAACGTCAGATTTGAAAGCAGATGCCTATTTTGAAAGTAGATGTCAGTTATTGAAAGCAGATGTCAGTATTTTGAGAGCAGATATCAGATTTTAATGTTTGAAATTGTTAATTATTACTTCATAGCTATACGAGTGTTTAGATAATTTCTTAGCCGTTTATTAAATATAACAATTGATAAATTATTGGCGTTTTTCGGCTTTTATATGAAATATTTACAATTATCAAATTATCAAATTAGTGTGTATGTAATTGCAAAGTAAGTGGGGATGTAAACATTACTGTCTACAAATTACAAAGCAAATCATACGAAATCTTTAATTGAAAAATATTGTCTATTTGATATTTGTAAATATTTCATATAAAAGCCGAAAAAACTCCAATAATTTATCAATTGTTATATTTAATAAACGGCTAAGAAATTATCTAAACACTTTTATATATATATATATATATATATATATATATATATATATATATATTGAGGTAGGTCAAGTTTACGCATAAGAATGCCTTAGTTAGCAAGAGACAGAATTTTAATGTGTTTATGTAATCTTTAGAATAATTAAAAAATATTGAAGCTGAATTCTTCTTATGTAATATCAATAAAGTTGATTTCGCGTTTTTAATTGCTTAAAATTCATTCTCACATTTATTTGTTTTTGTCTTTTCATTCGCCTTTGTCATTTCATTCCGATATCTTGTATTTCCAAAGATATTTCAACTTAATTGATCAATAATAAATGACGCCAATAATTTAGGCGAGACTGTACTAATTTAAAATAACTACAGCGGGAATTATCCCAACCATAAAATGAGCATTATGTACAATTATCAACATTCACACGTCAATTATTTGGTCACAAAAATAAAATATGTAATTTATATTAAGCATATGTATATTTAGAGTGATTAAATTGTCATTTTCATTATAATTAAATGTCGAGATTATAGAAATACATACAGATTGGACGAATCAGGAGTTAGGATTCAGAACAAATGAAAGTTGGCGTCACAACGTATTTAAATGCCTCTCTGCAAATTAAAAGAAAAATCATTAATAAAATTAGAAAACCTTTACATCGAACCTAGTCAAACCTTACCTGTATATCCAGTTCCTGTTTAACGCATTTTGCGAGTCCAGACGATAACCGGCGTCCAAGAAAACGAAAATTCCATTTCACCGGGAAAACCTGCCGTTAGATCGAAGACCAAGCGGGGACGCCATCCGATCGCCCGTTCAAACTTGTATCCTGCATTTACGGATCTACCAGCCAAGTCCAGAATTACCAATTCCTGTCTATGTCCACATAAGTATTCTTTAAACATCCTACGAATTTTTGAAAATGATAAATTAATTCACTTCAACAAAATAAATCCATAATCAAATTATTTTTAATAATTATAACTTATGTTGCGTTTTAATATTAACATAATTTAAGTTAAGTCTAGAAGAATACAGTTTCCTGTTTAAATATAATTAAATTTAATACTAGAATTATTTATGCTTTTAGCTTTATTAATGTCACGCTCATTTAGTTGTTTGTTTAACTTAGAATTTTTTTCATGTTCATTTTATCACGTGACCTGATACGATTCAATATTCATAATCTAATTAATTTGATCACTTACCTGTTTTTCAATAACTTCATTAAAGTCTTTTACATTGGTCCTTATCTCACTCGTTTTAATTAGTAGATTTGAATATAAAAAATACTATTATTTATTGCATTGGCATCAGCTGATTTTGTAAGTGTTCTATTGCAGTCACCGAACCTACATTTTAAAGGGTATTTTTCTATACCCACACAAGAGTCTAATTGTTCTTCGAAGCCGGACACATAACACAAATTTTAGCCCACCCGAATATACTTATAAGAAGTTATATACATGAACAGCTGTTTAGGTTAAGTATACTTCGTTATTAACAATTATGTATCTTTGCATCATACGCAAGCAACAGATTTAACGTTATACAACCCCATCTGTGTGTAACATTTGATAGCATATTAAATATAGAGATTTATAATTCACGTTTTAAAAATTTATTTTACCAGTTTATTTAAACATTAAATTTTGTATGTATATTTCATTAAGCCCTTTCGGCTTCTCTTCAATATATATATATATATATATATATATATATATATATATATATGTATATATATATATATATATATTGTTGTGAGGCAAATTACCTACAATAATATATTTTAATTTAGTTAATTTACAAATAAATAAAATTTTGAAAAATTTAAAAAATAATATTAAATATTTTTTTTTTAAACACTTAAAATAATTAAAGGAAAATCAAAGGAAATATAAATATAGTATTTTGAATAGTTTTAATAGCCAATTTGAAACATGTAATTAGTTGTATGTAATTAATTCTGATGGAAATTGTAATTGATACAAATTTGAACATTAATTCAAATTATAAAATTTCCACATCATTTCCGTTGTTCAAACAAACCAATGGGAAGATGTGAAGAAGATTTCAAGGGGACGTTTTGTTTTTTATCGGCGTCTATTCGGGGAGTCGTTGTATAAAGCCCATCAGATACGGACGCCATTTTTCGAAAAATATCAGCATTGTTCTTAGTCCACATCTTCTAAGAAGAGATATTTACAAAATTACGACGACTAAAAGTGTTTAATAATATATTTAAAAGATAGCATCACGTTTAATTTATCAATTAAAAGTCATCTGAACGGCGTACTCCAATTATTTAATAATATATCATCAAAAGCATCATTTTAAAATTATAAATTCAATATGGCGGTACTTATAGAAGAAGATTAATTATCCTGTATTTCCTGTCCTTAATCAAGACCAGTTTTTTAAGAAATCCTAGAAGATTTACTCAATATTGTAACAATTCCGAAGAATTCCTTCACCGAACATCCTATCTATACCGTTCATTTAATTAAAAGTCATTCCTGGTCCTGATTTAGAAGATCCGAGAGAGATTTTTCCAGTTTCCAGTAATCTTCAAAGAAATACCCAAGATCCATCCTTTTATCCGGACTTAACTTTGCATCCCGATTAAGAAGGTACCTTAAATTACACTCATAAAAGAAAAATCATTTGGTAGTTATTTTAAAATAAATCGATAAATCTTGTCTAATAGTCGTAACTGTATGATACTTGGAAACTATCCAGAATACGTTTTCCCATATAACAATTTGGTTTTCCTTAATACTAATTTAAAGTTTACAGTCCATTCAAGGACTATATATCATTTATTTGGGTCATTTTAGATGTGAATTACCTCATCAAGGTTATTCCTTCTCCGAACCCTACGGTTTTCACTGCTATCAGTGCATTATTGCATTATAAAGTTTTTGATTCATGCATTTAGTGTTTTGAAAATTTATATTTCCTTTGAAGCAAACAATCTAACGTTTTTGTTTGTTTTTCTTTACAATTCCTGCAAGAATAAATTAACTTAGGTTATAGTAGTATGTTTATTATAGTTAATAAGAGTTTTTTGAAAACAAATACCGACCTGTTAAGGTATTCAATATCCAACCACTGTATTTGTAACTTTCTTTTTTTAGCATTCTGGGATTTAAAATAAATATTTTATATTGTTTTGTTGAAGAAGAAGTTTTATTTGTATTTTTAACCGTAAATATATGTTAAAGGGTTTTCTTTTTTGTCTACCTATTTTAGAGTAGATCTAAACCTTGCTGAATTCACACACTGAGTTCTTTCTACCATGAGATAGATCTCAGTTTGTATGACGAACGGTTTAAGTAATCGATAAATATCCTTTTTAAAATCATAAAATTAATAAAGATTGTTTTTTTTATATGTATCTTTCCGCAGTTTTTATCTTTTTCAAAGATATTATTGAATTCTTAAACAAGAAATGTCAGACATTAGAAGTCATTCAAAGACAAGATTCACAGCAACTAAATTCATCATCACATCATTCAAACTCGTCACACTTAAAAGTTAGAAATACTAGACAAACATCACACATAACCACATCAATAACATGTCAGATTTGTTCAAAGAATCATTTAATCTTTCAATGCCACAAGTTTTTAACACTGACTCCACAGCAACGTTTTAGTGAAGCTAGAAGTAAACGTATGTGCATCAACTGTTTAAAAAACAATTATACTACGCAACAATGCACGAGTGGTTCATGCAGAAAATGTAATAAAAAACATAACACATTATTACACTATCCGCAAGAACAGAGACAAGCAGACAGCCTGCATCAGATACAATACCATCAACAATTAACAACCATTGTGCAAATCAAATTCCAGCAAGCGCGATATTTTTATCCACCGCACTAATAAACATACATGGTAAACATGGCACAATGCACGTGGGTCGAGCATTACTTGACTCCGGATCACAATCCAATTTCATGACAAAATCATTTGCTAACCGCTTAGGATTAAATTCAGAAGACATAGACATACCAGTAGTTGGCATAAATCAATCGTCAACACATGTCAAAAGTATCGTCAATGCAAGAATAAAATCACGACATAATGCATTTCAAGTAACAAGCAAATGTTTAGTCATAAACAAGATAACCGAAAGGTTACCATTAATCACAGTCGACATCACCAATTTTGCAATTCCACACAATATTAAGTTAGCCGATCCGAAATTTAACATTGATCCTTTTCAGTTTTTGCAGAACTTACTGCTTTTGCAATTGCTGCTGCACCACCACCTAATGATCCTAAAGCACCTAATGCTGCAAAAAATGGGATTAACGGTAAGAATACACCTTTTCTGGTATTACAATTACCCTGGATCGCGAATATTTAAGTCTTCTTCCAGATTTCATTAAACTTTGATATGCAACTCCAGCATTCTCTAAAACACCCTTCTTCTTACCAATCCGTCTTATTGCATTTCTTCCTTGCTTGCAAAAATGAAATAGCACTACCTAATCGATACCCCTGCCTACTCCTCCTATAGCTTCTTTCACTACCCTTCCTTCCACTTTTACTTATTTCTTGCCGTTGTCTACTCTAACTCATAAATAATTTTGTTTTAGCTTTCATAGCAGCTGAAACCACAATTGCAGCTAACCTTTCTCCTATACCTGCGCCTCTACTCTTCACTCGTCCTACAGCCTTTTGATACAATTTCTCATCCGGTTCGTGCCTTTTTAACAATTTACTTGATTGTGCATATGATATAGCGTGCTCTTTACAAGCCTCGTGCATAATATTCACCCCCTATAACCTCTTTTCAATCGTTCTTCTAATCTAGTTCCTGGATAACAAAATCCATCACCCGGTATGTGCAATTCAACTGGAAGCTTATTTATCACAGTATTCAACAATTCACCACCTTCCCTTCTGCGTGCCTTATTCAAACTACCACTTCTGAATACCACCACAGTCGGCAATATTAAACTATCTCAGTCATCATCAACAATCTAAATGACTATATGGAATGAAAGTTATATGGAAATTAATTAATTAATTGAGAAATTAATTACATGGTTTAAACTTTGCACTGCAGATTGATTTATTGATATTTTCAAATTTATTTGTATTTTAAATTAATTACATCCTTTCAAGCTTTGCACTGCAGTCTTTAATTTATTGATATTTTCAATAACGAAGTTAGACCCTTGGACGTAGGCAGACCATAATAGTATGCTTTTGGAATAATGATTTAGAAATGTTTACAGTAATATTTATAGTAAATGTAACTGTCCATCCTTACAGTCATCCTTACAGTAGTAATATTTACACTAAATATAACTTTCAACATCCTTACAGTCATCCTTACAGTAATATATTACTGTAAGGATAACTGTCTAACTGTCAACAACCTGGAGGGATATCTGGTAAGAAGTATGGATTTGAGAATATTTACATTATCTTTTCCATAGTGTGATATTCGTCAGAAGAAATAGTGTTATAGGATTGATTATCGTTTTTTTTTGTTGATTTTATGCTTTTTCATGGAGCTCAATATAAATTCAAATTACATTTACAGGAATTCAAACTCACCACAACTACCCCTACGGAAGTGATGGTGACGGTGATGTCGACACTTGGCCACCGCTCACCGATTTCCCGAAGAATTTTGAAAGCGATCAAGGAAAGGAATTTTTTAACTCTCATTTCAGGAACCTTATGGATCAGTATAATATTAATCACTACACTACCTATTCCAATCTAAAAAGTTCCATTGTCGAACATTTTAATAAAACCCTAAAAAATAAGATGTGGAAGGAATTCAGCTTCAGTGGGAATTATCGTCGGATAGATATATTGCAAGGATTAGTTAACGATTATAATAACACCGTACATCGAACAACAAGGTACAAGGCTGTAGCAGTTAATCAAGGAAATGTTAGAAGTATTTTAAATTCAGTTTATAGTAATATTAAAGTAGGTGATCCAAGAATTTCGAAATACAAGGTGGGAGATTCTGTTCGTATAAGTAAATATAGGCACGTGTTTTAAAAGATATATGCACCAAATTGGTCGAATGAAATATTCACACTAAGAAAAGTTCAGAACACCTTCCCCAGAACCTATTTACTACAATATTTGCTATAGCAGAATATTTTAAGGGGGTTTTACGAATTCGAGTTGCTAAAAGTGAAGCATCTGGACGTATATCTTGTTGGAAAAATTATACGTTAAAGTTCTCGTAAAGTGGCTTGGCATGCCTTCATCACACAACCCTTGGATTCCTAAGGATAATGTGTTGTAGAGGTTTAGCTGTACATATAGTTTAAAATAAAAAAGTACTAAATAAGTTTGAAATGTTTTTTATTTTATAAATAATTAATACAAATAAGTAGAATTAACTAATATCAAGTAGGATTAAATAACTTACAATTATTTATAAGACATATTTAAAAAAGATGCATGTAATTTATATCATTGCTAAAATACTTTAATCACTAATACATTTACAAAAAATAGGTATTAGGAATTAGGTATCTATGTCAGAGCATTTAGTTCTAAAAGTATATTTTGTAAGTTTTCTTCCCCTGTAATACCTTCGATTTTATAATGACTCCGTTCCAAAATATTGGTTTTATCAGGGAGAATACATAGTTTGTCATCTTTAGATGAGAGAGCAACTTTATTCCTCAATTTCGTATATATTGTGTGTAATTCAGAACGAAATATGTACATTTTCCTCATTATATTTCCATCATCTTCCACCACATTTTTATAATCAGTTACTGATAAATTTTTATCAATAACGTATTTCTTTACTCCCTTTGCAGTTTTCACAGTCTTATTAAGTAATTTTAGACAATAAGTTTTAACACTTTTTCCATAAAAACACTCAATAATTTTGCCAGCGTATTCATCCATCATTTTCCCCGCCCGGGGTGAAGTGGGAAGTATTCCATGAATATTATCGACAGAAAAATTCGATGTATGAAACATATGTAAATATTCTTTTATATCATTATATACATTATAATTTTGCACATTTATAATTAATTAATCTGTATCTGTGTACAATAATGAAAGGTCTGTCAAGCGTCAAGCCTTTTATGAATAGTTTCCCAATGTGAAACCAATTTTATATTTACTCGATTTTCTACATTCCTCATCGTCTTTCCAAATGTACTATTTACCATTAATTTATAAAACTGTTTAAAAAACTCGTTGGTGGATTCATTTCGTTTTTTTTTGTACTGAAATCAACATATTTCCTTAACCAATTACTTTGTTTAAATCTTATTCCTCGACGTATTCCTCGAAATATCAATCCATTAAACCATTATTAAGACATTGTTTCAAAGTTAAGTAATGTATGACGTAATTTGATTTATCGGCAAGGTTTGGAATCAAGTTTACATATTTTGAATTAGGTGGAATAACATGTTCGGGGCAAAAAGGACAGTGCTGTTCGTGAAGATTTGTAGGATATTCAAAATCTACTTCGAAAACATAACCATAATCTCCATCGTCTTCCAAAGCTTGTATATCCATCGTCCGTAGTTCTTCATTTGATAACCATAGAAAATCCCTAACTGGTAAACTGAATGACATGGCATAACCATATAAATTCGTTGCATCTAAGTACAGAATATATTTTTTTCGCTTCGAATGAATTAAAATCCGGTAAGAATTCGTTGTTAGCTTTCTCAATTCTTTTGCATCACATCCTCACACCTCCACGTATACCGCTTTTAAAAAAGTGAAATATATCTGCATCTGTTCATAATTCCAAACTTAAATGTTTCGAAAATTGTCAAATACTCTGCAAGTTATGATTGTATATATATATATATATATATATATATATATATATATATATATATAGTAAACCTAATCAGTAGGCGATTAAAGGTCCGTATATTACTTCAAAATATATGTATTTAAAAAACTCTACATGTTTCGGCAGTTCGCCTTTATCAAGCATTTCGCCTTTATCTTGATAAAGGCGAACTGCCGAAACATGTAGAGTTTTTTAAATACATATATTTTGAAGTAATATACAGACCTTTAATCGCCTACTGATTAGGTTTACCATATCATACCAAGGTCACGAAGTTATTATATATATATATATATATATATATTCTCGGCTGTTGTTGCAGATACTTCTTGGTGAAACATTTTAACTTCATACAGTAAATAATAAAAATAAATTAAAACACTTGGCTTGTTTCACTATGAGATTTATTTAAATTCTCTAACAATTGTTTCGGCTGTTATGCCATTCTCAAAGAGATCTATAAATATAACTTAAAGACTATCGCACTTGTTCTTATATGTTGTCTGTTCTTGTGTGTAGTGGGGGTGGTACTATATTGTGTATTACGGTGTCTATAAAGGGTGTATTGGCATATTCTATCTGTGTGTTGGTGATTAATAGATTTTGTTTTTTCGCTATTTTTATTTCTAATATTTCTAGGAGGTCCAATTTCTTGCTTTTTGTGATATTGTGTATTAAGTCGCAGTTATCTATATCGGGGAAGTGGTTGAGTTCTATACAGTGTTCGGCAAAGCCTGTGTTTTTCTCACTATATAAAATTGACTTTTTGTGTTCTTTAACTGTGTTTTTAATGGCTCGTCCACTTTGGCCGATATAGATAGCTTCACAGTCTTTACATTTTAATTTATAAACACCTGATTGGTCCATTTTATCTCTTTTATCTTTGTTGTTGCTAATCATTGTTCCCAAATTTGTTTTATTTACTCAGCTTATTTTGATATCTAATCCTTTTACTATTCTGTTTATTTTATTAGTGAGTTGTGGTATGTATGTAATTTTGTGCCATCTTTGTATATTTTCTGTTATTTTCGGGTATAGGTGTTTGTTCTTATTATTTTGTATTTCTTTACGTTTTAACAGTTTATCTACGATTTTAGGGTCATATCCATTATTTCTTGCGATTAATTTAATTGTGTTTATTTCTGTATTAAAATCTGTCTTGTTTAATGGTGTGTTTGTGGCTCTATGTATATAACTATTGAATGTTGACATTTTTATTTTCATCGATTGTTTAGCGTTTGCATCTAACAATAATGAACCCACGAACACCGATACTGTATGGACAACTAAAACTTCATAAAGACAACACACCCATGCGACCAGTAGTATCATACATAAATGCCCCGACTTACAAACTTTGCAAGTATTTCAATAAAAAGTTACCGACAAAAATAAATTTCAAATCTAAATATGCGATAAAAAATACCATAGAATTAACGAACAATTTAAAAAACATAAAGATACCTAGCAATGCTAAATTAGTCTCATTAGACATTAAAAGCCTTTTTACCTCTATACCAATAAATGAAATAAAAAAGATAATTGACATACACATTAATAACAATAACCTTAATGACACAGATAAACGAGAAATTAAAGAAACTTTAAATTTATGTCTAAACCAGAATTACTTCAAATTCAACAATGAAACATACACACAAATAGAAGGATTACCGATGGGAAACCCGTTAAGCCCGCTATTAGCAGAAATATACATGAATAAATTCGAAGAAGAACTATTCAAGAAAAACACGGTATTAATTCAACAAGTCCATTTCTGGGCCAGATATGTAGACGACATAATTTGCATATGGAAGGGTACAGATAGGCAATTAACGGAGTTCCTAAAAGTAATAAATTCTATAAACCACAAGATACAATTTACAAAAGAAACAGAAAAAGACAAGAAAATAAACTTTCTAGACATTACAATAAACAGACATAATAATAATCTTACATTCGAAATCTACAGAAAACCCACTTTTACAGACAACATATTACATGCAAACGCTAAACAATCGATGAAAATAAAAATGTCAACATTCAATAGTTATATACATAGAGCCACAAACACACCATTAAACAAGACAGATTTTAATACAGAAATAAACACAATTAAATTAATCGCCAGAAATAATGGATATGACCCTAAAATCGTAGATAAACTGTTAAAACGTAAAGAAATACAAAATAATAAGAACAAATACCTATACCCGAAAATAACAGAAAATATACAAAGATGGCACAAAATTACATACATACCACAACTCACTAATAAAATAAACAGAATAGTAAAAGGATTAGATATCAAAATAAACTGGGTAAATAAAACAAATTTGGGAACAATGATTAGCAACAACAAAGATAAAAGAGATAAAATGGACCAATCAGGTGTTTATAAATTAAAATGTAAAGACTGTGAAGCTATCTATATCGGCCAAAGTGGACGAGCCATTAAAAACAGAGTTAAAGAACACAAAAAGTCAATTTTATATAGTGAGAAAAACACAGGCTTTGCCGAACACTGTATAGAACTCAACCACTTCCCCGATATAGATAACTGCGACTTAATACACAATATCACAAAAAGCAAGAGATTGGACCTCCTAGAAATATTAGAAATAAAAATAGCGAAAAAACAAAATCTATTAATCACCAACACACAGATAGAATATGCCAATACACCCTTTATAGACACCGTAATACACAATATAGTACCACCCCCACTACACACAAGAACAGACAACATATAAGAACAAGTGCGATAGTCTTTAAGTTAGATTTATAGATCTCTTTGAGAATGGCATAACAGCCGAAACAATTGTTAGAGAATTTAAATAAATCTCATAGTGAAACAAGCCAAGTGTTTTAATTTATTTTTATTATTTACTGTATGATATATATATATATATATATATATATATATATAGAATTTAATTGGAGTGAGAAATAGCAATTATTAAAATCTCCTCTCACATGTAATTGTCGCTAAATTTGTGCACTTGATTCTACAATCTGACAAGATTACTCCTGCCGAAGAATGTAGACGCAAACACGTCGCGACGTTAGCCATCCACCTGTGCGGATAATGAAAATTGTATGAAAAAAAAAACCACATCCGTCCAGAAACGTGCATATATCGATATTTCACTGTCGTTACAGATCATTCTTCGGCAGGAGTAATCTTGTCAGATTGTAGAATCAAGTGCACAAATTTAGCGACAATTACATGTGAGAGGAGATTTGAATAATTGCTATTTCTCACTCCAATTAAATTCAATATAATTCGTATATATACACGAAAGTATAAAAATAAAATCATGTCCATGTTAGAATATCGTGTACCGATGATCTGTAACGACAGTGAAATATCGATATATGCACGTTTCTGGACGGATGTGGTTTTTTTCATATATATATATATATATATATACAATCAGATGTATTATAACTTGCAGAGTATTTGAAAATTTTCGAAACATTTAAGTTTGGAATTATATACAGGGTCCGGCAACGAAGCGGGGACGGAAGATTACACGCGTATTTGAAAGTTAGTTAAATATTTAGGCATCGGATATCCTTCCGTACCATCAAGCGTTTTAAAAATATTTTGTTTTATACAGGGTGTTCCAGATGGAAATGCCAGACTAAAGTTGCATTTTTTTAAATGGAACATCCTGTATATTAATAGATGAAATGATCCGCGCTTGAAAGCTGGTTACATCGATATCATGTTGTATGGGTCTAAAGTTGATAGTTTCTGTGTAAATAATTATTTTACTTGATAAATTGATACATTTCAGTAGGCTATTCTGCATAAGGAAAATCAAAAGATCCGAAACCAATAGAATAGAATATTTTCTACTAGTATGCACTTTCGTTGCTGCGTGAAATAAATTCTGCAACTGCTCGCGTTATACAGGGTGTTCACAATTTCGCAAAATCGAAGAAATCTCGTAATTTTTAAATGGAACAGCCTGTATATTTTTAGCTCATTGAAAAGCCCTTTTACTACGCTTTCTATTGATACCTCATTTGATGGATCATTTGCTAATTATTTCTTTTTAGAGTTGAATTAATGAATAATGCTTGTATTTTTGTAGCTAATTTGCGCTTTTAAACCTTCTGTAAGATCTGATATTCAACAAATTATCCATGAATGGTCTATAATAAGAAGAAACCCCATTAAGTACGAGAAACAGTTGATTTTCACTTAGCGGTGAAAGCAAACATTAAATTAATATAAAGTAATATAGCATTTTCAATAGATTCACTGCTGATCAAGTTATCTGGTGTCAGTTTTAAGCTTGTATACTTAATAACCAAGTTGTCAAAAATTTCGTTCCATCTTACACAGTATTTCGTTCAATCTTTAAAAGAAATTGCTATAATGACTAATTTTAGTATTCAAGAAATGGTGAATATGATATTTATTCTTTGGGAGTGTACAAGAAATTGTCTCCTAGCAAGTAGAGTATATGCAGAGAGATTTCCAAACCTTGAAAGAAAGCCAAGACCGGAAGCATTTGAAAGGTTAGTAGAGAGATTTACAGAAACTGGTTGTGTAACCTACAAGAAGAGAGAAATAAATAAGCCGGTAATTAATGAAAAAAGCGAATTGGCCGTATTATTAACAATACAGGAAAATCCACATATAAGTATAGACGGTATTTCAAAGGTAACAGCTATTGAAGATAGGAGCGTACAAAGAATTTTAAGAAGTCATAAGTATCATCCGTACCATATGGAATTAAATCAGGAATTGCATGGTGATGATTTCATTAAAAGAACAGACTTTTGTGGTTGGTTGTTAAATAAAATGCGAGAAATGCCAAATATTTTAACAAAGATTTTGTTTAGCGATGAGGCTACTTTCAAAAGTAATGGGGCGGTAAATAAACATAACATGCATTATTATGCAACAGAAAACCCGCATTGGATACGTCATGTAGACAATCAGAATAGACGGCCTCTTAACGTCTGGGGAGGTATACTTGGTCCATATATCATTGGGCCTTACTTTTTCGATGGAACCGTTACAGGCGATACGTATTTGGCATTTTTGCAGAACGAACTGCCTAATTTACTTGAGCATGTGGATGCTGACACCCGACAAATTTTCTGGTTGCAACACGATGGTGCACCTGCTCATTACAGCCTTAACGTTAGCGAGTTTCTAGGGCGATGGAAGGAAGACAAATGGATAGGACGAGGTGGTCAAATCGCTTGGCCTCCACGAAGTCCAGACCTTACTGTCTTGGACTTCTACTTTTGGGGATATGTCAAAGCTCTAGTTTATGTGGAAGTTCCTTCAACAAGGGAAATATGACGGAACGCATAAGAGAGGCATTTAGAAATGTTCGCCAAGAAACACTACAGCATGTTCAACAGAATTTCACCAGGCGGCTTCATTTATGTATTGAGAGACATGGAACGACATTTGAAAGTTTTCTTTGATTTATTTGCATTTACTATTTACATTTACTTTATTTTTATTTACTGTGCTACTACTTTTGTAAATTAAATTTGATGTTGTGGTTAATAATAATTAGTATTTATTTAAAATAGTGCAAACTTTTAATACTACTCGTACTTGATTCTTTCCTATATGATTTCGATTTATGTTAAGCTAATTAGGTATGTATTGTTTCATATTAGGTATTCGTAAAATAGTTGGTTTTACAAAATTCTTTAAAATACAAATTAATTACTGCAAATTTTTTATTGAACTAACACCAGATAACTTAATCGGCAGTGAATCTATTGAAAATGCTATATTACTTTATATTAATTTAATGTTTGCTTTCACCGCTGAGTGAAAATCAACTGTTTCTCGTACTTAATGGGGCTTCTTCTTGTTATAGACCATTTATGGATAATTTGTTGAATATCCGATCTTACAGAAGGTTTAAAAGCGCAAATTAGCTACTAAAAATACAAGAATTTTTTTCATTAATTCAAATCTAAAAGGAAATAATTAGCAAATTATCCATCATATGTTCATCAAATGAGGTATCAATAGAAAGCGTAGTAAAAGCGCTTTTCAATGAGCTAAAAATATACAGACTGTTCCATTTAAAAATTACAAGATTTCATCGATTTTGCGAAATTGTGAACAGCCTGTATAACGCGAGCAGTTGCAGAATTTATTTCACGTAGCAACGAAAGTGCATACTAGTAGAAAATATTATATTCTATTGGTTTCGGATCTTTTGATTTTCCTTATGCAGAATAGCCTACTGAAATGTATCAATTTATCAAGTAAAATAATTATTTACACAGAAACTATCAACTTTAGACCCATACAACATTATATCGATGAAACCAGCCTTCAAGTGCGGATAATTTTATCTATTAATATACAGGGAGTTCCATTTAAAAAAATGCAACTTTAAGTCTGGCATTTCCGTCTGGAACACCCAATATAAAACAAAATATTTTTAAAACGTGGGCTTGATGGTACGGAAGGATATTCGATGACTAAATATTTGATTAACTTTCAAATACGCGTGTAATCTTCCGTCCCCGCTTCGTTGCCGGACTCTATATATATATATGTATATGTATATATGTGTATATGTATATATGTATATGTATATGTATATATATGGTAAACTTAATAAGTCGGCGATTAAAGGTCTGGTTTATTACTTCAAAGTATATATATTTAAAACAACCCTACATGTTTCGGCAATGAGGCCTTTGTCAAGGATATAAAAAATATAAATGACAGCATATTCTGTCGTTTATATTTTTTATATCCTTGACAAAGGCATCATTGCCGAAACATGTACGGTTGTTTTAAATATATATACTTTGAAGTAATAAACCAGACCTTTAATCGCCGACTTATTAAGTTTACCATATCATACCAAGGTCACGAAAATATTATATATATATATATATATATATATATATATATATATATATATATAACATTTGATAAATTATTGGAGGTTTTCGGCTTTTATATGAAATATTTACAAATATCAAGTTAGTATGTATGTAATTGCAAAATAAGGGGGGATGTAAACATTTCTGTCTACAAATTACAAAGCAAATCATACGAAATTTTTAATTGAGAAATGTCTATATTGGGACTCGAACCCAAGTCTACAGCTTGCCGGGCTGTCGTCATTACCACTAGACCACAATAGACCCAGGTTCAAGTTATTCAGAAATGCATTATAAAGTAACAGTGTTGATGAATCAGATGTCAGTTATTGAATGTAGATGTCAAGTTGAAAGCAGAAGTCAGTTTTGAAAGCTCATGTCAGTCTTGATAACAGATGCCAGTTAGTGAAAGCAAATGTCAGTTACTGAAAGCAGATGTCTGTTTTGAAAGCAGGTGTCAGTTATGAAAGCAAACGTCAGATTAGAAAGCAGATGCCTATTTTGAAATTAGATGTGAGTTATTGAAAGTAGATGTCAGTGTTTTGAGAGCAGATGTCAGATTTGAATGTTTGAATTTGCTAATTATTACTCCAAAGCTATATGAGTGATTAGATAATTTCTTAGCCCTTCATTAAATATAACATTTGATAAATTATTGGAGGTTGGAAGTTTAATATTTCATATAAAAGTCGAAAACCTCCAATAATTTATCAAATGTTATATTTATTGAATGGCTAAGAAATTATCTAATCACTTATATATATATATATATATATATATATATATATATATATATATATGGTAAACCTAATCAGTAGGCGATTAAAGGTCTGTATATTACTTCAAAATATATGTATTTAAAAAACTCTACATGTTTCGGCTGTATACGCCTTTATCAAGAGAATACAAAATATGAATTTTGATTCATATTTTGTATTCTCTTGATAAAGGCGTATACAGCCGAAACATGTAGAGTTTTTTAAATACATATATTTTGAAGTAATATACAGACCTTTAATCGCCTACTGATTAGGTTTACCATATCATACCAAGGTCACGAAGTTATTATATATATATATATATGGTAAACCTAATCAGTAGGCGATTAAAGGTCTGTATATATATATATATATATATATATATATATATATATCACTATATTGTCCTAGTGTTTTACAATCGAATAAATCCCAAACCTTTTTAGCTCTGCAATAGTCTTCATCACTTACGTCACTATCTGATAGTATATCATAAAAGCACTCTTCGTTGGGTAATTCCGCGAATGAAAGAGTTTCATAAGACGTAACATAGTTATATGGGATGCACTCTTCTGACGCATTAATTCAAATTTTTCACCCATATAAGATCTTCTAATTTCCTGACATTGTTCATTGTCTGAATAAGATAATAATTTCGTCAAAGAAGAATTCATAAATCGAAGTGAGTCAGTCTATAAATCTATCTACAATCTATTATATCTCCCACGTGAACTTTTTTTTAAAATGAAATATATTTCTCTTTATCTTGTGCAATAACATCTACATCCTATAAATATAATAAATTTTGAAAGATAATAGGTATATACCGGGGCTCATTATAATTTATTTTACATACCACATGTACTGCATCCCGAGACAATCCAGTCATAAGATCATGGTCCCGAACTTTTTCTTCAGGGACTCTTATTGCTTTTTCACAAATATGATACACTGTCTCTTGCTAATATTTATCACGCTCTTCATCAGTTAAAGGTTTCATTTCTGCCTCTTTATTTAAATAATTTTTATATAGAAAAGTAACATCAGTTTCTAGCTCTCTAATAAAAGATGTGGTTGCATTTTGTCCACGATATAAACGCAATTTACTCAGCTTATCATCAAAACTACATTTCACATAATAAGAAAAAGAATACGGTTCATGATCGAAATATTTCACAGTAAATGGTTTGGAAGGATCCGGTTTTGACGTATCAATAGGTATTAATATAGCTTCAAAATCAGCATGAACCACAAAAGTAATTCGTTTTTCAAATTTATCAAATTTTAATACATATTCTGGTAATTCCTCTCCGTACTTACTTATTTTTAATTCTGTGCCGGGAAACACTGCCTTCACCTGCTTACAATCCTCATTTTCATGTCTTCGTAATTTATCTTCACATGTGAAGAAAATTAAGCACTTTTCACATATGTATTTTTGATGTCCTGAAAAGATTTCTGTGACGAAACCAGTCGCGACAAATTCTTTATCTAACAGCAGTGTGAATTTACATTTTCCCAGGTAACAAATAATATTTTAATATGAGCAATTCTTCTCCGCTTCGTAAAATATAATGGACCCACTACTTCTTGAGCTCTCACATTATTCTGAAAACATTCTTCTATACCATATACATTAATGGATATATTATTTTGCTCTTCAAACTTATGGATATCTTTTAAATTTACAGGGAAATGTGTATCAATAAAATCTGCCACTGTACTATAATGGATACGATGAAACTCTTTGTGGAAGTCCTACTGGTTCCCTTAAAGTAGCAGAAGTAACGGCCCAAGCGAAAAATTTGTTATCAGAATTTTGAACATTTATTACAGCCTTCTTTTTCTTTATTGATGGTGGCAAGTCCATATAAGTGGAACCTCTCAATGGACTAATCTTATTCATATTTATTTCCAAATATAAAACGTCGCTCAATGTTCACCCTGAAATATAATAAAATAGTAATTTATAACACTGTGAGTAATTGACAATAATCTTATTTTACCTGAATCGCGCCCCTGAAATTCACTCATTTTATTATTAATCTCATCAATAAAATCTGCGTATAGCTCATATAAATTACTTCCATGGGTTATGACTTTATTTCGAGTATTAAACGATTTTATTTCTACATTCTCCTTCGTCAATAAATAATATAAACCATACAATTACATATTCACTTTCATAGAAGTATGTATACTTAGAATACTATCCATAACACTTTCTCCCTAATATTATTTGCAAATTTTTCAACATCAACGTATATGCAAGACGAATCACATACTACATGCCTTACTATTCTATCCCCGAACGTGCTTACAATCTTCTTTACACCGTTATCGATTATTACAAACGCTTTAATTAGGTGTAAAGTACTGTGGATATGTGCAGCATAACAATTTGTTTCTACATATATATCACAGATTTCACATTTCATTAATTTTACTTCGTATCGTTAAATTTTATTCTCTTCCCTTTACAAGAAGTTAACATGTGGCGACTTCTGTTATCTCCTCGAGTAAACGTCTTCCCACAGTATTCACATTCAAACATATTAACTTATTATTATTTTCAAACTATGTACTGAATAAAAGCAACGAAGATTATGCTTAATCATATTATACTGTTTTACTTGTGAAATCATTTCAAACTTATAAATTACATATACTTATTTATACTAGTAACAATAAACATCTTAGAATTATATGTATAATTAAAAAATCCATTCAATTAATCAAAGTCATACATTCTCTTGTCTTAATATTGTCGATTAAAATAATGGTTTCTATTTCAAATATGTCTTCCTCAATTTCGCCCTCCTCAATATCTACCTCGCCTATATCATCTCCTTGCTCCTCCTCAATATCGTCCTCGAAATCGTCTTCAGCTTCACTTAACTCATCATCACTACTCCATTCTAATTCCACTATAATTTCCGCTCTATTTTTTCTTTCGTGTGCTGCACCCATATCCACTTATATGTTCTAATAAATATTAAGAAAACTTAAACACTTTATGAGAGAAAAATTCATTCGTTATTATTTATATATTAGCGGTTGAACCCCTTCCTCGATGTATCTTAAAGTGATGACCTTGAGATCCCTATAGACGTCTAAGTGACCTTGACCTTCAAATGGCCCGACAATTAAATCACATTGACCTTCAAATACAGTTAACCTTCAAATGACCTTGACCTTAAAATGTACTTGACCTTGGATTGTCATTGGCTTTCATATGACATTGACATTGGTGCGACCTTGCCCTACCATAACCTTGATTGGCTTTTAAAATGATGTTGACCTTGACATGGCCTTCCAATAACCTTGACCTTGTTGGCCTTTGCGCGGCCTTGACCTTCCCATGACCTTGACTGACCTCTAAAATGAAATTAACCTTAATGTGACCTTTTCATAACCTTGTTTGACCTTTAAATGATCTTGACCACTCAGCTGATTCTAACACCTCCTCATTGCCCTTGATCGCCAATATACATGCGATCAAGGTTAATGAGGAGGTGTTAGAATCGGCAGAGATACTCTACTAACGGCAAAAGAATAAGAAACTTAAAATATACTGCTTGTTTAGTACATCTGCCTTTTTTACATTTTTACAAACAAGAAAAGGTTGTTCTTCATTTCGATATAAAAATATTATTTAAAAAGTTCTTCATTTTTCAGAGCATATAGTACATTATTTTTTAAACATTGTAAATTATTTCAAATTAAATTTGATACAAATAAATATAATTTACAGTTTCTGAGAATATTATGGAAGAATGCATTGATTAGCAAAGAATTAGGCATTTGAAACAATAGTTGCTAATCTTCTTGTTGAACTAAATTTAAATCTGAATTTTCGAATGGTGAATATTCTTTTGTAAGTAAACAAATAAGTTGGAAAAGTTTGTTCGGGTGACTTGTGAAAGAATCAAAGCAAATTCTATATGTACTGTATACTAGCAAATCATACCCTGTGTATATCCTGTATATACAGAAGACTATATAAAATATCAATATAGGAAAAAAGTAACTAGCCACTTTAATTTCTCTTTCTGATCATTGCAAATACTTCACATCATATCTTTTGAAATGAAAATGTAGTTCAAAGTAAACCCCGCAATACCATAGATGCCATAATTTGATTTGTCGGTCTAAATATGAAGTTCCAATAATGGTTTTCGGTCTCTCAAAACACAAAAGCATTCCCTCTCCCATTGAATAAAGTAAGTTTATTCCTTTAACGTTTGACTTTTTGACGGTTTAATTCAAAATGGAAGCCGTTCCGACGAACGACGGGACAAAGAGGAAAAACGTCGGAGAAATGTAAAGAGCCGGAAGCTAAAAGTATCAATAAGTGCCAATATTACGAACGCGTTTGTCGCATTCCACTTCTGTCACGGGCAATACGATGAATTATTGCCGGTCGAGGTCAGACATCAAAACTAAGGACGTCATCCCGATGATCTTCAAAATACAAATCATTTTTAAATCTTATGTAGAATAAAATTTATAAAGCGAGTATATTTCTCCTATTATAAAGATCGTATTATATATTTTGAAATTGAGATCCGTATTAATAATTTTCGAAATAGAAAATATAATATATATTGCAAAGTTTTAGTCATTTCTAATATGATAAATTCTATGTAGGGTGTACAGACTGACACAACAGTGATTATTACATTCGTATAATATCAATACAGTCGAAGAGACGAAAGTAAGTGTATTTAGTATATTAAAAAAAATTGATGGCATATACCAAATATCCTTGAAATAAAAAGACAACGTATGAATAATGGAAAGATGTAATTATGTAAAATATGAATCTAAAATATTTTCCCAAAATTCTCTCTCATAAGCGAAAAGAAAATGACTAAATATTTACAAAATGTTTGTCACGCCACTGTACGACCAACTATATTATAAAAAATATCAGAGACAATGTCTTAAAGCTGACCCACAATAACAAAAGGAATAGTTTTGTTATTGTCAGTCTCGCTTTAAGTTTAGTCTAGTTGTCGATCGTTACGTACGTTCGATACGATTTACATCTACGTCTTCACACATTTTACATATTCTGCAACATGTAAATTCTGTAACGGCATTCTGAAGGTATATTAATATTTTATATTTCTTACTTCTCGTGACAAAAAAGCATTCACGTAATATACATGAAATGATGTCAGTTCTAAAAGTTTACAAATTATTTTTAGGATGATTTTTAAAATGGGTTTGTGAATTAATGTAACAGCTTAATTTTTAATAATTTACTTGAATGTATAAACAGCTAATTTTATACGAGGTTATTGATCTTGGCATACAAGAATGTTATAGTTTTTATAACATCGATAGCTGCTGCGTACGTAAACATACGCTGTAGCGTATGTGTGTGTGTATAACTTCAATAGAGGTATTTATTATTTATACACATTCTGAATATTTTGAATTCATCTGCGGAACATGATACAATTTTCAGTGGGTTTTTAATTTTGAGGTTCGCGTAGTAATTTACTCACAATATTTTGATTTATATTCTATATAATTACATATTTCCATTTTTCATACGTTGTCTCGTTATTTCAAGGATATTCTGTATAAGAAAACATTTGAACAATTCTAATAGTCGAAATAAATCCTAATCACGAGGATACGGTATTAAATATTTCGACAGTCTGCTAAGTTTGTCTGTTAAAAAGAACATGAAAAAATTAGACCAAGACGCGAGCAACAATATTCCTAAACTCAAAACTGCACTAAGATTACAAATATATCAGCACTGAAAACGACAAATAGGGTAAGGAAAACAAGACACGTCCATGAGCGAAGACTTTCTAAAAAAAGGCCCCGAATTATATTTCAAGCAAAGATGATTACATTAAAATCGTAACATTTTAATCAAAGAAATCTCAGGAATACAAAGCTTCCTGAGTTATATATATATATATATATATATATATATATATATATGTACATATATATATAACAATTGATAAATTATTGGAGTTTTTCGGCTTTCATATGAAATATTTACAAATATCAATTAGAATGTATGTAATTGCAGAGTAAGTGAGGATGTAAACATTGCTGTCCATAAATTACAAAGCAAATCATACGAAATTTTTAATTGAATAATATGGTCTACGTTGGGACTCGAACCCAAGTCTACAGCTTGCCGGGCTGTCGCTTTTACCTCTTAGCCACAATAGACCTAGGTTCAAGTTATTCAGAAATGCATTATAAAGTAACAGTGTTAATGAATCAGATGTCAGTTATTGAATGTAGATGTCAAGTTGAAAACAGAAGTCAGTTTTGAAAGCTCATGTCAGTTTTGATAGCAGATGTCAGTTAGTGAAAGCAAATGTCAGTTATTGAAAGCATATGCCTGTTTTGAAAGCAGGTGTCAGTTATGAAAGCAAACGTCAGATTAGAAAGCAGATGCCTATTTTGAAAGTAGATGTGAGTTATTGAAAGCAGATGTCAGTATTTTGAGAGCAGATGTCAGATTTGTATGTTTGAAAATGCTAATTATTACTCCATAGCTATATGAGTGCTTTGTAATTTGTAGACAGCAATATTTACATCCCCACTTACTCTATAATTACATACATTCTAATTGATATATGTAAATATTTCATATAAAAGCCGAAAAACTCCAATAATTTATCAATTGTTATATTTAATAAACGGTAAAGAAATAATCTACACACTTATATATTATATATATATATATATATATATATATATATATATATATATATATATACCATGCCTTAGTATTCTTAGGAATAGTCAGACAACAAAAACGGGGAATGGCAAGTCATGAATTATTATTATGTATGCGCCCGTGCAGCGGCTTAAGATGTTAAGCTGTCGGCATTCATCTTAAACGAGAAGAAAAACCACGAAATCCTACTCGGACAGCCAGTCAGGGATCTAAACACGGAACTGTCAGCACGATAAGTAAATGGGCAGATATTTAAATAACATAACATATATATTTATATAACAGCAACGTATTTTATGATGGTAAATTGCTGCTCTCTGGTGTTGGTACGTTCAATAAAGTTTATGTATTTCTGCGTTACAGTTGATTTAAGTGTTTTGGTAGTTATGTGGTTTCCTCCCTAAGTAATTTTTAAACTCAGGAAGTCTTGTATTCCTGAGATTTCTTTGATTAAAATGTTACGATTTTAATGTAATCATCTTTGCTTGAAATATAGTTCGGGGCCTTTTTTTAGAAAGTCTTCGCTCATGGACGTGTCTTGTTTTCCTTACCCTATTTGTCGTTTTCAGTGCTGATATATTTGTAATCTTGGTGCAATTTTGAGTTTAGGAATATTGTTGCTCGCGTCTTGGTCTAATTTTTTCATGTTCTTTTTAACAGACAAACTTAGCAGTCTACTGTCGAAATATATTAATACCGTATCCTCGTGATTAGGATTTATTTCGACTATTAGAATTGTTCAAATGTTTTCTTATACAGAATATCCTTGAAATAACGCGACAACGTATGAAAAATGGAAATATGTAATTATATAGAATATAAATCAAAATATTGTGAGTAAATTACTACGCGAACCTCAAAATTAAAAACCCACTGAAAATTGTATCATGTTCCGCTGTTTCTGCATGTTTCCGCATGTTTCTGTTTTTAAGTGAGGCAAGAAAGTCTGTTAGTTCTTCTAGATATATATCGTCTAAGCATTTCGTATCTATGGGATCTATTGTGGTTTCTTCTTCGTTGTCATCGTGCCATAGGTTGTTATTGTGATCTATACAATCACAATCTCTTTCGTCAATGTTGTTTATGCGAATTTTATTGCGTTCAGTAGTATTCAAACTTTAATACTTTGTATGCCAATTCTTTTCTTCAATATAGGAAATAAAACCCAGTGTACCTCATGTGCTTTTTTAACGATAGGCTTTGCTTTATTTCTTTTTTCATTGTACGCTTCTCGATTGTTTTCTGTGGGTGTATGTAGGAGCTATATGCACGCTTATTGTTTTTCTTTAATTGTATTTTCTATTTTGTTGTTCCATATTCTCAAACCATATCTTTTTGCTAATTTTCGTTTTGTTCCTATAACTTCTCCTGCTATTTTCCTTACAGCATTTTTTAAATTTTGCCGTTCTTCTTCTATGTTATCTTTGGTTTCTAGGTTTTGTAATTCTTTAATCAGTCTATTTTGATATAAACGTCTTCCGCTGTTTTCCCTAAGTAGATATACTATGTAGACATATTGTTTTTTAAGTCATTCGATCTTTTTTTCTTTTTCCATTTCACTTTTTAATATGCTCTTTAATGATCTACTCTGTTCACTGAACTGCGTAGTTTTAACTAACGCGAATGACCCGAAGATTTATATTGTTACGTATAGAAAATCACTCGGCGTTATGCTGGTAAATTCTTATTCCTTTTACTCTTATTCTAGGCTCTTCAAGTCATCGTGATCCGCTTATTTTTCTATTGTTACAAATTACTCTATTTTATATTTTTAGTTTATTAATTATCATGTCGGTTAAGCTTTTCAAAAGTTAAATTCTTCCCAATTCTAATTTCGGGTTCGATTATTTTGACCGACCCTATATTTTCCGTTATATAATTTTGCTTCCGATATTGTTGAAGTTGCTATATTTGACGCAGTACACTTCTTTAAACATGCATTTTGCCGCGTAAATCATTCTGGCAGTGTTTTCCGTTTACCTCGAATCATGTAACTCCGTTACCTAATTTTGCTATGTGGAAATTCGCCTTTTGTATTGTAAGATCGTCTTGACGCAGTGTCGTTAGTTTTGAATTACCGTTTCAGTTTATTAATTGTTAACTCTTTCGTTAGAGCGCCCTCTGTTCGGAATTTTGGTTTCCTTCAGTTACAGAATTCTACTTTGAATGTTTAATTATCTTTGATTTTGATATTTACCGTTTTCTGAAAATTAGTTTATTATCAAAGTGTGCTCGTTCGAACTCTTTAGGCGTACTTTAATCGATGGGAGATTTTGAGTTTTGTTTTCTTTCATTAATATTTCCGAATTTTCTGGATGACGTATGTCGGCCATTGTGTGAAACACGCGGCTTTCTGCAATTACTTCTTCCTTAGACATCGCCACGATAACGTGTCTCTTTTATTCGAAGGAGCTTGTTTTGCGGTAAGAAATATTTTTACTATATTGAGTTTTACTTATTTCGAATTTTCTTCCTAGGATTTATTTGGCTATCTGGTTTATTTGGAATATTTTTGGAATTTGTGTATATTCAGTCGGAATGGCATGATTTGGCCATTTTGAACTTATTCTGACAAGAAATATTTCCACGTGGTGATCGAAGGCCATCTTGGGACCAAGTATCCTGTATGTTGGTTTAATCTCCTTCTTTCCGTTTAATTGATGTTCTAACCAGGAGGACAGACTCCAGGGGAACGTTTCTACAAAACTTTAGTGCCAGCTAAGTGTGCATTAGAATATTTTGGTGTCTATAAGGAGTTATCTTTTTTTATGGAGGCAAATCAAATTCTAGATTATCAATCATCATTAGGGTGATATTGTAAACTTTTGTTTAATTATTTCTAGTAAACTACAGAGAGGGGCTTCTCCTTTCTCCACTATATTTTAGTTGTGATCCTAGCACTTGTTTAATCAAATTAAGGGCTTCACCCCCTAAATTAATTTAGTAAGGTAAAATATAATTAGATTATACTCATTTACATTTCTTTATCTATAAAGTAGTTTATGAATCTAGCAACCATTTCATTTGACATTAATACATATATTCATGAGGCTCGTACCATGAGTGGAGCTTCCGTTTAATTTGTGAGTACGTCGAATTTTAAATCAGTGATTACTTTTTTTTTGAAAACGTTTTGTACAGAACTACTGTAAGAATTCTCACTGCCGTTCTCTCGAATTACCTTTTCTTTGTTAATTTGACGTATAGTTTATTTGTGTTTATTTTTAACCTGTAATACAGGGTGTTGCTATCACATTAAGTGTACCTGTGCTTGATTTATTTTCGTGCACATTTGCTTATTGTCAGTTTCATATAGCGTTATCTCTGATAGATATTTTTATTATTACTTTATTTATACTTTAAATTTATATACCCGGTGTTTAAATATTTTGTGGGTATTTAATTTTGTTCTAGTCACTTTATATTCTTTCAACTTATTTTGTCACTACATACAGAGAGGCTTATCCTCGTTCGTATTATAATTTTGAGTTGGCTTAACCTTTCTTATATTTTTGTATACATTTTGATAATTTTATACTTAGCCATCTTTACCAAGTTGTAGATACGTACACCTTTTGGAATTTTGAACTATTTTGATACTGATGTTAGATTCCTGATTTGTTTTTTTGTAAATTGTTTAAAACCTGAGAAAACGTTTGTTATTGTTGTTTGTTAGATTATTAAAGATATTTGTTGTTTGGATTTGCGTGTTTGATTTCTTTCCCTGCGAGTGTTAAAGAGATCACAGTTTCACGTTTTTGACAGCAACAAGGTGTGGGGGAATACTTCTCTCTTTTGCGACTGAGGCCATCTAGTTCCACCCGCAGCCGTGTATACGGGGTGCGCCTGCCGTGGACTTTATGCGGTGGCGCCTTTATTTACCATCGAGCGATCTTTGATCCCACACGCTCTCCTTCATACGAGCTAGTCGGTAGGGGCATTTCTGTGGAGCGTCCACCTTCAGGTGGGTCAGCCCGAGAGAGAGAGGTATTCGCTGAACATCAAGCGTCAGCCTTGTTGTTAGCGTGCGCTACTATTTTAGATCGCGTAGGTAGCAAGTAAATTGGCACCCTGACGTGGGCGTGTTTTTTTTTGATTTTTGGGACTGTGTTCTCTCACACTCGTGGGGGGAAATCAAACTTTTTTGAGGTCGTTAGGAATCTTTTAGATTCGTTGAATTTTGATAGTTTATAGTGATTTTGGTTAGGTTTTCGTGCTTTGTATTTTGGTATTTTGATTGACATTATGGAAGGTAAGCTCGAAATTAACAGGTTGGAGAGAGACGAGTTGGTTTACGAACTGAGGGTTCGTGGAGCTGGTGTTAATGTACCGGTTAAGGCTATGCGTACCACACTGCGTAGTTTAATTCAATTAGAGTCGGGTGGTATTGAAATTTCGAAACCTGCTAATCCCTTCACCATCGAAGAAGATACCTGTGAGGTTAAGGGGAAAATTGCTGAAATTAGGGCTCTTCTGGAGCAGTTTTCTGAAATCGAGACCAGTTTAAGATATCGAAAAGTCAACACTAAAATTATCCATACCTTCTCTCGTCTTAGGCGAGCGAAACCTGTAACTCCTGAAAGTGAGGAGGAAGTGGCAAGAATGTTGGTCGAATTGGTTTCTCTGCAGGCGTCGTTAAAGTCAAAGGCACGTAAAGCCAGAAAGTCTGTTTTAGCTGGTTCTGTTCCTGCAGACATGTACTTCGTGTTTGCGTCGACTAGTGTTGCTCATGGTCCACCTGAATCTGGCAGTGAGTTGTCTGATTCTGAAGAATCAGTGGGAGAACCTATGTTTTCACCTGTTCGTGCTACTGCAACTCATGCGGTGAGCTCGACTTCTGTTTCTGCTTCATCTTCTGCCTTTAAGGTCATTTCTGTGTCCCGGTGGAGTTTTTCGAAATTCGATGGCGAAAATTCTCGTCAGTCTTTGAGTGCTTTTCTGGAAGCGATTGAAGATAAATGTATTGCGAACAATACTTCGAAGGAGCAGTTAATCAGATCGGCGACAGAATTATTTTCAGGTAAAGCTTTGATTTGGTGGCGGTCCACGCGTCACAAAGTATCGACTTGGTTAGATTTTGTGCGAGAGCTTCGTTTGCAGTTCCAACCTCCTAATTATAATGATAAGCTTTTCCAAGAAATTAAGAGGCGTACTCAAGGGCCTACTGAGACGATCGGAATGTATGTTGCTGTTATGAATGGTATGTTTGGGCGTTTGACTGTACCGGTTGCCGAAGGTCTTAAATTAGACGTTTTGATGCAAAACATTGCACCCTTTTATCAAAGTCAACTAGGTCTTACAGAGATCAAGTCCGTTGATCAGTTGTTGGAGTTATGCAGAAAATTAGAAGCTTGCAAAATTTCTATTGAAGCTTTTGCTCCTCCACCTCGCAATAGGACCTCTCTATGCGAACCTGATTTAGCATACGCTTATACTTCCACGACATCTTGTGTAGCAGCAGTTGCAGTACCTTCGTCCAGCAATGGACTGAAGTGTTGTAACTGTAATGTGGTAGGTCATTTGGTGAGGGACTGTCCAAATCCTCGAACGTCTCGTTTTTGCTATAAATGTGGTGCGAATGGACATACCATAAACACTTGTCCTCGATGTCAATCTGCTAAACGTTCGGGAAATGGCCGAGGGAGACGTCAATAAGACCACGTACGATCTCCGGACCAGCGAATACTCGCTTAAGCGGTCTGCCTTCTCAAGCTAAATCTTCTAAGTTGAATTTTTTGTTAGATCGAGCGTGCCAAGACGAACGGCCTCATCTTAGCGTAATTATTTTTGGACAACCTTTTCTTGGTCTTTTGGACTCTGACGCTTCAATCACAATCATTGGAGGCTCAAGTTGGAACCTTTTACAATCTATTAGAGTTGTACTTAGATCTACGGCTGCATCTTGTATTTTAGCCAATGGGCAATCTTGTAAACCTTTGGGAGAAATTTCGGTTCCTGTTCAACTTGGTGATCGTGTTAAAATTTTGGGCATTTTGGTTATTCCTGAATTACCTTATGGTTTGATTTTGGGTACTGATTTTTGGAAGGTTATGGGCATCGTTCCTGATCTTCGTCGTGGAGAATGGGTTTTCTCGACCGAACCTACTGTTATTGGAACTATAGGCATTCAACATGTCTTGGACACCAACCAACATAAATGTATCGAAACTTTGGTTAGTGACTTTTTTACGAAAACGGCTCCCGAGGAATTAGGTTGCACATCTCTTGTAGAACATCGTATCGTGTCAAACAGTCTTCCTATTAAGCAACGTTATTACCCTATTTCTCCAGCATTGCAGAAAATTGTCGATGCTGAACTTGAGCGAATGTTGACGTTAGGTGTCGTTGAAAGATCCAACAGTCCTTGGTCCTCACTTATACTTATGGTTCCTAAAAAGGACAAAACCTATCGATTTTGTGTTGACTACCGCAAACTCAATCAGGTTACTGAGCGCGATGCTTATCCATTGCCGTAAATTACCCAAACGTTGGACAAACTTCGAGATGCTAAATTTCTCACTTCTCTTGACATCAAGTCTGCTTATTGGCAAATTCCTATCGAGGAGTCTTCCAGGCCTTATACCGCTTTTACCGTACCTAATAGGGGTTTGTTTCAATTTCGTCGTTTAGCTTTTGGACTACATAATTCACCTGCTACATGGCAGCGTTTCATCGATCAAGTGTTGGGTCCTGAACTTGAACCTCACGTTTTCGTTTTGTTACACCGGGAGATAATTAAAATTAAAATAATTATCGAAGTAGGCGGGTGGCCGGCCCTGGCTTGCTCAGTCGGCCTCCCGGTGACAATGGTGTTTGGGGGCGGAGGTGGGTTGCTTGGCCCACCGTCCGGTTTGTTCTTGTTTCGGGGTTTTTAACGGACTTGTGCTTGCCCGTGGCGTTTAAATGGTAATGCTCTTGGTGGCGGTGGTGTTTAAATGGTAGTGCTTTTGTTGCGGTGGTGTTTAAATGAAATACTCTTTCTTTTGTTGTTGTTTAAATGGTAGTGCTCTTTTTTGTTGTGTTTAAATGGGAATACTCTCTTTGTTGTTTAAATGGAATACTCTTTGTACCAGGTTGTTTAAATAAAACACTGATTGTTTGGGCACATCAACTATTAACTCTTTATTTAACGTGTGCCCAAAGTCTTACACACAAATGTTAAACAATAAACCTTATAACTAGAATGCACTTGTACAGTACTTACAATTGTCAGCGGGGGTCACGCACTTTCACTTACACTTTAACTGTTCACTAGCAATCAGTACCGGATAGCTCACCGGGTAGCTGATTATAATTGGCTATGTCTTGTGACTATCAGTTGGCACGCCGAGTAGTCGACTATGCCTTCCAGGGAAACGGGCCTTCTTTTATATGATTTGGTGGAGTGGGGAAGTTGCCCCACTTCTTGGTGACTGGTCCGCGTTGTCGGTGGGCGGGGCCTAGCGGTGGCATCGTGAATGCATAAATATAAGGGCGGGGCGATGGTTTGCCGGCATTCACGATGCATCTGCGGTTGGAGTCGGATCGTTGCTGCTGTTTCTTCGTGACGGGCGGTTATGATGGGTGTCTTTTGTATTTTTGGGAACCAGTCTACGCTCAAACACGTTGCACTTCAAACCGGAGGCCGTCGCCGGTAACAATCGGCCGCTCCCCGGGAAGACGCTGTTTGAGGTAGACTGGTTGTAAATAAACTAATGGTCTCTAAATTGTCTCTAACCTAACGGTTTGTTGCACTCTACGCACTCGCGCACTGTACGGTCGCACTTTACGCGTTCGCGCACTACACTGTCTTGCGTCACAGTCGCGCACTGAGGTTAGTCTGTTGCCGTGCTGGGTCCCGGGACTGGTTCCGGCGGGGTTGGTGGTGGTGCAGCTTCCGGGTTGAGCTGCAGGTGGGTTGCTGGAGCTGGCTCAGGGTGTTGTGGGGGTGTCTGTTCCCGGTGGTGTTGGCGGTTGGCTACTGGGGCTGGTTCGGGCTCGGGTTCCCGCGCTCGGGTGGTGGGTCGTACCTGGTCCAGATGGTACTTTACCCGCTGAGCACCTGGTTGTTCAACCCAAACTGCCGTTGGGCAGGCTATTTCTACCACGGGATAGGGTCCCTTCCATCGGGGGCCGAAGGGTTGGCCTGGTGGGAGGTGGGCTTCTACCATTACAAATTCTCCTTCTTGTGGTTGAATTGGCATGGGTTGGTCGGGGCGAGCGTATCTACGTTCCTTGTAGCGGAGTTCGTTAGCGTGTACTCGTCGAGTTCTTTGTTCAGGGGGTTCGTATAATTGTAACTGCGGGTCACGCCAGTCTCCCGGTCGGTGGAGCTCGTAGCCCAGCAGAGCTTTGGAGGGAGAGTATCCTGTTGCGGCGTTCTGGCGACACCTCAGATTGAACAACACTGTGTCCATCTTTTTATCCCATAGCTCTGGGGTCTGCCCCTCCAGTTGCACACGCAAGCCTTTCTTAATCTCCTGGTTCCTTCTTTCAACGGGGTTTGCCCGTGGGTGGTAAATAGGGGTGGTCCAGTGTATGGATTGCCATCGTCGCATGGCCGCATCCCAGGCGATGGATTTGAACTGCGGTCCATTATCGCTTAGGATCGCCATTGGGTATCCAAATCTTTGGAATACGTTTTCAAGGAACTGCGTGATGGCCTCCGTGCTTGCGTGTGTGACTGCTGTTGCCTCTGTCCATCTGGAGTAGAGGTCTGTGGCCACAATGCCAAAACGTTTCCCGGTTTTTGCCGTCGTAAGTGGCCCTATTATATCGACCGAGACCACCTCGAACGGTTGTTTTGGGGCGTGTGGTCTCAAGGGGGCTTGTGCTTGGTGGGGTCCTCTTTTAAAGGCATTGCAGATGCGGCAGCTTCGTACATGATCGGATACTTCCTGATTTAGGTGGCGCCAGTAATACCTTTCACTAATGGCCCGGAGAGTCTCTTCCGCGCCCGGATGACCCGCAGTGTGATGGTCGTGATAACGGTGTAATACGGATTGACGTGCGGCCGGCGGGACAAGGATAGGGAAACGCTCACCCACCTTGTGTCTTAAAATTCCTTCACGGAACACCAGAGGCTGCCGGTCACCAACCGCTTGTTCTGTAGCCGTTCGTACCATGTCAAGGGTTTGCGGATCTTCCTGCTGGGCATCTTTAATGAGGTGTATCAGTGGTTCCTCTTCCACGATCATGCACACTTGGTTGTCTACGGGGTAGTTCTGGGGCGTGCGATATTCATATGGAAGTAAGCGTTCCACCTCCTCTAGTTCCGAGGTGGTTTCCTCCTTTCCCGGAGTTCTCGAGAGGGCGTCCGCCAACTCGTTCTCCTTACCGGGGATATGTTCAATCGTGAACTGAAACTCTTGTAATAGCAGAGACCACCTCATTAACTTAGATTTGGTTTCGCGAAACTGATTGAGCCAAGTGAGGGCCTTGCTATCTGTCCGCAGCGTGAATGGCTGTTCCTCCAAATAAGGGCGGTATCTTTTTATCGCCCACACCACCGCCAAGCACTCCTGTTCGTTAATGTGGTAGCGTTGTTCGGCCTTATTGAACCGCACACTAGCGTAGCTCACCACCTCCCTTTTTCCTTCCACTTTCTGGAACAACACAGCCGATCCCCCAAGGGCGCTGGCGTCGGTTTGCAGGAAAAACGGGCGGCGAAAATCCGGACGGTGCAGGAAGAGCGGCTGCGAAGCGGCTGCCTTAATGGCGAGGAATGCCTGCATTGCCTCCTGGGTCCATTTATATGGTGTCTTTAGTGTTAGTAGGTCTGTTAGCGGGGCTAGTATGGTTGAACATTCGGGTATATAATCCCTTAGCCAGTTGATAAGTCCCAGGAAGCGTCGGAGACACTTTCTAGTCTTCGGCACCTCGCTAGCCTTGATGGATTCTACGTGCCCTTCCTGTGGTTGGTTACCGGCTGCCGTCACCACGTGTCCTAGATATTCCAAATGATCACTCGCAAACCTACACTTGGCCAGATTTAGCTTCAGGCCATGCTGGGCTAACCTCTCGAACACCAGTCTGAGATGGCGCTGGTGGTCTTCCATACTGTCCGAAAAGACAATAATGTCATCTAGATATGCTATGACAAAGTCCCTTAGGTATCCCACCAGGACATCTCGGGCCATTAGTTTTTGGAACGTGGTCGGGGCTCCCTTCAGTCCGAATGGCATTACGTTAAACTCGTAAGCCGCCCCATCGGCGGTGGTGAATGCGGTGAGTTTTTTCGAGGTTTCGTCCAGCTCTATTTGCCAGTACCCATTTTTCATATCCAAAGTGCTAAAAATTTTGGCCGTACCCAAATCCTTGAGGGATTCCTGAATCGGTGGCAACGGACTGGCCTCATTCTGAGTTCTTTCATTTAATTTCCGGAAATCCACACAGAATCTGGGTTCCCCATTCTTTTTGGACACGATGACGATTGGGGAGTTATATTCGCTGTGGCTAGGCCGGATAACGTTAGCGGCCAGCATCTTTTCCACCTGATCCGTGATGACCCTCTTCTTTTGAGGGGAGTATCTGTACTGAGGTACCCGCACGGGAGTTTGATCTTTCAGGCGGATAGTGTGCTTTGTGGTAGCCGTTGTGGTGATTGCCCCACCTTCTGCGAATAGTTCACTAAACTCCAATATTGTTTGTCCAAAATCTTTACGCTGGGTTTCTGTCCAGTGCCGGGTTTCCACGGGAATATCTCCAAGTCCCACCGAGGTTTGGTGATTTGGCGACGGGGTTTGAGTATGGAAATGTATTGTTCGCCTTTGCTCCTTACCCACATGTATGCATCCGCGTGCCATGTCGATAACTGCCTGGTGTTGAATAAGCCACGGGAGTCCCAAGATTATATCCGCTTCCAAGTCTTTTACCACCATGGCGGTGCACTTGAATTGATAATCTGTTGCGGTGGCGTCGAGGGTACCCCTTCCGTTTGTGCTAAAGGCATGGCCGCCGGCAGCTAGGCGGAATTCTACCTGGGGAATAGTCGTAATTGTTCCAGTTATCCAACCGGGTTTCACCAGGTTTTGACTTGCGCCTGTATCTATCACGGCAAGGGCAGTTCTGTTTTTGATGTTTAGTTTAATACATGGGGTGCCGGAGTTTTCCAGGGTTGTTAGGGCCATCTCGATATCTGTCGGACGGCCCTTTAGGCTTCCCCCGAATCCCTTGGGGCGGGTTGGGGGTGTCGTTCTTTGAACGCTTGTGGCTGATGCGGGCAGTCTTTGTTAAAATGTTGCCCCGGGCAGAACCAACATTTTGGCATTCTTGTATGGCTAGTGGAGCTTTGGTTTGGTGCTCCTTGGCCGGTTCTCTTTTCTTCCCTAGTTGCCGAGGTGGGAGTGACCTTCTTAGTTTGAGCACGATTTTCTCTATCGTGAAACAAATTCTCCCACTTTGCGAACAATTGGAGCAGCGCATCCATAGTCTGTGGGTCGGCTTGCGCGATGTGGAAACAATATTCGTTGGTCATTCGTTCCACTATATGTCCAACTAGGTCGGCCTCCCTCCAGCCGGGGTCATATCTTAAGCACAACCTCCTTAGCCGATTTGCGAATGCCGCTGGTGGTTCTCCCGGTGTTTGCTGGCTTTCGATAGCATTTCGCAGTTCTTTTTGACTTCTGGCGCCGAGATACTCTGCCCTAAAGCGTTGAGCAAAGTCTTTCAACGACGTGAGGCTGGCCTCATGCTGTTGGTACCATTTCTCTGCTTTCCCCGTTAGGTGGGGTCGCACTTCGTCGTCAACGTCCTCCGGTATCTCAAAACGATTGCCCTGTAGGTATTCTTCCAGCCTGTTTAAAAATACTGCTGGGTCTTCAGTCAGTTTGCCGCTGAACGGACGTGGTGCAGCTGGTCTCGCTGGCAGTGCGGCTTCTGACAAAAGTTTTATAGCTTGGGACATTTTTCTACTTGCGACTACTGGAAATGGTACTGGGTCCTCCTTTACTTTGTGGACGCTATGTTCCATTAGGTGCTCGGACTCTCTGCCGAGATTAAAAATTCTCAATAATCTCGACGCCAGCTCCGCGTCGTTATTCAGTGGTGACGGCGGCGGAGTGCTTGCCCGTCGGCTTTTACTGAGTGTTTTATCAAAGAACTCTTGGATGCCGGCAATATCGATAGGTGTGGGCGCCACTGAGCCTTTCGGCTCAGAATCAGTAACGGGGGTATCTTCTTTGTTTTGTCTCTCCATCTCCTTCTTGGTTGTGGACCTGGTTTCAGGCATGTTCTGGGTGGGTAAGCTACGCAGTCTTGCGTTCTTGTTTGTGCCCCACGTTCAGCCGTCAAATTGTTACACCGGGAGATAATTAAAATTAAAATAATTATCGAAGTAGGCGGGTGGCCGGCCCTGGCTTGCTCAGTCGGCCTCCCGGTGACAATGGTGTTTGGGGGCGGAGGTGGGTTGCTTGGCCCACCGTCCGGTTTGTTCTTGTTTCGGGGTTTTTAACGGACTTGTGCTTGCCCGTGGCGTTTAAATGGTAATGCTCTTGGTGGCGGTGGTGTTTAAATGGTAGTGCTTTTGTTGCGGTGGTGTTTAAATGAAATACTCTTTCTTTTGTTGTTGTTTAAATGGTAGTGCTCTTTTTTGTTGTGTTTAAATGGTAATACTCTCTTTGTTGTTTAAATGGAATACTCTTTGTACCAGGTTGTTTAAATAAAACACTGATTGTTTGGGCACATCAACTATTAACTCTTTATTTAACGTGTGCCCAAAGTCTTACACACAAATGTTAAACAATAAACCTTATAACTAGAATGCACTTGTACAGTACTTACAATTGTCAGCGGGGGTCACGCACTTTCACTTACACTTTAACTGTTCACTAGCAATCAGTACCGGATAGCTCACCGGGTAGCTGATTATAATTGGCTATGTCTTGTGACTATCAGTTGGCACGCCGAGTAGTCGACTATGCCCTCCAGGGAAACGGGCCTTCTTTTATATGATTTGGTGGAGTGGGGAAGTTGCCCCACTTCTTGGTGACTGGTCCGCGTTGTCGGTGGGCGGGGCCTAGCGGTGGCATCGTGAATGCATAAATATAAGGGCGGGGCGATGGTTTGCCGGCATTCACGATGCATCTGCGGTTGGAGTCGGATCGTTGCTGCTGTTTCTTCGTGACGGGCGGTTATGATGGGTGTCTTTTGTATTTTTGGGAACCAGTCTACGCTCAAACACGTTGCACTTCAAACCGGAGGCCGTCGCCGGTAACAGTTTACCTTGACGATATCATCATCGTCACTTCCACTTTCGAAAAACATCTTGACATCCTTCGTGAAGTTTTATCTCGTTTAGAAAATGCTGGTCTGACTTTAAATCGGGAGAAATGTCTCTTTTGTAGAGAAGAACTGAAATATTTAGGTTATGTTATAAATGGTCATGGACTGTCTGTCGATCCCGACAAAGTTCGAGCCATCCTTGAGATTCCTATTCCTTCTAACGTGACTGGGGTTAGGCGCATGGTGGGAATGGCTTCTTGGTATCGACGTTTTGTACCGAATTTTTCGACAATCATATCTCCTTTAACTAATCTTTTGCGTAAGAATTCGCGATTTCATTGGAACACCTCCTGTGACGAGGCTTGGCTAAAACTTAGAGACTGTCTAGTGTCTGCTCCTATCTTATCGTGCCCCGATTTCCAACATGAATTCGTTATACAAACTGATGCTTCTGATTTCGGTCTTGGTGCTGTGTTGACTCAGCGTATTTTAGAGGAAGAAAAAGTGATCTGTTATCTCAGTCGTTCTCTTTCAATTCAGGAACGTAGGTTCGCAACGACTGAAAAAGAATGTCTTGCTGTGTTATGGGCTATTGAGAAACTTCGTCCTTATGTTGAAGGCGCACATTTTACTGTGGTTACCGATCATTATTCTCTTTGTTGGTTGAACTCATTAAACTCTCCTAGTGGACGTTTAGCTCGTTGGGCTGTTAGACTACAGCAGTATGACTTCTCTATCATTCATCGCAAGGGAAAGGAAAACGTAGTTCCTGATGCATTA